>CAUYUJ010018951.1:185962-191115 GCA_963575745.1 Prorocentrum cordatum | reverse complement strand
TGTCAGAATCGTGCGAGTCCTCCTCCTCGACGGTCTCAGCGACGCTGCGCTCATCCTTCTCCTCGTGACTCGCAGTTCCGCTGAACATCTCGTCTGCGAGCTCGTCCTGCTCCTCGGACTGTCCGACGGGGAAGGCACTCGTGACCGGTGCCGGGAAATCCAGCAATGACACGCACGGATGCCCGGACGCAGCAGGGACCAACGGCTTGGTCACACCATTCGCCGTGAAAGTACCGCTCCTGAAGCTGATTGCTGCGTCCCACTCTGCCATCTCATCAGGGCCGATGAGACCTGGCACCTCGGCATCGACCTCGGAGATCACAACCTCGCCCTGCGTACCGTTGATGCCGACTGTGTAGCACCACGCACGCTCTGACAGGAGCGGCACGCCTGGGCCGAACTTGAAGTACCCGCGCTGATTGATGCTGTGGTACGGCACGCCCATGGCATCCAAAGTCTTCTGCAGCTCGACATGCCACGGACGTCCACCGACAGCCCGCTTGCAGCCCGTGTCAATCATAGCCAGCCCCGCGGGCAAGACAACAAGCATGACGGACTGCTCATCTACCACCTTGCGGGGGCACTCCTCTCGGGCGGTGACCATGTGGGCCGCAGATCCCCTTTTTGCTGCCCAAGGGTCTGCGCCCTTTGCTGCCCAGGGGTCCGCGCCCCCTTTGACGGCAACATCCTCCCCAGTCGGGGCGGCAGACGTTAGTCCTGGCACAGCTCCGTCTGGGGTGTTCTTGGAAGGTTCCCCTTCATCCTTCTTGGGCTTCTCCAGCGTGTAATGAATCACCGACTTCAGCGAACACTTCTTGCACTTCGCGAAGATCACGGTGCCGTTCGACTGCCACTTCAACTCGCCCACAGGATGAACACATTCAGCCTGCTGCTGCATGAGCTCGGGGTCGAACTTCGCCTTCGGGCCTGGAACCAGCCTCTCGCCGTCGAACTGCGAGTCGTACATGGCTCGATGCATCTGCTGCTTCTCCAGGTCACTCTGCGTGGCACCGACACTCATGACGTAGCTCCGTCCAGAGGCGGTGACTACACGCGGGTCTCCAGATGCAGCTGAAGATGCCGTCGCAGCGGCAGGGGCACCTGAGCTCGCGGCTCCTGGAGGCGCTGGAAGGTGGACACGCCGTCGTATTGCCTCCATGTTCTTCCACACGCTTCCGACTCCCTGCTGCTCAGGAGATGTGGGCAGGGCACGCTCTGGCAGAGGTGCCTGCTCACGTCGCGTCTGTAGGCCGTCGTAGACCTCGCATGGGTTCAATCGGGCGTGCATCTCCATCTCCTGTTTCTCTATCAGCGCGAGGCGATCCAGCAACTCAGCTTTATCACGCTGCAAGACCTCTAGTCGCTTCTTCTCCTCGCTCTTCCTCACTTCCTCGGAGGCTCCTGCCATGACCCAGTCCTCTTCCTTAGGGACAGCGGCGGCCTCCCCAGTCGGAGCGGCAGACGTTTGTCCAGGCACAGCTCCGTCTGGGGATTCTTTGGTCTTCGATGCTCCCTTCGCCGACGCCTCCACCACGTATACAGGATGGGCCCTCGCAGGGCCGCTGGATAAGGAGAAATCTGGCTTCTCGCAGCGGCGCGTGTAGAGATTGAGGCGCACGATGCGGTCGTTCTTAGTGATGAAGTGGATGGTTGCCGGCGGCGTCAGGTAATCCCTGAAGATATCCTGACGCGGATACCAGCTGCAGAATATCTCGTCCATCTCCTCTGGCGTGAACGGCACCTCCTTATCCTCACGCCGCTGGTCGTTGTCGTCCTCGGTGGCCTCAGGATCCTCGCTGGCCTCGTCCTCGTTCTTCACTTCCTTGCTGCTTCTTGCCTTCTTTCTCTCTTTCTTCTCTTCTTTGCTGCTCCTCGCCTTCTTCTTCTTCTCTTTCTTTTCTTCCTTTTCTTCCTTCTCACCGCGGTCTTCTGGTGGAATAAGCTTCTCCTTCTTCACACCGCGGCCTCCTGGCGTACTCCGCGACCTTGAACGCGAGGAAGCCTCCGCCTCGGGCGGAGGAGGGGCGCGAGGCTCGCGAAGAACAGCTCCCCGATCACGCTGGCGGTCGTCCCGACGATCTCGATGATGATCTTCACGCTGCTTGGTGTCACGACTCCCGCCTTCACCGCGCCGATCGTCACGGGGCTTGGTATCACGATTGCCGCCCATCACGAGCTTGAATATAGTTGCCGTGATCTCGTCGAGATCCACCTCAGCCGCCGTACAAGGCCTCGATGTGGTCAGCTGCAGGCGCACGAGCCGACCCTGGACGAAGTCGAGGCTCTCGAAGCGGCCTTGCTTGAAGAAGATAGGCTTCTTGTTCGTCACGCGCTCCACGATGTGATGGACCGTGGCAAGGTCAGGAAACTCCAACTCCACGCTGTGCCCCGTTGCGTGGGTGTTGGCCAGAATGCGATGGCAACGCACGCATGCATCCTCGTCCTCCTGATCCTCCCCGCGCCTGGCACGGGCGCGCGCACGTTCATCACTGCTCTGTGCGGCCCCTGGGCCGTCGTCGGCGTCCTGGCGTAGGCTCGGCGCAGGCATGCTTTTGGGCCTGGGGTGCATAATGATCCGCTCTGGCGCGTCCGCTCGACCCTCCACCGGATGCCTCTGGGCAGGCACCGACTGGGGAGCACGGCGCCATGGAGCGCGGCCACGACGCTCCTCGGCACTGCCTGCCATGCCAACCCAGTGGACGATCGGTCCATGCACCTGCCTAGGCGCCGGCGGCTTCACAGAGGCCCGCTGGTTGGGCGACGCTGGCTGGCCATTCTTAGGCCCGATCTTGTTGTACGGCTCGCGCTCGCCACTCTTCACCTTGGGGCACTCCGGGTCGCCACGCCAGTGGCCAGGCTGATCGCAGTCAGCACACCGGCTGTTAGCCTTGCGCTGGTCTGTCGGTTTCCGACCAGCCTGGAAGGAGCCGCTAGCGTTGATCTTCTTGGGGTCCCGCTGCCGAGGAGCAACGAACCCGCGCTTCTGACGCTGTACCGCCGTCTTCTGCTTGGCCCTCCAGCCGGCCAAAAACGCTTCCTGAAGATCCTCCGGTGCCTCGTACTCCTCGTCGTCAGGCCCGTCGTTGTCCGACACCAGCTCCTCGTCGACCTCAGCGCCGTCCTCGAAGAGGGTGCCCTCGGCCCCTCCATGGTCTCCATCGTCCTGGTCGTCTGCTTCATCTTCGTCATGATGCGCCTCCTCGAGGTCGCCGTGGTGTTCATCGTAGTCTTCGCCGTTCTCTACCTCGGGTACGTGCTGGCCAGGGCGTCCTCGCAGCACGCATGGCCTACGAGCCATGGGAGGGTGCGGATAGCGACCGCCCGAACTCCCAGAGGAGCGCCCGTGCTCACGCTGCGCCGCAACCGGCGAGCGGCGAGGGAGCACTGAGCGCTTCTCGGTGTCGTGCACCTTCGAATAGGCTGCCTTCAGCACAACCTCCATCCGCTTCGAGTCGTAGATGCCGCCACAGTTGAAGAGCACCTGCGCTCGCTCCTTCTGCGACAGTCCAGCGCCACGAAGCATCTTGCTTGCCAATGCGCGATCGCTGATCGCTGATGTGGGATCCTCGAGCTGCAACTCCATGCGCTTCTTGCGCAGGTACGTGGTCCAATCCATGATCGGCTGCCCAGCTCGACGGTGTGCTCGCTCCCACTCCTGACGCACCTGACCGAGGCGCTCGTGATCCATCTTCTCGAAGGCGTCGTCGTAGATAGCAAAGATGTCTCGAGCGTCTCCTCGCGTCGGAGGTCCGACGCGTCAAGCACCTCGATGAGCTCTTTGGCTCGACCTGTCACTTGACTGTAGATGATCAGGCCCAGCTCCACATCTGAGAGCTGGTTGAGGTTGCGGATGACTTCAACCTCCTTGCGCCACTCTCGGTACTTCTTAGTACTCGTACCGACTGCACCATCGAACTCTGGGAGCTTCACCTGCGACAGCAGTAGACGTGCCCGTCTGGGACCGCCGTCGCCACCACGATCCCGATGCAAGGCCAAGAGCTCCCGCTGGGTCTCGGCCATCACGCGCAGGACTGCATGCAGGTCCGGGGGACCTGTGCCTGCGGAGGACACAGCCTCCACGTCTGAGCCGTCGTGGCTGGTGGCCATGGCGGCCCACGCGGGTGGTCACAACCACAGAAGCAGAGCACGCAGTGCGTCCGCTGGAGCTTACTAGCTCCGCTACCAATGTCAGTGCAGTTGTTTTCAGCAAAGACCGCGCGGCAGTCCAACTGCGGGTGCGTCCCAGGGCCCTAGGACTAGGGCCAAAACAGCGGCGGGCAGCGTGCATGCCACAAAACAAGACAAGCGTGTACAACATACACACATGGTGGCACGGGCGGCAGAGGGGCAGGGGAGTGCACTCTTCACAACGTCCTCCTTGGAGGCGCGCGTCCAACCCGAACTTATAGGATACCCAGCTTGTAGCGCATCGTTTCCCAAGCGGTGTGGCCAGAAAGCGCCCGCCATGACGCACATACTATAAGATTTCTCGGTGCGCGCGTCGCTTCTCGGGGGGGCGACGCACACATAGTATTAGCATGTTGGAGTGACGCCAACATCAGGGCAATATTGGGGCCTCCTGGGGGTGTTTTGGGGCGGTCTGGGGACCCAAGTGGGCTGCCTTGGAGCCCTCTTGGGCCGTCTGGAGGTCCTCCGGGGGGGCCCTCGTGGAGCATGCTGGGGGCGAGACTCCGGGCAGGGAGGCGCGAGGCGGCGAAAGGGGAGGGAGAGGGGGAGGAGGACGGGCCCAGACCTCTTCTTCTTTTTCGTTTCTACGTACTCTTATTCTTATGATTCTTAGTATTATTAGTACGATTCATGTTCACATGATTCATAATGTTCCTGTTCGTGGTAGTATTACGAATGGTAGTATCAGCAGTACTGCCCTTACTATTACCAGTCTGCTTATTTGAAGTATTCATACGATTAATACAACTATTTCTAGCATTATTCTTCATATTCCTCATACTCCTCCTCCGACTCCTCCACCGCCTCCTGAACCTCCTCCTCCTCATCCCCCTCCTCCCCCTCCTCCTCCTCCTCCTCCTCCCTCCTCCTCCTCCCTCCTCCTCCCCCTCCTCCCCTCCTCCTCCTCCTCCTCCTCCTCCTCCTCCTCCTCCTCCTCCCTCCTCCTCCTCCATCCTCCCTCCTTC
>CAUYUJ010018951.1:165962-178462 GCA_963575745.1 Prorocentrum cordatum | reverse complement strand
GATGTCTCGGGCGAAACGTGCTGCGAGGAAGTCTCAGGCGAAACGGGCCGGACCACCTCGAGCGCGGCGTCTCAGAGCTCCGAGTTGCGGGGGCCTCCTGGTGCCTCCTGGGGCCTCCTGGGGACCTCCTGGGGCTTCCTCCCGGGCCTCCTGTGGCCTCCTGAACTCCACCTGAGGTTTCCTGAAGCATCTTGGGGCTCCCAGGGGGGATATCTAACCTGTGGCCGTTTGGGCCTCTCCAAATACAGGGGGGGGCCACAGGAGCAGGAAAAATCAACGAATCGACACCGGATGTGTATTAACTTGACACGTTCTGATAGAGGGCCTCCTGGGGCCTCCTGGGAGCCTCCTGGGAATCTCCTGCGGACCCCTGGGGCCTGTCCTGGGCGTCCTGCGGCCTCCTGAAGCTCTCTGGGACCTCCCCCTCCTCCTGCCTGCTCCCTCATGCACATCATCCGCCTCCTCCTTCTCCCTTCCATCTCCTCCTCCTCCTCCTCCTCCTCCTCCTCCTCCTCCTCCTCCTCCTCCTCCAACCTCCTCTTCATCGCGAACGGCATTTCGGAGCCTAGAGTTGCGAGGATGTCTCCAGCGTAACGGGCTGGACCACCTCGCGCGCGGCATCTCGGACCCCAGAGTTGCGACGATGTCTCGGGCGAAACGTGCTGCGAGGAAGTCTCAGGCGAAACGGGCTGGACCACCTCGAGCGCGGCGTCTCAGAGCTCCGAGTTGCGGGGGCCTCCTGGTGCCTCCTGGGGCCTCCTGGGGACCTCCTGGAGCTTCCTCCTGGGCCTCCTGTGGCCTCGTGAACTCCACCTGGGGTTTCCTGAAGCCTCTTGGGGCTCCCAGGGGGGATATCTAACCTGTGGCCGTTTGGGCCTCTCCAAATGGAGGGGGGGGGGGCACAAGAGCAGGAAAAATCAACGAATCGACACCGGATGTGTATTAACTTGACACGTTCTGATAGGCGGCCTCCTGGGGCCTCCTGGGAGCCTCCTGGGAATCTCCTGGAGACCCCTGGGGCCTGTCCTGGGCGTCCTGCGGCCTCCTGGTGCCTCCTGGGCCTCCTGGGGACCTCCTGGAGCTTCCTCCTGGGCCTCCTGTGGCCTCCTGAACTCCACCTGAGGTTTCCTGAAGCATCTTGGGGCTCCCAGGGGGGATATCTAACCTGTGGCCGCTTGGGCCTCTCCAAATGGAGGGGGGGCACAAGAGCAGGAAAAATCAACGAATCGACACCGGATGTGTATTAACTTGACACGTTCTGATAGAGGGCCTCCTGGGGCCTCCTGGGAGCCTCCTGGGAATCTCCTGGGGGCCCCTGGGGCCTGTCCTGGGCGTCCTGCGGCCTCCTGGACCTCTCTGGGGCCTCCTGAGGCTCGCAGGGTCCCATGGAGGATATGTAACATGTGGCCTTCTGGGCCCCCAGGCTGGACCACCTCTTGCGCAGCATCTGAGAGCTCAGAGTTGCGAGAATATCTTGTGCGAAACAGGCCGGACCACCTTGCGCACGGCATCTCAGATCTCAGAGTTGCAAGGATTTCTCAGGCGAGACGGGCCGGACCACCTCGCGCAGGGCATCTCAGAGCTCAGAAGTTCGAGGATGTCTCAGGCAAAACGGGCCGGACCACCTCGCGCGCGGCATCGGGGAGATCAGAGTTTCGAGGATGTCTCAGGCGAAACGGGCCGGACCACCTCGCGCGCGGCATCTTGGAGCTCAGAGTTGCGAGGATGTCTCAGGCGAAACGGCCCGGACCACCTCTCGCGCGGCATCTGGGAGCTCAGAGTTTCGAGGATGTCTCAAGCGAAACGGCCCGGACCACCTCTCGCGCGGCCTCTCAGAGCTCAGATTTAGGAGGATGTCTCAGGCGAAACGCTCAATCCCGGACAACTCAGAAACGAGAGTTGTGAGGATGTCTCAGGCGAAACGGGCCGGACCACCACATTTGTTTGAGGATGTCTCTGCTTAGCTTTCCCTCGGCCGGAATTAGCTTCTATCACAACAGCACCCCGTTCAGCAAGCTGTTTGGGGAAAAACAGATTGTTTTATAACGTACTCCTGGGCCCTCTTGGGGGCCTCTCGGAACCCCCTTGGGGGCCTCTGGGAGCCCTCTAGGGGCCCTCTTGGACCCTTCCCAGAAGGTTCGGGGGGGGCTCAAAGGCGCCCCAAGACGGGCCCAACAGGGCACCAGGCCAGCTTATAAAAACACTTTGTTTTATAACGTACTCCTGGGCCCTCTTCGGTGCCTCTTGGAGCCCCCCTGGGGGGGCCCTATTGGACCCTTCCCAGGGCCCTCGGAGGGGCCCACAGGCGCCCCAACACGGGCCCAAGTGAACCCCAGGACAGCTTATAAAAACAGCTTGTTTTATAACGTACTCCTGGGTTCTCTTCGGGTACTCTTGGAGCCCCCTCTGGGGGCCTCTGGGAGCCCTCTAGGGGCCCTCTTGGACCCTTCCCAGGGCCCTCGGAGGGGCCCAGAGGCGGCCCAAGACGGGCCCAAGAGGGCCCCAGGACAGCGTATAAAAACAGTTTGTTTTATAACATACTCCTGAGCCCTCTTGGGGGCCTGTTGGAGCCCCCTTGGGGGCCTCTGGGAGCCCTCTAGGGGCCCTCTTGGACCTTCCCAGAGACCTCGGAGGGGCCCAAAGACGGGTCCCCAGATCCCTCCCGGGGTCCAAACGCACCAGTTGTCCGTCGCCGTCACCGCCGCCGTCGTCGTCGTCGTCGTCGTCGTCGTCGTCGTCGTCGTCGTCGTCGTCGTTGTCGTCGACGCCGTCGCCGTCGTCGTCGTCGTCGTCGTCGTCGTCGTCGTCCTGGTCGTCGTCGTCGTCGTCGTGGTCGTCGTCGTGGTCGTCGTAGTGGTCGTCGTCGTCGTGTTTTTTTTTTCAGGCCGTAAGGATGCTTACGGCCGGGAAAAACGCGCTCATCATTATCTCCCTCGTAGTCGCCGTCGTCGTCTTGATCGTCGTCGTCGTCGTCGTCGTCGTCGTCGTCTTGATCGTCGTCGTCGTCGTCGTCGTCGTCGTCGCCACTGCCGCCGCCGCCGCCGTCGGGCTTATAAAAACAGCCTGTTTTATAACGTACTCCTGGACCCTTTCGGGGGCCTCTTGGAGCCCTCTTGGGGGCCTCTGGGAGCCCTGTAGGGGCCCTCTTGGACTCTCCCCAGGGCGTTCGGGGGGCTCAAAGGCGCTCCAAGAAGGGCCCAAGAGGGCACCAGGCCAGCTTATAAAAAACAGCTTGTTTTATAATGTACTCCTGGGCCCTCTTCGGGGCCTCTTGGAGCCACCTTGGGGGCCTCTGGGAGCCCTCTAGGGGCCCTCTTGCACCCTTCCCAGGGCCCTCGGAGGGGCCCAGAGGCACCCCAAGACGGGCCCAAGAGGCGCCCCGCGAGGTGCCAGAGGGTACTGTTTCGCCCAAGATGGCGCAAGATTCCTCAAGATGGCCCCGAAGACGCTCCAACAGGGCCCAGAACCGCCCCGAGACGGCTCCAGGAGTCCAAAAAGATTCCCAAGGAGGCTCAAGAAGCCAAAAACTTTCAAACACCCATAGAAAATCAATGTTATTTGCGTTCTCGCCCGCTCGCTTCCGATAGCCCTCCTCCACCTCCTCCTCCTCCTCCTCCTCCTCCTCCTCCTCCTCCTCCTCCTCTCGTTCCGCTCCTCCGCCTCCTCCCCCTCCTCCACGCCCTTCGCCGCTTGGGTTCTGTTGCGGCAACTGCAACCACCCCAGGTGCAACTGAGACTGCCCCAGAGGCGCAGGGGGGACGGGGGGCGGGCGGAGCAACTGAGATGGGCGGGCGGAGCAACTGGGCCAACAACTGGCTCAGTTGCTCCGCCGCTCCTCCGCTTGGTGTCAGTTGCTCCGCCGCTTGGTTTCAGTTGCTCCGCGGCCTCGGTCCAGTTGCTCCGCCGAGGTAAGCCGCGCCCCAATAGGGCACCAAGAAATGCCCGGGGGGCCTCAGAAGGCTCCGAGAGGCCCCCGAGACGCCCCCAAGAGGCCCCCCAAACCCCAAACCCCCATGACGCCCCCAGAGGCCCCCCAGAGGCACACGAGACGCCCCAAGAGGCCTCGGCGAGAAAGCCCAAATCACGGATGCCACCTCGGTCGCGGCCACATGTGGGCCTCCTGGGGCGGACCCAAGTGTGCGACAGTCCTTCTGTTGATCGATCTCCTCCAAGATGGCCCCAATACGGGCCCCCACATGGACCCCGAGGCCTCCAAGGGCGCCCCAAGACGGCCCCAAGAGGTGCCCAGGAGAACCCAAAAGGTCCCCAGGAGGCCCCCAAGATGCCCGCACGAAGCCCCCAGGAGACCCCCAAGAGGCCCTCAGAGGCCCCTGAGAGGCCCCGAAAAAACGCCCAAAGAGACTCCGACGACAGCGCCAAAAATCACGGATGTCATCGAGGCCACGGCAGCACGTTGGCTTCCAGGCAAGCGCTCCGAGAGCCCCCCCGCCCCCCCCCCAGCAAGGCCCCGAGAGGTGCCCAGGAAGCCCCAAGAGGCCCCCACGATTGCTCCAAGAGGCCCCCAAGAGACTCCCAAGAGGCTCCGAGAGGCCTCCGAAAGGCAACCAAGAAGCCTCAAACGGCCCCCAAGACTACCGACGACCCCCAAGCCACTCCAAACGGACTCCGAGAAACTCTCGAAAGAAACCCACCCTCGTCCACGATCTCACCCGAACGACGGGCGGCGGCGGGGCGGCGCTAGACAATGAACATTAAAACATTAAAGCAAGAAAAATACGCTTCGAACTCCTGACACGAAATCCGAGGCCGCAGAAAGCAGCAGCAAAATGCAGACGGCCCAGCTGGAAGATCAGACACCAATGACCGCGATAACAACAAGACAAGGTGCAAGCTGGGTTTCAAATCCAATCCACAGAGCCAATGAGAGACAACAGGAATGAGCGAGAAGGGCACACGAGGACGAACGCGACAAGACGGAGGAAAAGGAAGGAAGAACTTGATCAGAGAACACACATGCAACATGTTATATGTGAATCGGCGCCACCCCACATTCACACGCAGCACCCCGGCCCCAGCTCCGACACTCGTAGGACACGGGGCGGGGAAGGGCGAGGGGCGGGGGTCCGAAAATGCCACTGCATTCTGCAACGCGCATTTAAAAGTTCCACGCCCATTATCTCACCCAAGCGAAGGGCGGCAGAGGGGTGGGGCCAGAGAACATGCCCCGAACTCCTGATCCGAGACCCGAGGCCGCCGAGAAAGGCAGCAACATGACGGCCCAACTGGAAGATCCGACGTGAGTTTCCGCGACAACAGCAAGACAGGGTGCCAGCTCGGCTTCGAATCCGCAACGCCGCCAACCCAGCGACAGCGCCTGGCGGGGACGGGCACGGGCATGGGCGGGCGGGCCAACTGACCGCACCGGCCAAATCGAACAACTGATGAGACACATTCTGCAGCAGGGCTGAACCTAAAACGGTGTTTTTGGTTTTCGTTTTGTGGTCGTTTTCCCTCGCTTCTGTCTCGAATCAGCCCTTCCCGCAAGACGAAGTCGAAACGAAAACGGCCCATGAAATCACCAAAAACACCGTTTGGGTCCAGCCCTATTCGACAGCAATGGCCGGAATCGCTCACGCGCACTTGCCGGGCGCTCGACGTTCTGGCTCCACGGGAGCGGGTCGCGGCGCGGCAGCTCTGGGTGCATCGCCGCACTCGCCTCCACCAGGGCGCGTGCACTCATGCACCGCAAGACGCTTCTCTCTGGCGCCCAACGCCCTCAGCGCGGGATGGCCCACGCCACGCCGCCCAGCAGCCCTCCCGACAGTCCGCCGCGTCGCGACTCGGCCCTGAGTGGCCGGCCGCATGTGGCGGAAAAGCTGGCGCGCGCACATCTGCGCGCGCATGCTCGACCGCCCTCCGATGGCTGCGCGCCGAGCAGTCGAACAACCTGTCGGCGGGATTGCGATCGCCCTGTAGGCGGAGCACCATCTGCGCCACCCTAGGGCGGTCGGTCGGCACAAACTCCCACGCGCCCGTCTCGGTGCGCTCGCCTCTCTCGGCGGCCCCATGTCGCAGGGCCACGAAGGGGCCCCCTTTCTCCGTCATCGCGCACATCCCATCGCGGCCCTGAGCGCGACGAGATCCGCAGAGCGCAGGGCGGAGTCCACGGCGAGCTCCAATGCGTCGGCGGCATCGACGTTCCGGCCAGCCTCATCATGGCATCGCCGAGCAGTGCCCACGGTCCACGGTCACCTGCCACAAGAATCTCATGACAGGCTCGTAGGGCACGGCTCGACCGAGGCAGCCCAATCGACAAATCTGGCCAGACATGCGCCAGCCCGCGAACCACGAAGTCGCCCCTGCGCGGCAACACCTCCTCCTCCACCAACCCGCCCAAGTAGACCAAGACCAAGCTGTCGATCTCGTCGCGGGACGTCATCGGCAGGTCGCGGTCCGCCGCGAAGTGCGGAAAGCGCCCCACGTTCGGGGCGCAGCACGCCAGCGCCATCTTCTTGGGGACCGGGAAGAGCAGGAGCGCCAGACCAGCCACCTCTGGGTCGCGACGCCGTGGGCCCACCGATGCACTCCCATCGGCCTCGTTCCTCCTGCGAGCGGCGCCCATCCTGCGACGCCAGCGCGCCCGGCCGCGGCCGATGCCACCGCCCGAGCAGGCGCAGCTGAACAGCGCCAGATTCCCGGGCACAGTCCGTCGAGCAACACGTCCGTCGCCCTGACAATTTGTCGCATGCTGGCGAGAGGCGCTTCGACGATCCCGCCCACGAGGGCAGCCCCGACCAACTCTCCCGCCCTGGCGAGAGGCGCTCCGGCGACCTCGCCTCGGCCCGCGGCCTCCGGGGAAGAGGCAGGCAGCGCGTTCGCGGACGAGATGGCCCTCGTCCGTCTCGCAACGGTGTCGCAAACCAGCGGGTCCACCGCCCTCTCCGCCAGCTCCGCTTCTCGACGCCCTCCCCCATCCAGCATCGCGCCCAGGGGTGGAGAAGAGTGAGGGACGGGAGGGCGAAAAAACATTGTTTCTACCGCAAACGGAAAAGACTCCGAAGGGCATCCATGAGGCCCCTGGCCTTTCTACTCGCCGTCCTCCTCCTCCTCCTCCTCCTCCTCCTCCTCCTCCTCCTCCTCCTCCTCCTTGTCCTCCTCCTCATCATCATCATCAGCATCATCACCATAATCAGCATCATCAGCATCATCAGCATCATCAGCATCACCATCATCATCATCATCATCATCATCATCATCATCAGCATCATCATCATCAGCATCAGCATCATCATCATCATCATCATCATCATCATCATCATCATCAGCAGCATCATCGCCATCATCATCATCATCATCATCATCATCATCATTATCATCATCATCATCATCATCATCAACATCATCATCATCATCATCATCATCATCATCATCATCATCATCATCATCATCATCATCATCATCATCATCATCATCATCATCATCATCACCATTATCGGCATCATCATCAGCAGCAGTAGCATCATCACCAGCATCATAAACATCATCATCAGCAGCAGCAGCAGCTACATCCTCATCTTCCTCCTCCTCTTCCTCCTACTCCTCCTCCTCCTCCTCCGACTCTTCCTCCATCCTCCTCCTTCTTGGGTTACGAGGCCTTACCCAGCCCTTTATTCCACTGCATTCTCCTCCACATCCCTGATTCGGGCAACCCGCCGGGGCATCGTTTCTGCATGAGCTGGTGGGCTTACGCAAAGCATCTAGAAGAAGATTGGAGATCAGCAGCAGCTGCAGCACCAGCAGCAGCAGCAGGATCGCATGGGGAAGGAAGAACCCCAGCAAAACAGCGGCGCCAGCACGAGGAGGCAGAGAACGATGGAAACGAAGACGAGCCCGAGGCGGGTCGGACGGTCTTAAGGCGAGCCGAAGGACGGGATTCAAAACCAATGAACCCCACCCACAAAAAAACAAATCCATGTGAGGGCTTCAGATCTTGCGCCATCAAATTGAACTTTGTTCGTAAGCAGTCCATCGGCCTGGATCCCCGAAAAAATGGCAACCATTGAAACGAAACACTTTTCGCAAACATCCACAAGATACGGTGGTGGCCCTGTAGCTCGTGCGTGTGACGTTGGCATCAAGAGCCGGAAGCAGAGGCAGCGGTGCGAATGCAGATGAAAGCGTTGCGCGTGCGTCCCCTTCATGATGCGACAAGTCTTTCGGGCAACCTGGCAACACACAGCAGCAGTCAAGGAACCACAGCACCGTACGTGACAACTCGTGGCAGAATACCCCGAAATCCTAGAACGCCGCAGCGGAGAGATCAGCGGAGGAGGAGGACGAGGAACGAGAGGGGGGGGAAACACTGTACTGCATCCGACCTCGGCGCTCGACGTCCACTCGTGAGTTTATGTATCCCTTGGCCACCCCAGCCGCACATTTCAACCCACCATGGCACGATGAAATGAGACCAGCCCTGCAGCCAGAAGCGCTCTGCGCCAGCACCGTGCGAAGTAGGACGCGAAGAGAAACATGACGAAGATCGGGCGAGGAGGTGGGGGGGAGAGGGCGGAGCAGCACTTTACACCTGTCAGCGCGGGAGGTTGTTGCCGAGGCCCACTGCCAGCTGCAAGCTGTGGGCACTCTTCCCATGGTGCCTTGTCCGGCATGGGCCCAAGGCGCGTGCGGCAGCGTAAAAAACGGAACAACTCTGCATCAGAGTGCGGAACCCACCCAGACTCCCATGCCACACTGCCTTCATAGCGTCCCTGCCCCAACTGTGGGGGCAGGGAGGGCCGGATCTGGAAATGAAAAAGGAAAAAAGCTAAAGTAGCCGTACCAGTCAGCCTCGCCCTCACGAGGAATTGCACCAACAAGGGGAGACGGAAGAAGTGTCTCACCTCCGCTTCCCCAGAGATCAACTTGAATAAGCATCGCCAAAAACCTGCCCAGCTAATCCCAGCCCCACCTCCAAGGAGAGCGGCACTGGCACGACCCAAAGCACACCTGCCCCGAGGACGCGTGATGAGGGATACAACCGTTGGCGATCCACATGCCATTCTATGCAACTCCATTGGGTGAGACAGGTGCGTGTGTGCGTGCACAACAAAGGGCGGACTACTGTCGGGCTACGGCGGACAGCAGTCGACACTGTGAAGGCAGCCGGGCCAGCTCCCCAAACATACGGCTGGAAGCCCAAGCCAGAAATTCGGTGCACGAGGGCTCGCTTCCAAAAACACGTCTGTATGCGCCCCTCTGGCCAGCAAGGATTTCATGCAGAGGAGAGGAAAGGCAACGACAGCGACGACGATGACGACGAGGAAGGAGGCACACCTTGCTGGCCAGACAAGCTGGAAGTTTGCCCATAGAGGGCCAGATGGCATGGGTGGACAGGCAAAAATATCTCAACCAAAAACGAAGAATGCGAAGCCCCCTGTAGCCGCGAGCCTCGCAACCCTGACAGCCCGTGCAGACCCCCACAGGCACGGCCCGCATGGCGCTGGTGGCCGCGGGGCTGTGAAATCGTTTGCCGCTGTCAATCGTTTGCCGCTGTCAACCGTTTCCGGCTGCACATGTTGATCGCGTGTTTCGTGGGACCTCCTACTGTCCCCGTGCCGAAACAGAGGAGCCAGGCGTCATGCGGCCGGCATCACTGCAACATATTGCCAGCAAGTAGTTCGGTGAAGCACTTCAGAAGAGACAAATGAGAAGATGAGCCACGGCGGCCGGCATGGGGGGCAGTTCGAGCCCGCACGGAGGCCAACCGCGAATTTCCGTGCAAGACAGAGCGAAGCGCCCGGCAAGTACACTCGCCTGGACGCCGGCGCCACCCGCGCAGAAGCGACAGGCCCGCGGGCAGATGGCGCGCGCAATCCAGAGAACCACACTCCTTTTGCGCCACGCCCCCCAGGGAAAACAAAAAAACTCATGCAAGACATCATGCACGCTACAGCGGGACAGAATCGGCAGCGACGGCTCCCGAGGACGAGGGAAGGGAGGACGACGCGAACGGCCACAGAGAAGGAAGGAAGAGGGAAAAGAGGGGCGTCGCCATTGACGAGCGCATCGGCGGCATCACGGGCCCTCCGGCCAGCCAGACCAGACACCGCAACGCCTCAAACACATTCACACCTTACTGGCTGAAATCAGAGGCCGCTGCTTGGACGCCTCCTGCGAGGGTCAAACCACTCAAATTCATCCCTGTGAGGGTCCCACCCCCCAGAAAAACAACAAAAGAAGCAATAATGTTGCAACTTAGTCGGTGGGCGGCTCATCGACCTGGGGCACAGAAAAAGCAGGAAACAAGGGAAACAAAACAGCAACAAAAACAACTCATCCCTGCGAGAGCCTGAAAGTAGAAGAATGAACAATGTTGCAACTTAGTCGGTGTGCAACTTCGTAATTGTGAGGGCTCATCCTTAGTGGGCCGGGTTTGGGTTTTCAATGGTCTCCCAATGTGTCTGGACCAGAGGCCGACGAGCCGCACGCACTTGCTAAACGATTGGCTACTGCTGTTTTCGGGGGGGGCCCGACATTGATGAGTTCGCTTTCCCTGGATTCCCCAAACAGTGACTACACTTAGGCCAAACAGTGACTACACTTAGGCTATCTTACTTCGCTTCTGAGGTGTTTTTTCACCATCAGCGCAACGAAGAATGTGAACTCCACTCTCGAGCACTGCAAACCACGACAGCACGGCTGCGCCACAGCGTGAGATGGAGGGGGGCGACCGACCGTCGTCGAATCGCACGCGTCCGCAGGCATTACTCCCTGACTGAGCCTTGAAACCAAAAGGCAAGACGGGCACAGTACAGTGGAGGCCAGTCCACAAGACACCTTCCACAAGAAACCCAACCCTGGAACCCCGGGACGTCTGTTGATTTGTGGCGAGGGAACGTCGCGCTCTCCATCGCAGAACCATCGAAACCCAGGAAATCCAGGGCACCCTGGAGGCAAGCAGGATGTTACACAATGTTTCTTGGCATCGGTCTCCACTGCACTTCGCTTCTAAGGCATCTGAGCTCCAGCGTCGGTCCGCCTGGCCTGAGGCCGCCCGTCGCCGCCCACCGCCGCCGTTCGCCTGGGCCCCCAATGCCGGTCCGGCCAGCTTGTGGCACCCCGTCGCCGCCCGCCGCCGCCGCTCGTCTGGGCCCCCGTGTCGGTCCTGCCGGCTTGTGTTGAGGGGCCACGATCGGGGGGGACCGGCACAGGGAGGGGTGAATCGACCTGGAATCGACGATGCATCGCCGCTGATGCGGCGTTCGGCCAACTGGCAGAGGCGCAGCGCCCAGCTTCAGCCCATCGGCAGCACTGTCAGGATCGGCGTGAGCGAAGCCGCAGCCGCGGGTCGCACTCCGCCCACCAGCGGCCGCCCACCGTGGGGCTATCGGGCCCCTACCGCAGATCAGTGGGCGATGGGGGGCCGATGCCTCCCCCCTTTTGCCCCCCATCGTTGCCTCCGACATGGCCGCCGGTCGCCGCCCGTCGCCACCCGTCGCCGCCGTCCGTCGCCGCCACTTGCGCTGCGCTGCTTTGCATCAACTTGCTTCGCATTGCCTTGCACCGCGTTGCATTGCTCTGCATCGCACTGCATCGCATTGCTCCGCATCGCTTTGCATGGCGTTGCATGACGTTGCATGGCGTTGCGTCGCTTTGAATTGCTCTGCGCTGCTTGGCGTCGCATTACATCGCGTTGCATTGCTACGCAACGCTTTCCGTTCCATTGCATCGCTCTTCATTGCTTTGCATTGCGTTACAATGTGTTGCTTGGCTTTGCATTGTTTTGCAGTGTTACGCATTGCTTCACATTGCTTTGCAACAGATAGGTTCCACCACATGGATTGCACGACCTAGATTGCACCACACTGATGGCACCACCTAGATTGCACCTCATAGGTTGCAAGATACCACTGTTTGGGGCCACTCTGGCTAACATGTGCTTGATTTGTTGGAAATGGTTCTGGAGTCGCTGCCTCCGACTGCCACTCTCTCTCTCTCTCTCTCTCTCTGTCTCTCTCTCTCTCTCTCTCTCTGTCTCTGTCTCCTCGTTACCCTCCTCCTTGGTCTTACCAGTGAGTGCCTTGCCTAACTCAATACACAATCAGCACAGCAGACAAGCAACCGCAAACAGCAGAGACAAACACAATCACTAGCGAGAATTACTCCGACGGAAGAACCCCACATAAGAATCCTCTGGGCGAATCTGGAAAAAGCCATCACCGTCGTCCTCGTGGTTGGTGAGGCGTCCTGGCTGTCTCTTCTGCGTATATTTCCTCTCGCCTTGGCGCGGGCCCCCCTTCCACTCCTTACGTTGTCCCCATCCTCGCCCCCCTGTTTGTTCCGCGCCCCGCCACCTCCTCCCCTTCCTGTTGCATGAGCGCGCATGTCGATGTTCCTCGGCGCCGTCGCCGCCACGGCCAGCACAGGCGCGTTCTCTACAGGTCACGTCGCGCAGCCGTTGGGACAACCCCGCGGGCCAGGCTGTCGGGACAACCCCGCGAGCCGTTGGCGCGCAAGACCAAGCCGTTGGGACAACCCCGCGG
>CAUYUJ010018951.1:60962-155962 GCA_963575745.1 Prorocentrum cordatum | reverse complement strand
CTTCTTTCCACTCGCCCTCCTGCCATCACCCCTTCCCCTCCTGCTGGCCCACGGAGTAATGGGAAGGCCGAGGCAGACGCCGACCGTGACAAAGGAGCCCAGGGCAAGGTTCGTGGCCTCGTCGCGCGAGAAGAGAGGAACGAGAAACATCAACAGAAAAAACGTGACCTTCAACAAGGGAACGTAAGCGCGTGCGCCGTGGCAATGCTGGCGAAGAGAATTCGCCTGGACCAGTGTATAGATGAAGAGGTGGGAGAACGGGGCATGCACAACGCAAACCGTCAGACGACAGCATCATTGCAAGCCGAAGAACTCGCACCACAGGGGGGGGGGGGGGGGGGGGGCGCGCTCGCAGAAGCAGCTAACTGGATGCTCACCTGCCAGAGGACATTACACCCCCACGGTGCTCCTCATCCTCCTCCTCCTCCTCCTACTCCTCCTCCTCCTCCCCCTACTCCTCCTACTCCTCCTCATCGTCCTCCTTCTCCCGTATTACCATCATCAGCAGCAGCATCATTTTCATCATCAGCATCATCACCATCATGTTCAGCATCATCATCAGCATCATCATCACCACCACCATCATCATCATAATCAGCATCATCATCGTCAGCATCATCATCATTGCCAGCATGGTCATCATGATCGTGACCATCATCCTCGTCATCAGAGCATCATCCTTGCCAACATGATCATCATCAAATCCATCATCATGTTCATCATCATCATCGTCATTAGAACCATCCTCATGATCATCATCATCACGATCACCATCACCATCATCATCATAATCAGCATCGTCCTCATCATCATCTTCATCAGATTGATATCCATCGCCACCGTCACCCGCAGTATTACCATCATCATCATCATCATGCTCAGCATCATCATCGTCGCCACCTTCAACATGATCATCATCGTTAGTATCATAGCCACCACTACCATCACCATCATCATTATCAGCATCACAACGATTATCACCACCACTATCGCCGTCATCATCAGCATCATCCTCATTAGCATCATCACCATCATCTTGATGTGCATGGCCATCGTCGTCATCGTCATCACCATCATCCTCATCATCACTACCGACGTTAGCATCATCACCACCCCTACCATCACCATCATCATAGTCATCATCACCACAATCATCATCACCACCACCACCATCATCACCATCCTCATCAGCACCATCATCATCATCACCATCCTCATCATCGTCACCAGCGTTATTCTCACCACTACCACTACCATCACCATCACTATAGTCAGCGTCACCATCACCATCATCACCACCACCACCACCATCATCATCCTCATCAGCAGCATCAGCAGCATCAGCATCAACATCGAAATCATCGTCATTACCATCACAATCACCATCACCATCATCATCATCATCATCATCATCATCATCATCATCATCATCATCATTATCGTCACCTTCATCATTATCATCACCATCATTGCCTCCATCATCTTCATAATCATCGCCATCGTCATCATCAGCATCATCATCGGTGTCATCATCGCCACCACTCCCATCACCATCATAATAGTATACATTGTCATCATCACCACCAACATCATCACCACCACCATCATCAGCATCATCACCATCATCATCGTTATCATCACCACATCATCACCACAACTACCATCACCATCATCATAGTCATCATCACCACAATCATCATCACAACCACAACCATCACCATCATCATGATCATCATCATCACCATCATCATCACCATCATCATCATCATCATCATCATCTTCTTCATCATCCTCACATTCATCGCCATCGTTATCATCAGCTTCATCGTCATTGTCGTTATCATCATAACCAACACCATCACCATCATCATAGTCATCATCACCACAATCAGCATCACCACCATCATCATCATCATCATCATCACCATTATCATCAAATCCATCATCATCATCATCATCAACAACATCATCATCATCATCATCGTTATCATCATCACCACCCCTACTATCACCATCATCAGAGTCTCATCATCATCACCATCATCACCACCATCATTATCATTATCCTCATCATCATCATCATCAGCATCATCATCATCATCATCATCATCATCATCATCATCATCATCCTCATCAGTATCATCATCGTCATCATCATCATATTCCTCCTGTGGCTCCCCCATCCCTCCCTGGCGGTCTCCACTGGCGGTCTCCACTCGGCCCCCCCCGACCCTTGATGGCGCTCGACCAGCAAGCGCACTGGCTGAGCACGCCCTGCGCCCCGAACAAACCCACGGGAATGGATCGAGAACTTGCGCGCTTAGCACCGAGACACCGGGGCGGAAAGCGCTGCACCGTCACGACTCATCGGGATCTCTTAGCGCTTGTGTCCCCCAAGACCAAAAGGCTCGAGATCTGACAGAGGTCTCGAGGATATCGCCGAGGCGTCCAAGGACCTGAACCCTGGACCACCATCAAAGCCACGCGTCAAAGTCACGAGCGCCACGCGCAAGCTCTTCCGACGACTTCGCGCAACACTGTCGCATGCAGACCTGAGGAGCAGAAATCGAATGTATTGGCCGCCACGCCGGCAGCAAAGACCAACTCCATCTGCATCGGAATCATGTCGTCTGATCCGCTCCTCCAGCGATTGTCCCAGAAACTCAACCTGCTTACCACAAAAGCTCCAGTGCATGACGGGCTGGGACCAGAACATGATGCTGTGCTCCTCTTCTACGTCCTAATCCTCCACCCTCATTGTCTTCCTCATTCTTCGCCAGGCTTACACATCTCGGTCGAGGTTGCGCCTCGAATGCACGGCTTCCTGATGGTCTTCAGCGCGAAAAGGCATGCGCCACCAGGCATCCGCATGATGCCTCGTCGACTGTTCTGCCACACCCGCGAATCACTGCGAAAAAGAACAAGTTGCTCCGCGTTGCCGAAGTCAACTCGAAGTCGGGAAGTTCCCAGGCCAGCCAGCATCTTACCTTGGGCCGAGCCCGATCGTTACGGCGAGAATATTTGGTAGGACCTCTTACGATGTCAGCTGGTAGAGCGACGCAGTGTAATCTCTTAGGTGTTGAGCGACGGGGCTTCCTGAATCACGTTTGCCGCCAGAAAGTACACACACACACACACGCACACACACACACACACACCAGTTACAACTTCGCTCAACAATACCATCATAGGCGAAGTGCTGTGGTTCCCGAGACACGCCATTCGATGTGCTCGTGCACGGCGTGAGCAGAAATGCACGGGGCATCGATTAACCATGGAGTCTCGAATTCATGGTCAATGCTGATGCGATGAGCGAGCACGCGGTTCGGAGAGAAACTCGGTCGAAAATAAATACACCACGGATGTCTGAGATGGGGGCCAAAACGAAGAAGAAGCTCCCTCGACTGGCGCAAGAGATATATTGAAAGGAGAGAAAGCGGGCGCCTTGCTTGTCCCCTCTTCTACAGGAAGGGATACGGCCACTCCGATGTTGGTGCCATGCCCGAACTGCACGGAAAAAAACGCGACGAGGATGAGCAGGTAGACGCCCAATGCTATCCTGCTCACACTCCGGCACCCCCATCGCCGTACCAAATCCTCCTTTTCCTCCTCCCTGACCCTCCTCCGCTTCCATCCTCCATTTCCACATCCTCCCCCTCCCTACGCTGCTCCGTCCTCACCTCCCCTCCTCTTCATTCCTCCTCTTTCCTCCCCCCTCGCCGTGCTAATTCTGTGGGAACGCCTTTAACCAGATGATGGAGGCTAGCGGCAGGTATGCTAAGTACTTTATGTCACGTGTCGCATAGCAGCAACTGTTCAAATTGTGGACACACGGATACCTGAGAGTTAGTATCCCACGTACCTAGATAGGCTCATCCCAACAACACCTACTCGACCCACACGGTCGCAAAGGGACGGGCATGGAATCGATTTCAAGTTCGCACCAGCTGCACAATCCCGCCATGAGCAATCACATCTTGGCCTGAGCGGTAATGGGTGGCCGTTGACAAACTGGGAAAACATGCGGCCCCAAGCTGGCAAATCAACATGTGACCGATAGCCCGGCTCTAGTCACACCAGCCAGCTGTGCAGATAGATGTCAAGCTGGACAAACTAAATCCCACGCGACCTGGCCAGCTACACAGCTGCTGCGAGCCTTCAGTCAAATTGCTAATAGACCTTCCGTTAATCAGCAGCAGTTACTCCGACGAGAAGATCCCGCATGATAATATGTTCAGCCTGGCTGGGGACATCCGTCCGCGCCCTCCTCCTACCCCGTCCTGGCTTTTCCGTCTCCCACTGCCTCATCCTCATGCATCCTCCTCCTGCCTCGTCCTCCTCGTCCTACTCCTCCACCTCCTCCTCCGTTTCCCTCTCCATCCCACTTGTTATCCTCATGCATCCCTTCTTCTTTCTGGCCGGGGCACGCATGTCGATGTTCCTCGGCACCCTCGCCGCCACGGCCGGCATGCGCACGTTCTACGATGGCCGGATCGGGTAACCCCGCGGGGCCAGGCCGATCCCGTAGGCTGCTGGGGCGCGAGAGCAAGCCGTCGGGATAACCCCGCGGGTCTCGAGCTGGTCGCCGCCGAGCTCAGGAGGGAGGCAGCGCGAAGCCTAGCTCTGCCGCGAGCTCTGCCTCCACCCTGGCGTTCGCAGCCCTCTTGTCGAACATGGAGGTGGGGACCCACTTGGGAGGGGTTCCCACTCGAGACTACGTCTCGATTTACCTTCTGACGATGTCCCCACCAGAGAGTTCCTCCAGGCTCAAGCCTGAGGAGCCCAGAAGTGTCGACTGTTACAGGATTCGGGTGACCCGTTCGGATTCGAGATTGGAAGTGGGGACCCCATAGGGAGGGGTTCCCGCTCGAAACGTCCTCGCGATTGACTCACAAACGAGGCCCCCGCTCGAGACTTCGCTCGAGACTTCCTCTACATTCAGGCCTGAGGAGCCCCCCAAAAATGACAGTTACAAATTTGAGGATGATCACCTCGGATTCAAACATGGCGCCCAAGTAGACGAAGCCGGCACCATGGCAAACCTCACGGCGAACCCACCGCGTCCGAGGCGGCATTTGCCCTGGTGGCCCAGGCACCCTCCCCAAGACGGAAGGCCGCGCGTCGGAACAAACGGCGCGGCGACACACGCATCCACTGACATGATGTCGATCTTCGACGTGGCTTGCAGAGCTCCCGACAGAGCAGACGCGCCGCTGTCTTGAAGCTGTGCTCGTCGAGCCGCAGCTGACACAGGAGTCCCGACCCACCCCCTCTGAGGTCATGAAGAAAACAACCTAGAGGCCTCCCAAATGGAGTCCGAGTAGATGGAGTCGGGGAATCACGCCGCATTGCCGAGCAACGTCGGCGATGTATCGGCGACGTCGGTGTAGAGAAAATCGGACTCCACATCGCACCGCACCGCCGATGCATCGGCTTTAGGGCGCGATCATCCGACGCCATCTTTTGGACGCCCGAGATTCGTAAGAAAAATTGGTACGATGTCCAACAACAAGTGCTGTCCAAAACCAACAGCAGCCGCTGTTTGGCAGGCGGCCTTCTGTCTCAAATGAACAGCGTCCGCGACACCGACAGCGAGTCCTACTCAAAATGACCAAGACCTGCTGTCGGTCTTCGTACCCATTCTGTCCGTACAGCCGGACCAAGGATAGAAAAGCATTCAACATGAGACCCTCCGCCAGCCTAAACACACAGAACATCCAAGGGTACCCTCCCCAGGATGCACAAGAGCATCCTTCAAGCACGAAGAACCGTAGGGCACCCTCCCCGAAACGACTTCGATCTTATACACCTCGGTCGGACCGTACCCATTCCGATCGTACCGACATCTTCTTCGAACCCACATGGGAGGCCCAGACTGCCCCCGCCAGAACGAGCAGAGATGGTCGGGGACGCACTGACCCAGGTCAGCGCAAACCTGGGTCAGCGCAAACCCGGGCCAATCAGGCCTTGCATCCTCCTCCTCCTCCTCCTCCTCCTCCTCCTCCTCCTCCTCCTCCTCCTCCTCCTCCTCCTCTTCCTCCTCCTCCTCCTCCTCCTCCTCCCTCTTGCCTCTTGCCTCTTGTAAGTTGGCCCAGGGCCAGCCAGGGGCCCCTTCCAGGCTCCCTGGTGGGTGGAGGAGGAGAAGGTGGACCAGTGCAAACCCCAGACTCATCAACGATATTGCGATAAACCTTCCCTCCAAGTTCCCTCTTCACAGGCACATGCAAGGGTTCATGCTCACTGAGGGAAGTGCCCCGTTGGACGACAACCGTCTGAAAATCCTGAACTGCGCCAGAACACCATTCCTGGGACTTCAACGCCGCGAAGCACCGTTACTCTTGCGTCTTGACGATCCTGGATCGCGCAAGAAGACAACTTTTGGGACTTCAACACAACGAATCAACGCAACTGTTGCACCCTGAGGAGGAGGACGAGGAGGCGAGGGAGGAGGGTTCAGAAGAAGAAGAAGGAAACGAGGAGGGTCGGCTCAGAATGCGCCCCAGGAAGTCTCCTGAACATCTCACACGTGGAGCGCGGCTCGACCGTGCCTGCAAGATGAGCGGCGACCTCTGAGAGGTCCACAGACCCAGCCTACTCCCGACAAGACATCAAGAACAACGGGCGCACGGCCAGCCAATCAATGAAGCTCAGGATCTGGATCAAGCCAGCGCTTTGGTGCGGCTAGGGTGCGCAGGCGTCGATCTCCCAGCCTCGAGTACGGGGACACACGTCGGCACAAATCCAGAAAGTCCGCGCTTCGATCGCCTGAGACAGGCCCGCACTCCTGCGCTCACGCGACTCCAGCGCCTCGGGCGACAACGGCACGTCCCGGCTGCTGCTCTGGCTCTCCAGCGGCTGCTGCTCTGGCTGTTGAGGCTGCAGCTGACGCGGAACCGGAGACGCCGCAGGCTCCAATTGTTGTGCCTCGGAGGGGGGGGATTGATTCGACAAGGAAATGTTCATTGAAAATGCAGTGAGAACCACACTCAACAAATGTACCCATGTGCGCGTGTATCTGCGCATGCGCCCAAAAAGGTGATTGTACCGAAGGGGGCCTCACCCGTTCTATCAGAAATGGCATGGTCTGCAGAAGTGTTCTGCAGTGCGATGCGGTGCGCGACGAGAGGGCCTCAGCATGGTTCCTCTGTTTGTAATCAGATGATAAGATCCGACCGATCGGGTCCCAACCGATAGGGAACGACCCGTCCCACAACACTGTTTCAGATAAGGACGGGACCGGCCATACAATATGATTGTGCGAAGGTCAGGCGTAAATCACATAAACAACAGTTCGTTGGAACGACCTTGCTACAGTCGGGGCGTTGACCTAAGGAACCCTAAATAAGAAACGAGGCCCCTCCTTTCCCATAAGTTAAACTTCGATTCCCCATCGAAAACCTTGGGAAAACCTCAGGCAAGCTGTGAAACAATCAAGGAACACGGAGCCCCTCCCCAACGAAAAGGGTTCCTTCTTCAAGACCCCTACTGTACTCTCCACTTACACGGCGGGCGTAACTCCGACCAGCAACCAAACCGCCGCCATCACATAACCAAATGGGGCGAGGACTTACTGCAGCTGCAACAAAAATGAGACTGGGAATGAGAATACTGACTAGACTGATAAGCAAGATGACAATGGTAATCGTGTTCTCATCATAGCGGTGGTAAGCATGATAACAAGAAATGCGGTTCCCCTAACAGGGGGTTTCCACTCACGGTTTCTCACTTCGTTTCTAAGGCACTGCGCCTGCCCGCTGGTATCGCGGCTATGTGGTCGCCGTCGCCGCCCCGTCGCCGCCTCGTCGCCGCCCGTCTCTTGGGCCTGCCCGTCGGTCTGGCGGCTACGTGGTCGCAGTCGCTGCTCAGTCGCCGCCCGTTTTCTGGGTCTGCCCGTCGGTGTGGCGGCCATGTGGTCGCCGTCGCCGCCCCGTCGCCGCCTAGACTGCACAACGCAGGCAGATTCCACGACGTCGGTTGCACAACAGATTCTACACCACACAGACTGCACAACACAGACTGCACTGCATAAACTCTCCTTTCTAGGAAATATCAGGACATACTCCCCCCTGGGGGTTAGAAATACACCTTCTTCGTATTGCAATTTACATGTGACTCTGCCCCCTTGTCCATCCGAACAATGAACTCATACCATCCCAAGCAGGCCGGTATCGGTTCCCCCCCATCACCCACTGCAAAAATACTATGCGCGCACAGTCGTTGATCAAAAATCACCAGTTGTCAAACATCCCTCGCAAAATGAGGAGAGACAAAGAGACAAACTGCACACGCGTGCGTCGTCGCACGCGCACGCCAGAATCTCTCAAAACATCAGGGCTTCGTAACGATTTCAAAATCGAAATTGAACGCTCCGAAAACAGATTTAAAAGTTTCGCAACAAGGGCTTGCATCAAAAACACTGCGCCCGTGCTCTTGCGAAGTTTTATGACAACCAGTGTTTTGTGTTTTCGATGTTCATAAAATGCTACCTAACGGGCCTCTCGCGCGCGCATGTCAAAATCGTTCGAACGCCCTTGCGCGAGTGTTGTCGCAAGAATCCCTTGCAAAATGTGGGACGGCGGGGACACGCGCACGCCGTCGCGCGCGCATGCCGGAACCCTTCAAAAATCTTAAGAAGTTCCGCGAAGACGTCAAAAACGATTGTTCCGAAGACACAGTTATAAAAGACGAACAAGAAAACGCTCGCGCTCTTGCGCGTTCTTTAAGAATCATAAGTTTCCCAACATGCTCATCACGTGCTACCAACGGAGCTCCCGCGCCGCATGTCGAAGTCATGATAACGCTCTTGCGCACGTGCGGGGGGCGGAAGATCGTGTCAAGTAATACCACGCGGGCCGCTCGCGCGCGTCAGACGCGCGCGCATATCGAACTCCTTCAAAAACCTGCATCGCCGACACGAGGACATCGTCATCGTTAACGGCGGGCGTGATCAACCTCGGCGCCGCCAGTGGCCTTGCCGTTGTCACCACTGCTCGTCACCTTCATCGCTACTTGCACAATCGCGTCTACCGTTGTCGGCGTCCCCATGATACCAAACCTGCCCAAATCACCGAATCGCACTGAAGTGCCCGCTGGGAAATGCCCAGCGGTCAGCGCCACCGCAGCCGCGGCGATCGCGCCAAACTAAGTGGACGCTGCGCGTGCGAGCCTGCGCGGGCTAGCGCGGCAACAAAGATGCACCGGCCAACGCAAAACACTCATCGCAATCGCCGTCGCATGGGTTTTGCAAACAAGGTTGCGGGTGGGCGGGTGGGGTGTTTGCGCGAGCAATGGATTTGACAACTTCGAGTTCGGCAGGGTGAGCGGCACCGCATAGAATGCCTCCTTATATATATATATATATATATATATAATATATATATATTCGGCTGTGTAAACCATATATGATTCTGACCACATGCCCATCCGAAATATGAACTTACACTATCCCAGGGGGGGCGGTATCGACCCCCCTAAAAAATAATAATATATATATATATATATATATATATATATAAAAAAAAAAAAAAAAAAAAAAAAAAAAAAAAAAAAAAAAAAAAAAAAAAAAAAAAAAAAAAAAAAAACGATACGCGGGGACATCTTTTCTTCTAACATAGCACTTGTTCGCGAATCCCTTGCAAAAAAGGGACGAAGTGCACACGCGCGCGCCGTCGCGCGCGCATGCCGAAATGCTCAAAAAAAATCGGTGTCGGAAAAATTTCGCTATCGAGTTTCCAAAGAAATATACTAAAACAAAGAGTTTCGCAACACTGATTTGCTAAAAAAGCTTGCGCGCCTGCTATTGTGAAATCTTAAGAAAACCATAGGTGTTTCAAAACTTCCACAACATGCTACCAAGCGGGATTCGCGGGCGCGCATGTCGAAATCTGTCGAACGCCCTTGCGCGTGTGCCGTCGCGAGAACCCTCTGCAAAAAAAAGACGAAATGCAGACGCGCGCGTCGTCGCGCGCGTACGCCAAAATCCTTCAAAACCCATCAGTTTCGAAAGGATGTCAACATCGTGTGTCCGAAAAACATGCAAAAACACATGGTTTCGCAACACGGATGTTCAACAAAAGCGTGCGCGCGCGCTCTTGCGTCGTCGTCGTCGTCGTCGCCGTCCTCCCTCCTCCCGCGTCGTCGTCGTCGTCGCCTACGTCGTCCTCTGTCTTTCCTCGTGTTCGTCGTCGTCGTCATCTTTGGTGTCGTGGTCGTTTCCGTCGTCGTTGTCACCGTGGTCGTCCTCCCTCCTCCTCCTCCCTCGTCGTCGTCGTCGTCGTCCGTCGTCGGCGTCTCGTCGTCGTCCCTCCTATTTCGTCGCCGTCGTCGTCGTCGTCGTCGTCGTCGTCGTTGTCGTCGTCCTCCCTCCTCCCTCGTCGTTGTCGTCGTCGGCGTCGCCGTCCTTCCTCCTTCTTCGTCGTTCGCGTCGTCGCCGTCCTCCCTCCTCCCTCGTCGTTGTCGTCGTTGTCGTCGCTGTCGCCGTCGTCGTCCTCTCTCCTCCCTCGTCGTCGTCTTCGTTGGCGACGTCGTCGTCGTCTTCGTCGTCGTCGTCGGCGTCGGCGTCGTCGTCGTCGTCGTCGTCGTCGTCGACGTCGGCGTCGTCGTCGTCGCCGCCGTCGTCGTCGTCGTCGTCGGCGTCGTTGACGTCGTCGTCGTCGTCGTCGGTCGTCGTTGTCGTCGTCGTCGTCGTCATCGTCGTCGGCGTTGTCATCGTCGTCGTCGTCGTAGTCGTTGTCGGCGTCGTCGTCGTCGGTGTCGTCGTCGTCGTCGTTGTCGGCGTCGTCGAAGTCGCTGGAGACGTCGTCGGTGTCGTCGTAGTCGTTGTCGGCGGCGTCGTCGTCGTCGTTGTCGCTGTCGTCGTCGGCGTCGCTGTCGTTGCCAAGTGCCATGTGGTACCCACCGTCACGGTCTTGAGAGATTTTGCAAATCAAGTTGCGGGTGGGTGGGTAGGATGTTTGCGCGAGCAGTGGAGTGGTCAAGCGCGGTGCAGGGTAGTCTGTTGCACAAGCTAGGTTCTCCTCTCTAAAAACAGAATAGGATCTACCCCCCCCCCGGCGTTATCGCTTCACCTTTCGGACATGTAAATCACATATGGTTCTGACCACATGTCCGTCCGAACTATGGATTTACACTATCCCAGGGGGGCCGGTATCCCCCCCTGAGGTTCCCTTGTAATTATCCCGGCAAAGCAACCTAACAGCGATATGTATAAGCATGTCTGGAAGCATTCCCCTTAAGATTCAGGTGAGAATCCAGTTGTAGAATTCTGCTGTTCTCGCAGTCGCAGTCGCATTCACAATGACAGTCGCAGTGGCAACGGCCTTAGGATCCAATGGAATCCTAAGGATTCCTAGGGATTCCTAAGGCATCCTTAGGCATCCTTAGGAATCTTTAGCCTCAGCCTGCCTCAGCCTCAGCCTCAGCCTCAGCCTGCCTCAGCCTCAGTCTCAGCCTGCCTCAGCCTCAGGCTGCCTCAGCCTCCTGAGCCTGCCTCGGCCTCAGCCTCAGCCTGCCTCAGCCTCAGCCTGCCTCAGCCTCAGCCTCAGCCTGTCTCAGCCTCAGCCTGCCTCGGCCTCAGCCTCAGCCTCAGCCTCAGCCTCAGCCTGCCTCGGCTTGCCTCGGCTTCAGCCTCAGCCTGCCTCGGCCTCAGCCTCAGCCTCAGCCTGCCTCAGCCTCAGCCTGCCTCAGCCTCAGCCTGCCTCAGCCTCAGCCTCAGCCTGCCTCAGCCGCAGCTTGCCTCAGCCTCAGCGACAGCCTCAGCCTCAGCCTGCCTCAGCTTCAGCCTCAGCCTCAGCCTGCCTCAGCCTCAGCCTCAGCCTCAGCCTCAGCCTGCCTCGGCCTCAGCCTCAGCCTGAGCCTGCCTCAGCCTCAGCCTCAGCCTGCCTCAGCCTCAGCCTGCATCAGCCTCAGCCTCAGCCTCAGCCTCAGCCTCAGCCTGCCTCAGCCTCAGCCTCAGCCTGCCTCAGTCTCAGCCTGCATCAGCCTCAGCCTCAGCCTGCCTCAGCCGCAGCTTGTCTCAGCCTCAGCCACTGCCTCAGCCTCAGCATGCCTCAGCCTCAGCGTCAGCCTCAGCCTGCCTCGACTTGCCTCAGCCTCAGCCTCAGCCTGCCTCGGCCTCAGCCTCAGACTCAGCCTGCCTCAGCCTCAGCGTCAGCCTCTCAGCCTCAGCCTGCATCAGCCTCAGCCTCAGCCTCAGCCTGCCTCAGCCTCAGCCTGCCTCAGCCTCCTGAGCCTGCCTCGGCCTCAGCCTCAGCCTGCCTCAGCCTCGGCCTGCCTCAGCCTGCCTCGGCCTCAGCCTCAGCCTCAGCCTGTCTCAGCCTCAGCCTGCCTCAGCATCAGCCTCAGCCTCAGCCTCAGCCTACCTCGGCGTGCCTCGGCCACAGCCTCAGCCTGCCTCGGCCTCAGCCTCAGCCACAGCCTGCCTCAGCCTCAGCCTCAGCCTGCCTCAGCCTCAGCCTGCCTCAGCCTCAGCCTCAGCCTGCCTCAGCCGCAGCTTGCCTCAGCCTCAGCCACAGCCTCAGCCTCAGCCTCAGCCTGCGTCAGCTTCAGCCTCAGCCTCAGCCTGCCTCGGCTTGCCTCAGCCTCAGCCTCGGCCTGCCTCGGCCTCAGCCTCAGCCTCAGCCTGCCTCAGCCTCAGCGCCAGCATCTCAGCCTCAGCCTGCATCAGCCTCAGCCTCAGCCTGCAGCTTGCCTCAACCTCAGCCTGCCTCAGCCTCAGCCTCAGCCACTGCCTCAGCCTCAGCGCCAGCCTCTCAGCCTCAGCCTGCATCAGCCTCAGCCTCAGCCTCAGCCTGCCTCAGCCTCAGTCTCAGCCTGCCTCAGCCTCAGCCTGCCTCAGCCTCCAGAGCCTGCCTCGGCCTGAGCCTCAGCCTGTCTCAGCCTCAGCCTGCCTCAGCCTCAGCCTCGGCCTCAGCCTCAGCCTCAGCCTGCCTCAGCATCAGCTTCAGCCTCAGCCTCAGCCTGCCTCGGCTTGCCTCGGCCTCAGCCTCAGCCTGCCTCGGCCTCAGCCTCAGCCTCAGCCTCAGCCTCAGCCTCAGCCTCAGCCTCAGCATGCCTCAGCCTCAGCCTGCATCAGCCTCAGCCTCAGCCTGCCTCAGCCTCAGCCTGCCTCAGCCTCAGCCACTGCCTCAGCCTCAGCCTCAGCCTGCCTCAGTCTCAACTTCAGCCTGCCTCGGCCTCAGCCTGCGTCAGCCTCAGTCTCAGCCTGCCTCAGCCTCAGCCTGCCTCAGCCTCAGCCTCAGCCTGCCTCGGCGTGCCTCAGCCTCAGCCTCAGCCTGCCTCGGCCTCAGCCTGCCTCGGCCTCAGCCTGCCTCAGCTCGGGGATTCAAAATATGGCACAGGACTGGTGTTCTGGGAACACGAAGATCACGAATGTGGCCCACAGCCTGCGCCGGGCAATCAAAATATGGTACGTGTTCCGGAAACACGAAGAACACGAAGTGACCTACAGTTGGCTCCGGGCATTCAAAATGTGGCCTGGGAATGGTGTTCTGGGAGCACGAAGAACACAAAGTGGCCTACAGTTGGCTCCGGGCATTCAAAATATGTCCTGGGAACGGTGTGCTGGGAAGACGAAGAACACGAAGTGGCCTACAGTTGGCTCCGGGCATTCAAAATGTGGCCTGGGAACGGTGTTCTGGGAAGACGAAGAACACGAAGTGGCCTACAGTCGGCTCTGGGCATTCAAAATGCGGCCTGGGAACGGTTTTCTGGGAACACGAAGAACACGAAGTGGCCTACGGTTGGCTCCGGGCATTCAAAATGTGCCCTGGGAATGGTGTTCTGGGACTGGATCCCTAAGGATTCCTAAGAATTCCTAAAGATTCCTAAGGATTCCTGGGGCTGTCGGATCTGTCCGGACCTGTCCGGAACCCGCCCAGACCCCCCGGGGCGGCTGCCGGATCTGTCCGGATCTGTCCGGATCCCGCCCAGACCCCCCTGCGGCGTCAAGATGCTCTCTTTTGACCCCACTAGAAACCTATCAGCAAAAGCTGTTAGGTAAGTGATCCTGGCAAAGCAACCTAACAGCGATGTGTATAAGCATATCTGGAAGCATTCCCTAAAGATTCAGGTGAGAATCCAGTTATAGAATTCAGCTGTTCTCGCAGTCGCAGTCGCATTCGCAATGACAGTCGCAGTGGCAACGGCCTTAGGATCCAATGGAATCCTAAGGATTCCTAGGGATTCCTAAGGCATCCTTAGGCATCCTTAGGAATCCTTAGGAATCCTTAGCCTCAGCCTCAGCAGCCTCAGCCTCAGCCTCAGCCTGCCTTAGCCTCAGTCTCAGCCTGCCTCAGCCTCAGCCTGCCTCAGCCTCCTGAGCCTGCCTCGGCCTCAGCCTCAGCCTGCCTCAGCCTCAGCCTGCCTCAGCCTCAGCCTCAGCCTGTCTCAGCCTTAGCCTGCCTCAGCATCAGCCTCAGCTTCAGCCTCAGCCTCAGCCTCAGACTGCCTCGGCTTGCCTCGGCCTCAGCCTCTGCCTGCCTCGACCTCAGCCTCAGCCTCAGCCTGCCTCAGCCTCAGCCTCAGCCTGCCTCAGCCCTCAGCCTGCATCAGCCTCAGCCTCAGCCTGCCTCAGCCGCAGCCTGCATCAGCCTCAGCCACAGCCACAGCCTCAGCCTCAGCCTTAGCCTCAGCCTGCCTCAGCGTCAGCCTCAGCCTCAGCCTGCCTCGGCTTGCCTCGGCCTCAGCCTCAGCCTGCATCAGACTCAGCCTCAGCCTCAGCTTGCCTCAGCCTCAGCCTCAGCCTGCCTCAGCCTCAGCCCGCATCAGCCTCAGCCTCAGCCTGCCGCAGCCGCAGCTTGCCTCAGCCTCAGCCACTGCCTCAGCCTCAGCCTCAGCCTGCCTCAGCCACAGCCTCAGCATCAGCCTCAGCCTCAGCCTCAGCCTCAGCCTCAGCCTCAGCCTCAGCCTGCCTCAGCCTCCTGAGCCTGCCTCGGCCTCAGCCTCAGCCTGCCTCAGCCTCAGCCTGCCTCAGCCTCAGCCTCAGCCTGTCTCAGCCTCAGCCTGCCTCAGCATCAGCCTCAGCCTCAGCCTCAGCCTGCCTCGGCTTGCCTCGGCCTCAGCCTCAGCCTGCCTCGGCCTCAGCCTCAGCCTTAGCCTGCCTCAGCCTCAGCCTCAGCATGCCTCAGCCTCAGCCTGCATCAGCCTCAGCCTCAGCCTGCCTCAGCCGCAGCTTGCCTCAGCCTCAGGCACAGCCTCAGCCTCAGCCTCAGCCTCAGCCTGCATCAGCTTCAGCCTCAGCCTCAGCCTGCCTCGGCTTGCCTCAGCCTCAGCCTCAGCCTGCCTCGGCGTCAGCCTCAGCCTCAGCCTGCCTCAGCCTCAGCGTCAGCCTCTCAGCCTCAGCTTGCATCAGCCTCAGCCTCAGCCTCAGCCTGCCTCAGCCTCAGCCTCAGCCTGCCTCAGCCTCAGCCTGCCTCAGCCTCAGCCTCGGCCTGCCTCAGCCGCAGCTTGCCTCAGCCTCAGCCACTGCCTCAGCCTCGGCCTCACCCTGCCTCAGCCTCAGCCTCAGCCTGCCTCGGCGTGCCTCAGCCTCAGCCTCAGCCTGCCTCGGCCTCAGCCTGCCTCGGCCTCAGCCTGCCTCAGCTCTGGCATTCAAAATATGGTACAGGAATTATGTTCCGGGAACACGAAGAACACGAAGTGGCCTACAGTTGGCTCTGGGCATTCAAAATGTGCCCTGGGAATGGTGTTCTGGGAACACGATGAACACGAAGTGGCCTACAGTTGGCTCCGGGCATTCAAAATGTGGCCTGGGAATGGTGTTCTGGGAATGGATTCCTAAGGATTCCGAAGAAATCCTGAGGATTCCTAAGGATTCCTGGGGCTGTCCGGATCTGCCTGGATCTGTCCGGATCCCGCCCAGACCCCCCTGCGGCGTCAAGATGCTCTCTTTTGACCCCACTAGAAACCTATCAGCAAAAGCTGTTAGGTAAAAAACGGCCGCCATGCTTTTGCGAATTCTGAAGAAAAGCAATAGTTTTCAGCATGCTCATCAAATGCTACAAAACGGGCCTCTCGCGCGCGCCTATCGCATAAATCCCTTTGACATAATTATCTCGGCAAAGCAACCTAACAGCGATGTATATAAGCATATCTGGAAGCATTCCCTAAAGATTCAGGTGAGAATCCAGCTGTAGAATTCGGCTGTTCTCGCAGTCGCAGTCGCATTCGCAATGACAGTCGCAGTGGCAACGGCCTTAGGATCCAATGGAATCCTAAGGATTCCTAGGGACTCCTAAGGCATCCTTAGGCATCCTTAGGAATCCATAGGAATCCTTAGGAAACCTTAGGAATCCTTAGGAATCCTGATTCCTATGGATTCCTAGGGATTCCTGAGGATTACTAGGGAACCCTAAGGATTCCGAAGGATTCGCCTGCCTCGGCCTCAGCCTCAGCCTGCCTCAGCCTCTGCCTGCCTCAGCATCAGCCTCAGCCTCAGCCTCAGCCTGCCTCGGCTTGCCACGGCCTCAGCCTCAGCCTGCCTCAGCCTCAGCCTCAGCCTGCCTCAGCCTCAGCCTGCATCAGCCTCAGCCTCAGCCTGCCTCAGCCGCAGCTTGCCTCAGCCTCAGCCACAGCCTCAGCCTCAGCCACAGCCTCAGCCTCAGTCTCAGCCTGCATCAGCCTTAGCCTCAGCCTCAGCCTGCCTCGGCTTGCCTCAGCCTCAGCCTCAGCCTGCCTCGGCCTCAGCCTCAGCCTCAGCCTGCATCAGCCTCAGCCTCAGCCTCAGCCTCTCAGCCTCAGCCTGCATCAGCCTCAGCCTCAGCCTCAGCCTGCTTGGCCTCAGCCTCAGCCTCAGCCTGCCTCAGCCTCAGCCTCAGCATGCCTCAGCCTCAGCCTGCATCAGCCTCAGCCTCAGCCTGCCTCAGCCGCAGCTTCAGCCTCAGCCTGCCTCGGCTTGCCTCAGCCTCAGCCTCAGCCTGCCTCAGCCTCAGCCTCAGCCTCAGCCCGCCTCAGCCTCAGCGTCAGCCACTCAGCCTCAGCCTGCATCAGCCTCAGCCTCAGCCTCAGCCTGCCTCAGCCTCAGCCTCAGCCTGCCTCAGCCTCAGGCTGCATCAGCCTCAGCCTCGGCCTCGGCCTCAGCCGCAGCTTGCCTCAGCCTCAGCCTCTCCGCCTCTCAGCCTCAGCCTGCATCAGCCTTAGCCTCAGCCTCAGCCTGCCTCGGCCTCAGCCTCAGCCTCAGCCTGCCTCAGCCTCAGCCTCAGCATGCCTCAGCCTCAGCCTGCATCAGCCTCAGCCTCAGCATGCCTCAGCCTCAGCCTCAGCCTCAGCTTCAGCCTCAGCCTCAGGCTGCATCAGCCTCAGCCTCAGCCTGCCTCAGCCGCAGCTTGCCTCAGCCTCAGCCACTGCCTCAGCCTCAGCCTCAGCCTGCCTCAGCCTCAGTCTCAGCCTCAGCATGCCTCGGCTTGCCTCAGCCTCAGCCTCAGCCTGCCTCGGCCTCAGCCTCAGCCTCAGCCTGCCTCAGCCTCAGCGTCAGCCTCAGCCTCAGCAGCCTCAGCCTCAGCCTGCAGCCTCAGCCTCAGCCTCAGCCTCAGCCTCAGCCTGCCTCAGCCAGCCTGCCTCAGCCTCAGCCTCAGCCTGCCTCGCCTCAGCCTCAGCCTCAGCCTCAGCCTGCCTGCCTCAGCCTCAGCCTCAGCCTCGGCCTCAGCCTCAGCCTTCCTCAGCCTCAGCCTCATCAGCCTCAGCCTCAGCCTCAGCCTGCCTCAGCCTCAGCCTGCCTCAGCCTCAGCCTCAGCCTCAGCCTCAGCCTGCTCAGCTTCAGCCTCAGCCTCAGCCTGCCTCGGCTTGCCTCAGCCTCAGCCTCAGCCTGCCTCGGCCTCAGCCTCAGCCTCAGCCTCAGCCTCAGCCTCAGCCTCAGCGTCAACCTCTCAGCCTCTGCCTGCATCAGCCTCACCCTCAGCCTCAGACTGCTTCAGCCTCAGCCTTAGCCTGCCTCAGCCTCAGCCTGCATCAGCCTCAACTTCAGCCTGTCTCAGGCTCAGCCTCAGCCTGCCTCAGCCTCAGCCTGCCTCAGCCTCAGCCTCAGCCTGCCTCGGCATGCCTCAGCCTCAGCCTCAGCCTGCCTCGGCCTCAGCCTGCCTCAGCTCGGGCATTCAAAATATGGCGCAGGACTGGTGTCCTGGGAACACGAAGATCACGAAGTGGCCCACAGTTGGCTCCAGGCAATCAAAATATGGTACAGGAATGGTGTTCTTGGAACACGAAGAACACGAAGTGGCCTACAGCTGGCTCCGGACATTCAAAATGTGGCCTGGGAGTGGTGTTTTGGAAACACGATGAACACGAAGTGGCCTACAGATGGCTCAGGGCATTCGAAATGTGGCCTGGGAATGGCGTTCAAGGAAGACGAAGAACACGAAGTGGCCTACAGTTGGCTCCGGGCATTCAAAATGTGGCCTGGGAATGGTGTTCTGGAAACACGATGAACACGAAGTGGCCTACAGTTGGTTCCGGGCATTCAAAATGTGGCCTGGGAATGGTGTTCTGGGAACACGACGAACAGGAAGTGGCCTACGGTTGGCTCTGGGCATTCAAAATGTGGCCTGAGAATGGTGTTCTGGGAATGGATTCCCAAGGATTCCTAAGGATTCCTAAGGATTCATAAGGATTCATAAAAGATTCGTGGGGCTGTCCGGATCTGTCCGGATCCCGCCCAGACCCCCCTGGAGCGTCAAGCTGCTCTCTTTTGAAACCACTAGAAACCGATCAGCAAAAACTATTAGGTAACAACAACGATGTGCACACGCGCGCGTCGTCGGGCGCGCACGCCGAAATCCTTCAAAAACCTGAAATGTCGGAAGGATGTCAAAATCGAGAGCCCCGAAAACAAATGACAAACATGTGGTTTCACATAAATTACCAGTTGTTGAACAAAAACTGCGCTCGAGCATTTACAGAACTTTACGGAAACTGTTGGCTGTCCAGCATGTTCAATGCATTCTGCCAAGCGGACCTCTCGCGCCGCATGTCGAAATCATTCGAACGGCCTTGCGCGCGTGCTGGGGGGGGGGGCGGGCACGATCCGTGTCAAATAATACCACGCGGTCTACTCTCCGAGCGCGCATGTCGAATTCCTTCCAAACAACCTTCATTACCGACGCGAGGACGCCGTCATCGTCGTCGGCGTGATCAGCATCGGCGCCGTCACTGGCCGTGCAATCGACGTTATCACCATCGTCACCAGCATCGCTACTATCATCATCGTGTTTGTTGTCGGCGTTGCCATAATACCGCGCCCATCCAAGCCGCCGACTCGCACTGAAGCCCCGCTGAGAAGTGCCCAGCGGTCAGCGCCACCGCGGCCGCGTCGGTCGCGCCAAACTAGCTGGCCGCTGCGCGCGCGAGCATGCGCGGGATAGCGCGGTCGCAGAATTGCACCAACCAACGCCAAGCACTCATCGCAATCGCCGCCGCACGGGTTCTGCAAACCAAATTGCGGGTGGATGGGTGGGAGGATTGCGCGAGCAGTGGAGTTGACAACTGCGAGCGAGACCCACAAATAAAGTGCACCACATAGATTGCACCACGCACTGGAAAATAAAGATTGCGCACACATAGATCGCCCCTCATAGGTTGCACCACTTCGATTGCACGTCGACTGCACAACAGAATCTGCACAACATTTATTGCCAGAAAGCACTGTTTGGTGCTCACGTTGGCTAACATTTAAAACAACATATTCGCCAGGCCGTCGTCCTCCTCCTCCAGAGGACCCCCCGTGAGCGGCCTCCTTGCTTGCCCTGCTGGGCGGGGCTCCAGCGGCCTCCTGCATGGCGCGGGTCGGGCCCGCCATTAGGCCCGGGCAGCCCACGGGTGCGCCCTTGCCTGAGATCGGAAGCAGCGCGCACTCGGGGGGGAGGGGGGCGAAGACGCGAGGAGCGTACGATGAGAGACGAAGACGGCAGGAGGAGGAGGAGGACGACGACGAGATGGAGGAAGAGGAGGAGGAGGAGGAGGAGAAGGCGAAGGCAGAGGCAGATAGATGGAGAGGAAGAGGAGGAGGAGGAGGAGGCGGAGGAGGAGGGGGAGGAGGAGGTAGGAAAAAAGAGGAGGAAGCAGGTGGAGGGAGGAGGGAGGGAGGAAGAGCGAGGAGGGAGGCGGAGGGCGCCGAGACTCTCTAATGCTCCACTTCGGGCGTTGTGCACAAGTTCTCGAACGGACTGTTATACTCCTCCTGGTCTGGAGGCCGTCCTGGCGAACCGCGGGATGCTCTGGTCGGTCTCCACGGAGGTAAACACAGTCAACGCGTAGAATAAGGATGCACGATAAGGATGTAAAGGCCTTGGAAGGCCGTGCCGACACCTTTCGAGCGGGCCGCGGCCAGCGAGAGTGGCCAAGGATGGGTCGAAGGGGAAGGATGCAAGGGTAACCTTGGAAAGTCGCTCATCCTTACGATGCGCGTTGACTATATTACGTATGTCTGCCCTGGCTATTGTCGCATCTCTCTCCTGTCTTGACGCGCATAGGCGTCCTCCCTCTGCCCTGCATTCCCTAGTACGGAAAAGACGTCAAATCTGGCCGATATGGCGCGCCGCATCATAACAACATGTGGAACTCTTCGTAATACGATGAGGGTCCTGGATAGGGGACCATTGAATACGGTCGGACCTAGGCTAGCATAACCTCCTTCAAGAACGCGAGACCCTCCGCTAGCAAAAACACAGAGAACATACCAGCGTACCCACCGCAGGATGCACAAGAACACACAACAAACACAAAAAATGCGAACGCCCCCCCCCGCCGCGGCCGGGGGCCTTCCGCCGGGCCCTCAACGTATTGGCGGCGAGCGAGGGGAGGGAACGGGAAGGAGAAGGCCTTTTCAGAAGGCGGCGAGACTTCTCAGAAGTTCTTGTTCCCTCTGAAAAGTTGTTGGTTGCGTTTTCGGGGATAGGCCTAGAAGTCTGCTCAGAAGGCCGGGGGACTTCCGAGCCTTCCCTGCGATCCGACGCGGCGGCAAACTTGCAGCATCATCAAAAATCACGCCGGGAGCCGTAGACCATATATTTCTGCGTCATTTCTCGCGCTGGATCGATATGTCAAGGTCCCAGGGCCCGCAAGAAAGGCGAGCACGCCCGGCTCAAAGAAAAAATGGAGACGCCAGGACCTCAGGCTCCGAAAATGACCCGCCCCGTCTTAGTTCCCCCCCGAGCCCGCCGCCGATCTAGGCCTTTGGGGAGGTTTCGAAAAATGCTCAAGATGATTCTGGCCAAAAAAAATTGGGAGGGGACCTAAGTCAGGAGGGACAGGAACAGGAGGGATCGGGGGCTTCTTTCTGCAAGGATATCGAAACAAGCCGCCCAGAAGTATCATCCCTAACGCGAAAACGAAGACCTCAATGACGCTGCGTCATCCTCGTGTGATTAGGGCTAGGGTTAGGTCGGGCATGTCCCCCTGAAGGCGGATTGGGGGTAAATCGTATGTCATAGATATGTGGTTCCTTTCCAACGTATACATCTATTCCAAGTTGTCAAACTAAAAACAAAAATAAATTACGCGACCGAGAAGCCCCACATACTTATATGATGGCTGGAGTGACGATAGCTGAAGTGAAGCATGTGATAATGATGCTGGTGGCCGTTGCCCCGTCGATACCATTGGTGACGCCAGTCAAGAGGATAGGAGGGAGGAAAATGGAGAGGAGATACGATAAGTTTTTTGTTTAATACACATGCGAAGCGATCTGCAGCGCCCACGAAGCAACGAACACTATGGAACGCGATCTTCGGCGGAAAGCCTCTGATCAGATCTGAGAGAAAGAAAAATGCGAAGGAACGCAACCTTCGGCGAAAAAACTCTGGCAGGGTCCAAGAGATAATAAAAAAACGGAACGCTGTCTTCGGCAGAAAGCCTCTGACCGACCCTCAAGCCAATGCAACATATGACAAATCGCCTGGACAGGCCGTTGCGATAGCCGTTAAAAAAGCGGCACGGACATGGCACATTTGGGCGCCATGACGGGATGTCACCGTGTCTATGATCACACTTGGCGGCCAGAGAAAGAGACTGTTGCTCGAGCCGAAAGTGCCCTCTACGCAACCCCTGGACGACAGGCTCGGATAGCGGCCGCGCACACAGACCGCCCCCATCGCACTTCCTGCGGTGTCGAGCAAGTGCCACGCCTGCTTTGCCCTGGACGACTGGATCGGATAACGGCCGCGCACAAAGACCACCCCCTCCGCACCCCGTATGGTGTCGAGATAATGCCACGCCTCCTACGCCCTGGACGACCGGTTCGGATAGCAGCCGCGCTCATCATCACGATCATCATCCGCCTCAGAATCATCATGATCATCCCCATCGCCATCACAATCACCATCACCATCACCGTCACCATCATCAGCATCATCATCACCATCATTATCACCACCATCAACACCACCATCATCACCATCACCACCATCACCATCATCACTATCAACACCCTTATCATCGTCAACATCACCATCACAACCTCCATTATCATCATAATCATCATCATCCCCCTCGTCATCGTCATCGTCACCTCCATCGCCATCACCATCAGCACAATCATCGTCACCGACATCATCATCATCATCATCATCATCATCATCATCATCATCATCATCATCATCATCATCATCATCATCATCATCACCATCATCCTCAACAACAACAGCACCAGCAGCAGCTGCATCGTCTCCATCACCATCGCCACCATCGCCACCATCGTCACCATCACCATCACCAGCACAATTACCGTCACCATCAGCACCATCATCATGAGCATCCCCACCGGTATCATCAACAACAGCAGCATCGCATACACCATCCTCATCCTCGCCCTCATCCCACCACGGCTCTCCCACCCTCGAACAGTCGCCACGCAGAATGCTGGGCTGGCACGGCGGCTGGACCTGCCGCAGGCAGCTGGATGTCGTTCCCCGGACGGCATGGCCAGAAAGCGCCCGCCACGGAGCGCACCTTTTGTTGCCAGCGAGTGGGAGCCCAGCGGCAGAGCGCAGGGGAACGACGCGACGCGACGACGCAACGGCGGACGACAGGCGAACGACAAGCGCGCGGGGCGGGGAGGGGCAGCGCACACTTCCGAGCGCCGTGGGCGAGATCTCGGAGCGTGCGTGGCGCCCCCGCGGGGCCGACGCACACACATAGCAGAGGCATGCCTGGACCACGCCGACCAGATGGCTCCCCCCTCTCTGATGGGCCGATTCTCCACCACCGCCACCCTAGGTAGGAGGAGGAGGAGGAGGAGGAGGAGGAGGAGGAGGAGGAGGAGGAGGAGGAGGACCTCCCCATCCCCCATTCTCCCCTATCCCAATTACCCGTGGTAGTGGTGGCGGAAAATCGGTCCCTCAACCTCTCCGCCCACCCACCCTGCGCATCGAGCGTGGCAGCACCCGGGGGGGGGGCGCTGATGGCGGCCCAGACGTCGGACGCTCCATTTTTTTTGGTCGAGGCGCGGGCCACCAGAGAGGTCTGCCAGAAGAGCCCAGAATCGAAACGATGAGTCGGATCGGCGATCGAATTGCATCGGATCGGCGGAAATCGGAAGCCGAGTCGGGAGAAGTCGAATCAGAAGAGATCGGCAGGCTAGGAAGTCTCCATTCAGAAATCGGAATCCAATCCGCAATCCGAAGTCGAATCGAATCGGAATCGGCACTCATCGAAATCGAATCGAATCGAATCGGAGGAATCGAAACGAGCCCTGGTCTGACCACTTTCCCAGGGCCAGTTTTTCGCTCGGAGTCGCTTCTCGACGGTCCTGAGGCCCGTTGAAACCCCCAGAGGCCAAGAACGGCCAAAAACTGGCCGCTCCGATTCTTCGGAGCCCCGGATCTCTGGGGGGATGCCGCGCGCCGGCAACGCGGTCTGGATGCGGCACTGAGCCGAGGCACCCGGTCGGCTCAGCTCTGCGGGTAGGGGTCGGCCCAGCAGGCTGTGGATGGTCTGCGGAGGTCGGGCGCGAAGAGCTGGTCGTGCCTCTCCTAGGAGGAGGTGCCGCGAAGGGGGGCCCCCCTCCTCCTCCTCCTCCTCCTCATCCTCCTCCTCCCTCCTCCTCCTCCCTCCTCCTCCTCCTCCTCCTCCTCCTTTTCCGCCTCCTCCTCCTCCTCCTCCTCCTCCTCCTCCTCCTCCTCCTCCTCGTCCTCCTCCTCCTCGTCCTCCTCGTCCTCCGTAGCCATTTTGGCTCAAGTCCGTATCGGGAGGCTCAGTGACTTGGGAGTGGCAAGGGGGAGGTGCGCCCCCACCTGTGATCCCTGGGCCAACGTCCAGGTTTGTGTGCACACGTGGTTGACAAGCCACTCAGATATTGTAACCGTCACCTTTCTGGCACGCCTTCTCGTTTCAGTGAGCTCCTGGCGGAGCCCATGGGCAAGGATGTCGCCAAAGGCTACCTCTCGTGCTCGAGCTGTCGCTATCGCTGGAACTGGAAGTCGCGCACGCAGTGCTTCTGATGCGGGAGTGCGCTGGTGCCGTTGCCGCGAACGCCGCCGTGGCAGCAGGCCAGAGGTGTGTGGGCGCGGGGGTCAGCAGGCCCCAGCTCGCCCGCCAGGCTCCTGGGCGCCCAGCCGCATGGAGGTGCCCAAGGCGTCGACGCCCCCGCAGCGTGGCGCGAGCAAGCAGTCGGTCGCCGAGCTCCTCGCCCAGCTCCAGCAGCACGTCGGCCACGCCGCTGGCGCGCAGGAGCTGCAAGCTGTGGTGCAGGCGGTGGCGCCGTCCGAGCCTGCGCAGCCTGCGCGGGCGCCGCTGCTGGAGGTGAGACCATCAGCGCGAAAGGTGTGGCCTGCAGGCGGGCTGAGAAGGCCTTGGAGCAGGCGGTCGCGAAGGAGGATGAGGGGAAGCTTTGGCTGGCCGCGTGCAATCAGAAGACACGAGAGGCGGCGGTCCTGGCGGTGCAGACCAAGGCTGAGTGGCATGGCGGAGCTCAAGGCGGAGTTGCAGAAGACGCGTGGATCTTCGCCTGGCACGCCGTCGCCAAGAGAGGCCTCGGAAATCCCGACGGGATCCCAGATCAATTTGTCGCAGCTGCTGGGTGATGAGAGCGGTTTCGAAGCGGTGGAGATCGTTGACGGCGATCTGCTGGACCTCAGCGACCTGGAGGTGGGCGGGGGGGGACACGCGGAAATGGCTGGCTCTCAAGGGCAGCATCGCGCTCGAAATCCAGAAGGCGATCCTGTCAGCCATCGGCCCCCAGCGCTGACAACATCCAGCGGCCCAGGACCGAGGCCCGCGACATGCGCAAGCGCCCCGCGGCCAAGCGAGCCCGCAAGGATGACCACGAGGAGAACCCGAGGGACGCCGCGCCCAGTGGAGCGCCACCCCCCAAGGCGGCTGACGCTCCTCCAGCGGCTCCTGCTGACGCTCCTGGTGCTGAGCCTGCAGTGCCTGGGGCAGCGGCAGCCCCGGCCTCTGGGCCCGCCCCCAGCTGCTGGGAGCTGGAGGCAGCAGTCGAGGCGGCCAGAGCCGAGCTGGCCGAAGGCGAGCAGCAGCGCCTTCAGGCTTGGCGCGGCAGGCCGCCAGCTAATGGGAAAGCCGCCGCTAGGGATCCCGCCGCAGGAGGACCCCGACAGGAGCAGCAGGGAGTTCGTCCAGTCGATGACCAACTGGAGTGCGCGCTGAGCTTGGGACTTAGAGCGCGAGACGGTGCAGGACAGTGAGACCTGGCAGCACTGGCGCGAGGAGTACCTCAACAGTTTCTACGCGAGGACTCCAGAGCTGAGCTTCGGAGGGCTCTGATGCGCAGGCACAGCGGTCGCGCCCGATTGGGCCGCGGCCGAGAAGCCCCGGAAGAACTGGAGCAAGTGGTAGCCGAGGTGTGCCGAGAGGCTTGGCGGGAGGCCAGGGGCCACCGCAGGGCCCTGCGCGAGGTGGCGAGGCCGCTGCCAGCCCAGGCGTGGCAGGCCTTTGCCGAACACCACCGGGGCGAACTGCGACGTCTGCTGGACGTTTTCGTTTTCAGGGGCCAGCTGACAGGGCGACGGCGAGCTGATGCGTCGGGGCTGGCGGCCCCTGGGGAGCCCAGCGCAAGGCAGACCCTAAAGGAGGGCAGCGGGTCTTGGATCGAGGCCGCAGACGCGCAGGTGGTCGATGCCCTCGATCAGACCCAGCCTCCACTCTGGGCTGCAGACACGCCGGTGGTCGTTGTCCCAGGGTGGAGCGGCCCTTCCCCAGAAGCGAATTGCCAGAAGCCGGGGCCACAACAGGTCCTGAGGGAGCCCGCAGACGGGCAGACCTCGAAAGGGAGCAGCGGGCCTGGGATCGAGGCCGCAGGCGAGCGGGTGGTCGACGCCCTCGATCAGGCCCAGCCGACGCCCTGGGCTGCCGACGGGCAGGTGGTCGATGCCCCAGGGCGCCGCGGCTCCCAAGGCGCGACGGGGCGCGGCGTTCTCGTCCCCGGGGGGCCCGTGGTGGGGCAGAGACCCAAAAGGAGGAAAGAGCAGGGTGCCGGATCGAGGCCGCAGACACGCGGGTGGCCGAGCCCCTCGGCCGCAGATGCGCGGGCGGTCGAAGCCCCGGGCGCTAGCGGGCCCCTCCGTGCGCCGACAGCTGCGAGATGGGACCTACAGGTGGCCAGCTACAACTGCAAGTCGTGGCCGACAGCTCAAGGATACATGGAGTGGACCCGCGAGGTTCACCAGACAACTTGTGGCGCCTTATTATTATTGAAGAGCACCGATTGGAAGCCCCGCAGATCAAGACGGCCCGCAGCTGGTGCTACAAGGCGGGCTACATGGCACGGTTTGCGTCGGCTGCGAGAACGGGCGCAGGGGCTCGTGAGACGTCTGGAGGCACGGCCATACTGAGCAAGACGCACTCTGGCGGTTGTGAGTACGCGCTAGAACTGTGGACGGAGCGGCCCTGCATGATAAATGCGATGGTGCATCAGGCCTTTCCCTACAGTTGTTGCGTCGATCTACGGCCACGCGACCCTAGGACTGGCAGGTGCTAACATCACTGTTTAGAAGAGCTCAGTGAAGCGGTGGCACACGATGGCTGTCCGCTAGCCATAAGGAGGCGATTGGAACATTGACGCTGAACAGTTGATAGAGCCCCAGTGGGCAGATTACCTAGGGGCCACGGTCGCGCGACCCCCAAGGGCCACCTGTCACAACAATTGCTACGATTTGTTCGTAGTGAGCCGATGTCTGGAGTACCGCATCCAGGATTGGGCAGGGCTGGCCGATACGCCCGTGGGGCCGCACTCTGATGTAGCGCCTTTGTTGCGGCAAGTGGCTGGACAGGGTGCGGCAGCGAGTGGTTCCCCCAGGTTTCCCCCCGCCCCTGGGCGACGAAGAGAAAGCCCGCACGAAGTGCGAGCCAGGCCCGCAGGGGGCCCCGTTTGAATGGGAGACAGTTGAGCCCCAAGTCGCGATGGAGCAATGGTTCACTGCTGCCGAGGCGGCGCTTGGGCGCCTGCACGGCATAAGACCGCCAGTGTCTTGGCGGGGCCAAAGGATGCAGGGTCCAGTTGGCGCCGCTCGAGGCTCCGCGGGGACAGGAGCTGCGCGGGCGCTCCCAACCCCCACCCAGCGTCGGCTGTCGCTGCGTCGCCTAGCCCCGCAATGCATGGGGGCCAAATCTGCGGATAGGCCGGAGCACCTGCTTGCCTCAGCGCTGCCATTGCAAGACCTCCTGGTGGAGGTTGAGGACAAGCTGCTGGCGTCGCTAACTATCGCGCAACTGTTCTCGGGGTCTGGATGGACCCAGCTTTTCGGACCTAGAAGACGCGATCCAGCGCGAAGATAATTGCATTGCGCAGCAGGAGACATGGGAAGGCCGAAAGAGATGGAGGTCGTAGGCTCAGTCGGCTGTTGCGCGGGGTGGTCGGACGGCTCACAGGAACTCGAAAGGCCCCTCTCCTCCGCCACTGCCTGTTCTTCTTTCTGGACGACCCTCTGACCCTCCAGCTGCAGCTGCTATAGTGGCTGCAGATGGGGGAGGCGCCGAGGGCGTGGAGGCAGAAGAGGGCATTCGGCCGCCAGTGGGCCAAGCGGCACTCGAACACATTTTGCAACACTGGATCCCAGTTTGGACCAAACCTGCCAGAGCCTCGGAAGGCCATACCAGCGGCTGGTCGGTCCCTGACGACCCCCCGCCCATCACGGCTGACCAGGCGCTGGCGGTCGCGGCCTCACTCAGTCCCTCAATGGCCTTGGCCGGGACGCCATGAGTCCGCGCCTCCTCCTGCAGCCCCCCTTGCTCATGGTGGAAGCGTTTGCGGGGATTCTCGCGGCTCGGGAGCGAGCTCCTGAGGTTGGATCGACGCGGGTGGTCCTGGTACTATGTTTAGATGAGCCGACAGGAGGGGCGAGGCCCATCGGGCTCCTCCACCTCTGGGCTAGAGCATGCAGCCGCATACGTCATGGACTGCGCGCGGCCTGGGAACGGACGGTTGACGAACAGTTTCTGCGTCAGCTCCAGCACGGCTTGCGACAAGAGCGCCTGGGCCCACAGCGCTCTGAACGCCCACGGGCGGTCGATCCCAGGGCTTGAAGCGGCGACGCTGTTCGTTGACTTGCGGAAGTTTCATGAGCACATGTCGCACGAGGAGTTGCTGGCAGCGGCTCGTGCCAAATCCTTGCCGCTGGCGCTGCTGCGGGCCCACTGTCGCCTGCGTCGCGGGCCTCGGCGAGCGAATGGGCAAGGAGCTATCCGTCAAGAGATCCAGCCGAACGGCAGTCATAGCTGGCTGATCTGGGGCCACCATCTTTGCTTGCTTGCTTCTGCTTGGCGCCCTCCGCAGGGCAGCGGCAGGGAACCCCGCGGCGCGCATTGGGAATGTCATCGACGACGCCCCGCTGCATGCGGTTGGAGGAAGGCAGGTCATCACTCGAGAGCTGGCCGCGTCCTTTCTTTCGCTGGCCGCCGACCTGCAGCGACTGGGGCTTCCCATTGCCGTGAACAAACAAGCTAGGCCTGCTGGCATCCTCGGCAGCCCTGGCCGAGGAAGTCGCCAGGCTGCGCAGCTTGCCTGCGTCGGTCAGAGCCGAGGTCCACAGGGATCTAGGCGGCGACGCCACTGACGGCTCTAGACGGCGAGTCAGCACCCAGCACGAGCGTTTCTGCGAGGCCCAGCAAAAAGTAGCCAAGGTCCTCTCGCCGCGGAATGCGAGGGCCCCGCGTGGGTCTATATGTAAGGCTGGGATCACTTCGAAGGCCCTCTGGGGTGCAACATTCAAGGTCTCCCCAATGACAAGCTGAAGCGGCTTCGCCTGGCTGCGCCCAGGGCGGAGGGGAGGCCCCCGAAAGGATGCCCCCTCGAGCTGGCCTCCACGCGTGCTCGAAGAGGCTGGGCCAGAGATCCGTCGGCCATCATCACGGCTAACGCCCTCCGCACCTACAGCCAGATTCTGAATGATCAACGCCTGGCGCCTGTGGTGCTGCAGTCGCTTTTTGACCGTGGCCAGGAAGTACTCCTGCTTCCTCGGCCCTGGGCACTCGTGCGAGACCCAATTGCAGCCCTCCTCCTCACTCGCGTGCGAGTTGGGCTCGTTTTCGACGGCCCGCGGACCTTGCGTGAGGCCGCGGGGGAGGTCTGGGACCTTCGCCAGGCGCCCCCAGCGATGGTGGCTAGGCGAGCGAAGTTCGCGGCCAGGCGTCTCTCTAACCGCGAGGGCTTGTCCAAGATAGACCTAGGCAAAGGATGGACTGGCGACATTTTTGGCGACCGCCTCGCTCGAGGAGGATGGTGGGGGGGGGGGCTGACGGGCGGTGGGGGATTCGGGAGCAAAGAGTCCTCCGCGGCCTAGTCATTGGCTCGCATTGGTGCCAGGCAGGGCTGCACAAACATGATACTCAGTTACCAGCGCAGTGCCTCAGTTGCAGCGATGCTAGGGGCAGTCTTCTCCATCGTCACTTTGCGCGCCCAGCCCGACAAGCGTGGAGGAGATACTTCCTCCCACCGGACCTTGTATCCTCGGCTAGACGCTTGCCGCTTGCCGGCTGGGCCCAAGCATTTGCAAGAGCGATTGTTCTAGAGTGATTTTGCCTGACCCCTGCCAAGCCTTCTCCCGCCTAGGTGGGACCCAGTGTGGGAGCTCAAGGTTGAAAGGCTGGCGCCGCCCCTGGCGTTGGACGGGGGGCATGTTTTTTCTTTTTCTCCAATGGCTCAGGAGTGGATGGGCTGCTTCCGTCATGTCAAGTTGCTGGTTGGGGAATGGCAATCTACGATCACGAGTGCCGACCCTTAGCGGGGCGGTACGGAGCAGTCCCCCCCGCAGTCGGGCCCCAACTATGTAGCTCGGGACGGTGAAGACTATGCTGTGATCATGGCCCTGAAGCATTCCGACTGCAAAGGGACGGTTCAGCGCTGTTGGGATGCTAGATATGCGCGGCGGCCTGCCAACACCAGAGCCCACCCGTGGAAGGAAGCGCTTCGTGAAGGAAGGCCTGAGCTAGTGGAGTTCTGTAGAGTTGCGGCCCACACCTCCACGGCGGACGTTCGAAAAGGACGGATCAGCCTGTTCGGGTGGGAAGGCAACGAGCAAGCTGATAGGCTTGCGAAGGCGGGAGCTGAGTTGTGCAGATGCCCGAACAATCGGAATGCTCCATGTGTCGCGTCTGCTACTCCAGAACAGAAGCAGGGCAGAGACCCAATATTCTGACGTAGGCCAGTGAGACAATGTAGGGGCCCAGGGGCTCACGATGATCTCCCTGGATGGGGGATCGGAGATGGAGGAGGCGCTTGCCGAGGCTAGGAGGAGGTCTGGAGAGGAGGGGGGGGAGAGGATTGCCGTTGCTCCTGCCATCCCTTCCCAGGACCCTCCCTCGCCCTCGCGTCCTCCCCCAGCGCCCCTGGCGCCAGAATTCTTGGCACAAGCCTTTGATGCCCGGCGGCCCCCTGCCTGCATCGGCGGGCATGCCCTGCTTGAGCTCTCGATCGCGACTGAAGGGCACCCGCCGATCTTCTTTTGCTCGACCTGTGGGGCCTACGCCACGGCGTCGGCGGGATCTCGGGGCCTCGGGCGGGGCTGCGAAGGCTCCCTGCATGCACTGGTTGACCCTGGCAGGAAGAACCCGAGGGCGGTCCCCAAAAGGAAACACCCCAACGGACCTCCCAGGCTGGGCCCTCGGAGAATCCCCGGGGCGTGGGGGGAAAAGAGGAACCCGAGACGGCCCAGCAGAGAGAAGGCAGCTGTTGAAGGCCCGGAGCGGGCCGCTGTGCAATTGTGTGCCTGGCAGACGTCCTCCAGGCCTTTGGGCTGAACGAGTCCGAAGCGGCCGAGCTGGGACCCAAGCTGCAAGAACGTACCCCAGACAACGATCTGGATGACGCAGGGGCGGCCGGTTAGATACCCAGAGGGGGCCCTGTCGTTGGCCGCTGGCAGGTCGTCGGCCTTCCTGCCAAGGTGACAAAAAGGCCCACTCGGATGGGCCCCCTGGGGTTTTGGGACCGTTCCCCCTTTCCCCTCAGTGCCGTGCGCTCCTCCTCCTCCTCCTCCTCCTCCTCCTCCTCCTCCTCCTCCTCCTCCTCCTCCTCCTCCTCCTCCTCCTCGAGTGTTGCAATGTTATTCACATCGGGCGCCGAGACCCTCACAGATCGATCTGGCTCAAGACCTGCCATAGAAAGATGTCGTCGATGGCTCTGGTCGTGACTTTTGGCGATGCTACAAGTTTGTCGCAACGTCGGGTCTGAGGGGAGGCATGTCACTATTGTCGCCGTCGTCACCGCCGCCCGTCTTCGTCACCGAGGTAGTTCAGGCCGCCTTCCTTCTCATCCACCTAGCCGCGTCCTGTCTGGAGGACTGCCAGCTTGACAGACGCAGGGGAGGAGCGAGGGAGGGAAATGAGGGGGAGGAGGAGGAGGAGGAGGAGGAGGAGGAGGAGGAGGAGGAGGAGGAGGAGGAGGGGAAGGTGAAGGAGGAGGGGAAGGTGAAGGAGGAAGAGGAAGACGAGGAGCTTCCTCGTCCTCCCCTCCCTCCTGCCATCATCGGTAGGCACTGTCTCGCGACAGGGCTTGACAGCACTAAGGCTCGCCAGTAAAACGCGGACACCTTTGGGCCACGCGGCTTGTCTACACCGATTTGTCCTGCACGCGGCACGACCGACCCCTCCACTCCCTCATCCGAAGTTGGGGCGGAGGAGGACGAGAAGGAGGAGGAGGAGGAGGAGGAAGAGGAGGAGGAGGGAAGGAAAAGGAAGACTAGTAACACGAAGAGGCGCGACGACGCTCAATTCAGAAGAGCTGCCATCGATTCCTGACCCGACAATGGCGAAGAGAAACGGTAAGTCAATATGAGATCCTGCATGACAAGCAACCGTTCCCGTCAAAATGGCCATGACCAGACGCCCGTCGCACATGGATCAACGTATCACATGGGCGAACGGCATGGTGCTACCCATTCTCTCTCCCGTTCGCTGAATATCCCAATGCTGCTGGGTCCCCCACTATTTGAAGAAGAGCAGGAGAAGGATGAGGTCTAGGGAGAGAGAAAGAGAGAAATAGAGAAACAGAGACAGCTATATAAAGATACAAAGATAGAGGGATGGAAGAAATATAGGACGATGCGGAAACGCACACTGTCCAAGGGAAAGCGCGCGTACCTCCGCATTGCGTCGCGCACGCTGCCCGGGGTATGGAGAGAAGGAACGCATGCAACAGGTGACTGGGCAGAACAAACATATACCACAGACACTCTCTCTCTCTCTCACTCTCTCACACACGACACACACACACACGACACACTTCCACGGTTCCCCTATCCAATCGAACAATGCCTCGGCCCTGTACGCAGCGGATTCGCACCCTGGGCGCGCAATTCGGGCGCGAGTACAAGACACGAATACAAAGCGCAACTCCGACTTCAAACAACGTGGGTGCGACGTAGAATGTTAAATACTCGCGTCGGCTACAATAGCCCGACCATGTAGCTATTCACGCACCGCAGTGACTGCAAGATGGGAAACAGACCAGATAGATTTCAACATAGCCTTTTATCGAGGCACAATATACAGCCCACGTGTCACACGCAGACAACGTAACCAATCCAGACAGCAGAGTCCTGCCGCATTGACCTAGGAAAGCCACAGCCCTCCGATGGACGTTTGATCAGGAGACGCGCTACGGACTGCATGGGGGCGGTGGTAGTCGCACACACACACACTGTTTCCGTCGGCGGCGAGGCAGAATTGGTTGCACCAGCGATAGAGCTAGACGGGGGCACCGGAAAGCGACTTGGCCAGCATGCAAGAGTGGAAAAGCACACACTCACACGCACGCACGCACGCACGCACGCACGCACGCACGCACGCACGCACGCACGCACGCACGCACGCACACACACACACACACACACACACACACACACACACACACACACACACACACACACACACACACGCGCACGCACGCACGCACGCACGCACGCACGCACGCACGCACGCCCTTTGCGGCGTCGGGGCCCCGCGCGCAGCGACAGGTCGTCCAAAGGTCGGAGAAGAGGGCGCGCGCGCGTCAAGAGAGAACGAGCGGCGCCGCGGCACCCGCGCATACCACACACACACACACACACACGCGCGCGCGCGCGAACTTCTTGAGCACTCCCGGGCTGGAGCGACTCCGGGCCAGATGAAGGACGCTCGACGCGCGCGCGCGCAGGCGGGGAAAAGAAGTGGCCCTGCCCTCACGGGGCGGTGGCGAAAGGACCAGCGGCGGGGCGGAGGGAGGATAGCATTGCGTAGGTCGGGCATGTCCTCCTACAGACGGATTTAGGAAGAAATATCAAACATTGTCAAAAATATGCATACACACACAAAAAAAAGTCCGGATAGCACGAAACATCGTCTCCAGACTATTTTGAAACTATTCTCGAATATTCCTCCAGTAGAGGGGCATGCCCGACTTGAGGGTAGCAGCAGCCACGGGGACCGGGCCAGCGAGGCGCGCGAGGGTGAGCACCGAGCCCTGGAGGGCGGCGGCAGGGCGGGGGGAGGCCGGGGGAGGAGCGCACAAGGGGGCGCCAGAGAGACGGCTCAGTCAACCCGCACAGCAAGGGTGGGCAACCTTCCCAAGGGCACCCCCTTGCATCCTTGCCTCCTCGGCCATCCTTGGCCACTTTCTTTCGTTGGCCGCGCCCCTCTCGAGAAGCTTCGAAACGGCCCTCCAAGGCCCTCACATCCTCATCGCGCGTCCTCGTGACACGGGCTGGCTGTCGCAGCAAGGCGGGCCGCCGACGGGCGACGGAGCCAGGCAGCGGTAGGCGGCGGCCGCCCGTCACAGGCAGGCCTCCAGGCGGGAGCGCGGGCGGGGCGCGAAGGCGCGAACCCCCAGGGGAGGGACTGCGGGCACCCGAGGCTGGCGGGGAGAGGGAAGGCGGTCCAGGCAAGCCGGCCCGCCTGTGAAGCAGACGGGCGGCAGCCGTGTCAGATGGGAGAAGGCCAGCCTCGGGGCCCGCCGCGGCCTCGGCACGGTGCCCGTGCTCATGGAGAGCGGGGCGCAGCGCGGGAGGCGCCGGGGCGGCGAGCGATCCGCACACCGAGGCCTTCGCCAGCGATCAGCTCGCGGGGGGGGAGGGCAGACGCACGCGCCAGTCGGGCACGCGCGGGGCGCCGTGGTGGGGATGAGGTGGCTGCCGGGCACCGCGGGCGACCAGCACGGAGGGCCCTCCGTGGTGATCAGCCCCCACAGCGGGGCAGAACGCCGCGTCGTTCAGAGCGAAGACGCGATACGAGCGGGTCAAGGAGTGACGAGGCGTTCGCCAGCCCGCAAGCAAGAGCTCGAGCCAGGCGAGGGGCGGGCGGGTGAAAACAAAAAAAAAGACGAGCCGTGTTAAGCGGCGCGCCGAGGCTGGAAGTCGCGGTTGCGACGGCCGCTGGGAGGCGTCCGTCGGCGGCGGGTGAGCCACCTGGCGCACAGGGCCGGGCACTGGCCGTGCAACTCGCGCAAGCGCAGGGCCGCCGAGAAAAAAGGGCGAGGGGCCGGCGCCGCTCGAAGGGCCACTCGAGGAGGGCCTCGAGGCAGGCGTCGCGCACCTGGCCTGCCGTCGGTGCCCCACGTCGAGTCACATACACACACACACACACACACACACACACACACACACACACACGCATGCGTGCGTGCGTGCATGCATGCATACAAACATACATACACTCATGCACACATGCACACATACATACATACGCATACATACGCACACATACATTCATACATGCATACATGCATGCATACATGCACACATGCATACATAGGTATGTATACGCACGCATACCTACATACATGCATACATGCATGCATGCATGCATACATACATACATGCATGCATGCATGCATGCATACATACATACGTACATACATGTGTACATACATACATGCAAATATACATACATACATATAAACATACATGCCTGCAGACCTGCATGCATACATACATACATGCGTACACACATGCATGCCTGCATGCATGCATACATACATACACCTATGCACATACAGTTATACATACATACACGCATACATGCACGCACACCTACACACACATACACACATACATACATACATACATGCATGCATACACACACACACATACATACATACATACATACATACATACATACATACATACCTACGTACATACATACATACATACATACATACATACATACGTACGTACGTACGTACACATTCAAGCATATATATATATATATATATATATACATCTATACATCCATGCATACATACATGCATGCACGCATACAAACATACATACGTGTATACATACGTACAGACATACACACAGACATGCATATATATATATGTGTACACACACAGAGATACATACACATATATGCAAATATCTGCATACATACATACATACAACCATACATACACATATGCATGCATACATTCATACGTTCATACATATATACGTGCATACAAACATATATACACATTCGTACACACATACATACATACACATCTACATTCCATCGATGTATACATACATACCTACATACATGCATACGTACGTATATGCATACATACATACATACATACGTACGTACGTACGTACGTACATACATACATACATACATACATACATACATGCATACATACGTACATACATACATACATGCATACATACATGCATACATACATACATACATAAACGTAAACATACACATATATTCATAAACACACATATACACACGCACAGACACACGCTTGATCCACATACGATCCGAGCACACAGTGACGACACCACAGTGAGCACTCGCCCACCACGCCGTGCCCCCACCCTTGAAGCCAATGAGTTCGCCGTCGTTCGCGGTCCGAGGAGCGGGAGGGGGGAGAGGAGGGGAGAGAAAAAGGGGGAGGCGGAGAGGGAAGGAGGAGCCAAAGGGGGAAGGGGAGAGGGAGCAGGATACGAAGGGCTCGCAAACCTTGGGGACGCTCTGGACTAGTTCGTTTTCATGTTCTCACTGCTTGGACCATAATTATGCACTCCTGCATTGGGACGCCAGTACGCCAGTCGCAGCATCACGCGGCGGACGCATTCCAGAAGGCCACCGTTGACGTGTCTCCTTCCTCCGTTCCTCCCTTGTCCTCCAGAGGCTCGATGAGGCCCAACGGCGCCCAAACACCTCGAACTCCCCCTCCACATCCCCACTCCGTCTCCCCCCGGATGGACACGCGGAGCCGAAGCGCATCGCCTGCCCAGAAAAACACCCTTTGGGCACCTGGAGCGGCGCGAACACTGGCTTTGAACACCGACAGTCAGCACTGGTGCCGCTGCACCCTCCTCACCCTCCTGCTCCCCCCGCCCTCCACACAGCCCAGGCCTACACCCCTGGCGACTCGAAGAATGGTGCCGGAGGCAAGTGGTCCGCCTCTGGAGGCCCCATGGGGTCGGGCTCCCAGAGGCCCACGGGAACATCTGCCAGGAAGCGGCCGCGGCGGCTGCGGCTCAGACAGCTGGGCCGCGCCGGGCAGCAGCCCCAGGGGCCAGCGGCTCAAAAGGACATCGGCTCAAAAGAACATCGGCTCAAAAGGGCATCGGCTCAAAAGGACATGGCCTGAGCTCCAGGGGCCAGCGGCTCAAAAGGACATCGAGCGGTGGGAGGTCTGGAACCGTCCTCCTCCGCCCACGGAAGCCCCGCCAGGGTCGACTCGACTATGGCAGTCGGGCCGGCAAAAAAAAGAACAGGGGCAGGGGTCGGCAGCGCCGCGCCGCGGCCGTCAAGGAGTCAAAGAGTGGCGCGGCGGGGCGTTCTCGGCCAAGTGCTCTACGTATAACTCTGCAGGCATGCGGTAACATTGCCATGCAGTCCCACACGAACAAATGCGAAGGACACCGAAAACAAAGTCGCGAGAGCTTGTGTGAGCCTCTTTGAAGAACACAAGCGCGCTTCCATCAAAAACAGTGGCGAATTACAGCGATGAGAATATGGCAGATGGCTGGGGAAGACGCGGAGGATGAGGTGAGCTTCAAAAGTTTTTGTAAAGATACGTCCATTAAATGGCTTGTGCTCGCGGTTGGAACCAGCGAAAGAAAAAGGGAGGAAGGCGAGGGAAAAGTGGAAGAATCGAGACGTACGACTGGCACTCTGCAGTGGCAAGGTGTGATTATGCTGAAAGCAATTGAAAGCACTCGTTTGCCTTGCCCGCGAGACGAAAAAGCGCAAAAACAACAGGGTGGTAGCGTTCGCAGCAAGGGCAAGAAGCGGCACCAACACTAGCTTTTTCCGAGGTTCACCCAGATTTCGTGGGTCGGCGCTGGACCCGCCTCCCAACACCCCCTCCCCTGGCGCGCGGAGCGCGCTGGTGTGGGGAGGGGGGTTCTGGCGCCGACCCAACCTAGAAATGCGACGTCATGCTTTGTTCCAGTACGGGCTTCCCAGCAGTCCCAACCATTTTCCCAGGGCCCGTTCTTCTTCCCGAGCCGTTTTGTTGACGGCCCCACGGCCCGGCGAGGGCCCCCAGAGGCCGAGAAAACGGCCAAAAACCTCCCACCGCGACTTCTGCCACGACGCGCGAGCGTGTCCGGGGAGCCGTCTGCCCGCGCCTGTGAGAGCTTGTGCTCATCATGCTCCGCGCGCGCGGCCACGCGCGCGCGGAGCAGAAGGAGGAGAAGGAGGAGCAGGAGGAGGAGGAGGAGGAGGAGGAGGAGGAGGGAGGGAGGAGGCAGGGAGAAGGGGAGAAAGAGGAGGAGGAAGAGGAGGAGGAGGAGGAGGCGCAGGAGGAGGAGGGGGAGAAAGAGGGGTTCAGGACTCATCTTCACATGAAGCCGATTAGCTTGTGCTCTTCCAGCTCGGAGGGGCCCCGCGCGCGAGGCCCCACGCGCGGGGCCCGGCCAGCGCTGGTTCGGGCGGGCAGGCGCGCGGCGCCCGCTCGGCAGGCCAGCGGCGTCTTCTGCCCTCGCCGGGGGCCCCGGCGGCGAAGGCCCCGGGCGAGGCGGCACCGCGCCGCGTCCCTGAGGTCCTGGCGCCTCACCTTCGTACTCGCTCTGCTCCTCCTCCTCCTCCTTCTCCTCCTCCTCCTTTTCCTCCTCCTCCTCCTTCTCCCGCCTTCCTTCTCCTCCTCCTCCTCCTCCTCCTCCTCCTCCTCCTCCTCCTCCTCCTCCTCCTCCTCCTCCTCCTCCTCCCACCTTATTCCTCCTCCTCTTCCTCCTCCTCATCCTCCTCCTCATCCTCCTCTCCTCATCCCCCATCATCATCATCATCATCATCATCATCATCATCATCATCATCATCATCATCATCATCATCATCATCATCATCATCATCATCATCATCATCATCATCATCATCATCATCAGCAGCAGCAGCAGCAGCATCATCATCATCATCATCATCATCATCATCATCATCCTCATCATCATCAATGTCCTCCTCCTCCTCATCATCAGAAGTATCATCAGCAGCAACATCATCCTCGGTATCATCAGCATCAGTATCAGCATCAGCATCTACATCAACATCATAAGCATCAGCATCATCAGCAGCATCACCATCATCGTCATCAGCATCAGCATCAGCATCACCAGCATCAGCAGCAGCATCAACATCAGCATCATCAGCAGCATCATCATCATCAACATCGTCATCATCATCAGCAGCATCAGCATCGTCATCGTCATCGTCATCATCATCAGTATCATCAGCACCATCAGCATCAGCAGCATCGGAATCATCAGCACCATCACCATCATCATCATCATAATCATAATCAGCATCCTCGTTCTCATCCTCGTCCTCATCCTCATCCTCATCCTCCACCTCCTCCTCCTCCTCATTATCCTCCTCCTCCTCCGCCTCCTCCTCCTCCTTCGCCTCCTTGCCGAGCGTGTTCGCCAGGTTCGCCAAGTTTCGGGCCCCGCTGGGTTGGGCGCGGGGGCTGCGACGGGGACGGGGGAGTCCTCAGTGGATGCCAGGGTGGGTCATATCGGGCCGAACCTAGCCCATCGATGGGTGACAAGTGCCCCAAATAGCCTAGGGGGGATCAACGATGCAGACTGAGTTGGCTCAGCCCACCTAGCCGCCCCCCTGAGCCACTTGGAGCATCTGCAGCAAACTTATGAGCTAGGTCTGACCAAATATACCCCACCTTGGCATCCATTGATAACGCCCCGCTCTCCTTAGCAGCCCCCGCGCCCATCCCAACGGGACCCTCACACACTGTCGCGGCTCGACAAAGGGCGCAGAAGGCTTGGGCCTGGGGGCTTTGGCCGGGATGTTTCGCGGTGTTGCCATCTTCGCTGCACGTCGGACCTCGGGGGCGGCAGGCTCCACGACAGGGAACATGATACTGGCGGCGGCCCACGCGGCGACGGTGACATCGTAACGACCGGGGCACGACGAAGAGGCCAACACCAAGGGCGGGCGCCAGCCGGACCACAGGGCGCCGCCGCCGACCCGCAAAAGCCGCGGCCGAGGGGCGCCCGAAGCGCCGCGGCCGCCTCGAAGGCCGCGTGCGGAGGAAGAGGAGGAGGAGGAGAGGAGGATGAGGAGGAGGAGGAGTGAACGAAGCCTCGAGGGCGAGAGGCTCGCTTCGGCTAGTGCGCTCCCCACTGTACTGGGAGCACACCGTCTCCGCTCGCGGGCGGGGCGGGAGGCACCGAGCGCGGAGCGCGAGCATTAATAATGTGACTGCCTGAATCATCGTGCGATGGCACGATGCGCGGCAGGCTGGCCGCGCGCTCGCTGCAGGCTGGGCTGTCAGAAGTGGCAGCCAGGGGCACAGGGCGCGGCATGCGGGCCGCGCGTGGGCGGCTCATGGGCGTCAGGCAGCTGCGGCGGCCAGCACCTCCAGTAGCGTCATGAGGTAGCTGGAGTGGCCGCGTAGCCCTCTGACGGCGTGACGCACCTCACGCTGGCAGAGTCCTTCAGGATGTGGTAGAGCCTCGTCGCGACTCCCAAGCGTGTGGCCGAAGAGGCTATCCCGTTCTCGCCGTCGAACGGGGTCTCGAGCGTCGGGAGGCCGATCCGTGTGAGAATGTCTGTGGCCAGCTGTCCTCTAGGCTGTGCCACATGATGAAGAAGCCGTGGGCATATTAGATCGTGTTGTACAGCATCAGGGCATTTGCAACCGAGTACACAATCGCGACGCTGGGGGAGCACATGCATACGTATAGTCGTAGTCCATGCTCCTGCCAGCGCTTTCATAATGGCCCAGACTCTCGCAGGAGGCTGCGTCGCCAGGTGCGTGCGAAGGCGGTGCCAACGCTGTTGAAGATCTGCAGGAAGATTCTCCAGTTGGACAAGGTCAGGATCGTCATGGGAGGCCAGCGGGTCCAGATCAACTTCGGCATCATGATCGTGATCATCATCTCCAGGGCGTAGTTCAGGATCACCTCCAGGAGGGAAACGAAGACGTTGACTGCGGACCCAGCGGCGCCTGGCACGATGTTCAGCAGTGGCCGTACGACGAAGTGCGAGTGCACGTAGCTGAGCGGCAGGTTCCCGTGGGGTGTCAAGCAGAGCTGCTTCCAGACGAGATCGAGGGACTTCAGAAGCATGCCACGCTTCACGACATATAGTAGTTGCCAAGCGTCTGCGCTCGGCTCTGGTGGAGCAGATGGGCAGGAAGACGTCGCGATTCAGCACCCGCATGACATACTCAATGCACCACTCGTCCCACTCCTTCTTGTTGTCGAGTTTGGGATCCCTCAAGAGAAGATCAGGGAGCCAGCTGCCAGCCCAATGTGCCGCACGATCTTGTAGATTCGCTCTCGTGGCTTGCGCAAGCGGGAGTGCAGGGTCTTGATGACTTACTGGACGCGGCAGAAGATACCAAGCAGACAGGCGTTTCGCTATAGGAGGAGGAGGAGGAGGAGGAGGGAGGAGGAGGAGGAGGAGGAGGAGGAGGAGGGAGGAGGAGGAGGGAGGAGCGGTCGCGCAGCGGGCGCGCGGCGCAATCAAAACCCGCTACTTCTCCCCTCCCCTCCTCTCCTCTCCTCTCCTCTCCTCGTCCTCCTCGTCCTCCTCCTCCTCTCCTCCTCCTCCTCCTCCTCCTCCTCCTCCTACTCCTCCGTTTGCAACTACTCCTCGTCCCTCCTCCTCCTCCTCCCCTCCTCCTCTGCTCCTCTCCTCCTCCTCCTCCTCCTCCGTTTGCAGCTACTCTTCTGCCCTCCTCCTCCTCCTCCTCCTCCGCCGCCTCCTCCTCCTTCTCCTCCTCCTCTTCCTCCTCCTCCATTCCTTTTCCATATAACTAATTTCTTCCTGTTGCACCCCGAAGCCAGTCATCAGGGCTGGCCAGGCGTTTCGCCTGAGACTTCATCGCCATGTGTGACCCTGAAGTTTAAACATGTGCAACAGCTCCACAGCTGGAGGGCGGGTCGTTTGCATGATGCGGCTCTCGCCTTAGCGCGGCGCACATCTGCTTAAAATGTTGCAAGAGGTTCACGGGTTGAAGGCCGGTCGTTTTCAACATGTGATTCTCGACTTAGCATCGCGCTTTTAAACATTGTAAGAGTGCCACGGATTGAGGGCGGGTCGTTTTCAAAATATGGCTCTTGCCTTAGCGCCGCGCGCATTCGTTTAAAACATGTGCAAGAGCTTCACGGGTTAAAGGAGAGTGGCTTTCAAAATGTGGCTCTCGCCTTTGCGCCGCGCGCATTCGATTAAAAGGGTGCAAGAGTCTCACGGATTGAGGGCGGGTCCGTTTCAAAATGTGGCTCTCGCCTTAGCGCCGCGCACATTCGTCGACAACAGTTTCAAGAGTTCCACGGATTCCCAACATCAGCATACCAGACCTGGTGGGCGTGTTGGAAGGATTCAGGATTATGCAGGTGCAACAGTTACATTGGTTCTCTGTCGTGAAGTCCTAGGAATGGCGTTCTGGCATGTTTCAGGATCGTCAAGACGCAACAGTCAGGTTGATCCGTGGCGTTGGAATCCCGAGAACCATGTTTTGGCATGCTTCAGGGTCTTCAAACAGGTGTTTTCCATCGCGGCAGTTCCATCAATGGAAATGAGCCGTTGTAGGGGCCTGTGAAGAGTGAGCTTGGAGGAAAGGCTTACTCGAACATCGTTGATGACTCTTGGGTTCACACAGGTCCTCCTCCTCCTCCTCCTCCCCCTCCTCCTCCCCTCCTCCTCCTCCTCCTCCTCCTCCTCCTCCTTCTCCTCTTCCTCCTCCTCCTCCTCCTCCTCTTCCCCTTCCTCCTCCTCCTCCGTTTGTAGCTACTCCTCTTCCCTCCTCCTCCTCCTCCTCCTCCTCCTCCTCCTCCTCCTCCTCCTCCTCCTCCTCCTCCTCCTCCTCCTCCTCCTCCTCCTCCGCATCATCAGCATCATCAGCATCATCATCATCATCATCATCATCATCATCATCATCATCATCATCATCATCATCATCATCATCATCATCATCATCATCATCATCATCATCATCATCATCATCCTTTCGCTCGCCCCGCCCCACCCCATCGGTCGGCTCCGTCGCAGCAGCGGCCCGCCTCGCAAATGAAACAAAAACGGGAGGAGGAGCGCACGCGGCACAACTCGCCGTGAGGACGGGGAGGAGGGCCACCACTGCTCAACAGCGGATCGAGCCGCGTGTGACCGTCCCTTTCGCAGGGGTGCCCTCGCACTCGTCGCCTTTGACGCCGAGCAATACATGTCGGATGATGTCTGGAATGTTCTCAACAGTCGACAGGGCCCACAATATGGGCATCAAATCCAACAGCTCTGTGTCCGAGGGGTTGCTCCTCCAGGTCTGGATCGGTATCGCGTTCTCGGGCTGCATCGAGTAGCACACCGGCGAATTGTCTATGATGATTATGTTCGACAGTTCCCGGCCGAGCTTAGACAGGTCCTTCACGTACCCAAAGGGCGAAGGCGTACAGGCCTCGCGGAAGAGCCGGAAGGCGAGCATTCCGTATGGGTCCAGCTCATCCAGCACGGCGTTAGCGTACTTGGACGTGGCTGCAGTGTACACAACGACCTCATACAGCTGCGTCATCTTCTCGAGGAACTCGTCCACTCCTGGCCGCTTCCCCACGTAGACGGGGTGCACCTCACCCTCGATCTCCACGTGGACAATCAGGTTCGAGCTGCCGTGGTCTATGAACGAGCTGTGCACAAGGGTCTCGTCCAGATCAACAACCAGGGTCTTCCGCCCCACGTTCGGGCCAGCCTGCGGGCCCAGCTGCCCCTCCCGCTGCTCCAGCTGGCGGCCCTGCCCCCCGAGCCGCAGCTCCACCTGCTGCGCGGCCGCCGGTGCGAGGCTGAGCTGCCCACACCGTGGCTCCACCCGAGCCCCCTCCACCGCCGGACTCATAGCGCGGCCGGGCCTGCTCGCCAGGACCCCTGCACCGCCCGCAAGGCTCCCGCTGGACCCTCGACGGTGCAGGGCGGCAGCCCGCGCCCTCTCTCGCTCCGACGCCGCCCGCCTGCGGCACGCCTCGCGGCCGCGCGCTGGCGCGCCCGCGTCTGGCCGCCAGGGCGCGGGCCGCGGCTTGCCGTCGTCGGGGGCGAGGACGTCCTCCGCGGCTGGCGCGGAGCCGCCGCCCCCGCTGGCGGCGCACGGGGCTGCTGGGGAGGCCTGCGCTCCGGAGGGCGCCGAGGGCCGCTGCCACGGCGCCTGCGGCGGCGGCCACGGGGGGCCCGGGCTGGGCACCACGGACCTCAGCCGCTGGCGCTGGCGGCTCTTCGCGCGGCCCTGCGGCCGGACCAGGGCGAGCAGGCGGCGGCACCAGTGTGCGCCCCGCCTCCGGCGCGGCGCGGGGGCGGCGGGCTCCGGGGCTGGGGCCTCCTCCGAGGGCGGCCTGCCCGAGGCGGAAGCCGAGGCCCAGGGCCCAGGCCCGCCTGCGAGGCCTCGGCTCGGGGCGCCCTCCCCGGCCTCCTCCGCCGAGCTGTGCGCCGCGAGTCCCTGGAGCGCTGGGCGCGCTGGCCCCCCCGCACCCTCGACCGCAGCTGGGGGCGGCGCTGGGCTCACCGGGCCAGCCATCGTGCCATCGGGGCGCCGCGGTTCCGGGGGGCGACGTCGCCGTGGCGGCGGGCCTCAGCAAGGGTAGGCCCAGGCAGCGCGCCTCGGGCCACGCTGCCCTGTGCGCCAAAGTGCATGCGGAGGAGGGGCGAGGGGAGAGTGGCGAGCAGGAGCAGGAGAGGAGAGGGCAGCGGGGTGGCCAGAGCAAACTCAGCAAGCAGAACTGGTGTCGCAACGCTGCTTCCTGTCCCAGGCTCCATCTTGATTGACGAATACGACGGGCACTCGTTGCCACTACGGCGATTGCCATATGAAGTCGTTAGGGCCCAGTAGGCTCGCAACAGGTTCAGGACCTGGGATTGCTGGACTTGTAATAATCGTACGGTCGAGCCACATGATCGGAACCTGAGAAGACTGGAAGGGTGTGAAACCTCTTGCTGTACCCTTAGCAGTGTCCCCAGGTCCACCGAAGCGTTAAGATTCGGCACTGGTCGGGTAGGGCTTGTGTGAATTTTCTGAAGGGTCCAACCCTCTCTTCACGCTTACCTGCAGGCACCGCCCCCCCATCCCGAGGCTTTTTGGGCGGCCCGGCGTATCCCTGAGGCTCTACCAGGCTCTCCGAGAGGGAGGGAGGGACGCGGGGCGCTGTGTCTTCAAAACGATGACCCAACACCACAGGATGGTTGGGAAAAAACACATCGCCAGATATGCACGATCTGCGCTGCCCTTACCTCCGCCGTGCCTCTCAGAAGCCCACGGAAATGGCGACGGTTGGGCACTTCGCAGCCCCCGAGGGAGGCGAGAGGTCTCAAATGTATCTGCGCTGCCCTCACATCCGCCGTGCCCCCCAGGCGCCGCCGAAAGTGACGACAACTGCGCACTTCGCAGCCCCCGAGGGAGCCGCGACGTCTCAAATGGATCTGCGTTACCTAACCTCCACTGTGCCTCCCAGGAACCCACGGAAGTGGCGACGGTTGCACAGTTCGCAACCCCCGAGGAAGCCGCGAGGTCTCATTGGATCTGCGCTGCCTCACCTCCCAGGGACTCACGGAAGTGGCGACCCCGAAGGGGCCGCGAGGACTCCAATGTATCTGCGCTGCCCCCACCTCCGCCGTGCCTCCCAGGAGCGCACGGAAGTGGCGACGACTGCGCAGTTCGCAGGTGAGGTCTAAAATGGATCTGCGCTGCCCAAGCCTCCGCTCCCAGGGGCCCACGGATATGGCGACGGTTGCGCAGCTCGCAGCCCCTGAGGAAGCCGCGAGACATTACATTGATCTGCATTGCCACACCTCCGCCGTGCCTCCCAAGAGCCAACGGACGTGGCGACGATTGCGCAGGTCAAAGTCCCGAGGGTGCCGCGAGGATTCAAACGGATCTGCGCTGCCTTTACATCCGCCGTGCCTCCCAGGAACCCACGAAAGTGGCGACGATTGCGCAGTTCGCAACCCCTGGGGAAACCGCGAGACATCACATGTATTTGCGCTGCCCTCACATCCGCCGTGCCTCCCAGGATCCCACGGACGTGACGACAACTGCGCAGTCCGCAGCCCCCAATGGGAAAGATATGCGCAAGCGAAGCTAGGAGGCAAGAGGCAGGAGAAGAGAGGCAGGAGACAAGAGGCAGGAGGAGAGGGGAGGAGGATGGAGAGGAGAAGGATGGAGACCCGATTGGTTTGTTCAAAGCCAGAATCCAACACAGGTGGGCTGGCAAAAAAAAATCGCTTACCAACACAGATATTGGAATGTTTCTGTCCGCGCCCATTTGCTGAAACGGGTTCTTTTTTATTACGCTTTATGAACAAACAACATGGCATTTACCATTTAGCCCCAAACCCGCATCCTCAATCCACCGCGCAGTGCATCCAGGTTGATCCAGCATGCGCCCAGCGCACAAATCCGTATCAAACCGTACAATGCGGGTCACACGCGCGCGCGCTGGCCGCCACGCAAGCGTGTCGGAGTCCGTTCAAAACCGCGGGTGCCCGAAACATGTCAAATTGGGGTCCTTCAAAAGCGTACGATTTAACAAAAAAAACGCGTCAACTAAAAATGTGTCTGGGGCTTTGGATGTCCGCGCGCGTGAACTTCATTAACATCAACCTCATCAACGACGCCGCATGGGGTCATCGTCACCGACAGCCGCCGCCACCGCCAGCCACCACCACTCAAGCATCCCCACCAAATGGACATCATCATCGTTATCGGCGCTACACGCATCGGCGCCGTCATCGGCTTTGCCGTCGTCATCGTCATCATCGTCACCTTTTTCGCTACTATCATCATCGTTGCCGCCCTTGTCGACGTTTTCATGATTCCACGCCCGCCCGAACCACCGACCCGCATTGAAATGCCCGCGCGCTGGCATGGGCTTTGACAACCGCTGAATGAAACTCTGCCTCTGGTAACCGCCATCGCGGCCACACAGGCTGTGCCAAAACAGCTGACCGCCTTGCGCGCGAGCCTGCGCGCACATGCGCGGCCGCAGAAATGTGCCAGCCATGGCCGAGCAGTCATCGCAATCGCCGTCGCGTGGGTTTTGCTAACCACGTTGCGAGCTTAAGGGCGGGATAACTGCGAGAACAATTGAACTGACAAGTCATCAGTTGGCAATAACTAGCTCCATCACATGGTTTACACCACATAGTTCGCCCCGCATGCCTCACACGCCCACAGTGAAAGAAGTTACTGTGTCGGGCCTACGCTTGCTAACATCATTATATATATAATTATATAATTATATAAGAATGGAAACGGAGGAAAAAAAACGAAAAGTGAAACTGGACGGACGTGGAAGGAGGGGGGAGAGGGGGAAGAGGAGGAGAAGCAGGGGGACGAGCAGTTGGTGACGAAAAAGCACCACCCGAAACCACACGATGATAAGAAGCAACGCCCAAACATGCCGAAACGGCGCTCACGCTGTGGACGCGCCAAGTTCGTCTGTGACACTACAGGGGACGAAGGCCACTGGTTCGACCCGCTAAACAAACAAAAACCCTTTTTTTCAGAACGGTTGGAACCCTAATGAAGCAAGGCCCCCGAGAATCCGGCCCCAGAACACAAACGCCCTCACCAGCGCCAGAAATGGGGCGATCCATGGAGAAGGACTAATACCGAAGCGTCATCTATCACGGTCCAGTCCACGTACACGAGCGCGCTCACTGGATCCGGGATGGGGTTCTGTATAAGGGTGTGAATCCTCGTCACGGGCGGCCTTGGACAGTCCAGTCCAGTATGCAAAAGTCCTCGCAGAGGCCTAACTGGGGTTCCCGCAGCCGCTTCCCTATTCCAGCTTTCAAGTGACAGGCCCACGATGCAAATAATAAAACGGGTCCTCGTCGTCGTCGCCGAAGTGCCCCCGCCAACGATAGGGCGCGTTGAGGCTCTGATAATCCACGACACGTGGATCCTTGGAAGTCATTGAAAACTCATGGCTCGCTCAGCTTCTCTTCACGGCGCACGCGCACGCCGCCGCCAGCATGCGCAGAAGGAAGACGACAGCCCGCTTCGCCTGGTCGGGCGAGCGCGCACGCCGACTCCGCGAGCGAGGAAGGCGCAGTTGCGGCAGGATGCACTCGAGCCAGAGCTCACGGCAACGGACCGACAAGAATGAAGGCCACTGTCGGCGACGACGATGAAAGTGCCGACGACGGGCCATCATCGGCGCCCGGAAAAATTTCGCGACAACACGATGCGGAGCTCGGAACTGCGCTGGACCTCTGCGATTGAAGGCTACAAACAAATTCCAGCACCACATATGTACACAACACCCGATTTGTTTTTAATACACACGTCTGTATTTGTACGCACGTATACAAATATGAGATATACACGTACACATATATATATATATACACACATATAATGTACAAAACGCATTGAGTTCCTAATGCCTCTGGAGACCCACCCACCCGACCCCCACACCGCCCCCACGGCGGTCAGGGGCAGGGAAGGGAAAAGCTAGGGACGAGTAGGCAAAGCCTGTACAGGTAGGGCGTGCCAAGGCGAAGCCTGTGCAGAATAGGAAACAACAGCAAGCGTCACTCACGATTATCTCGATAATCAACTCCCTTTTTTCAACAGACCACGAAATGACCAAAGCCATATCACCTGTCGATCACAGTTCAGACGTGTCGCAACATGCTTCCAATTAAACTCCCTCGGCCGAGGGTCTCCTTTGTATTTGACCTCATCCGATTCATCAAGGGAAAATCCCCTGAACTCCAAAGGGCGGGATCGGGTGGGCCCGAAAAGCTATGGAAGCACGCTTGCTGTTGAAGAGCATGGCTGGACCAACACTATACATTAATACCCGCTCGAAGACTCTCACTTCATCATAATGTACAAAACGCATTGAGTTCCTAAAGCCTCTGGAGACCCACCCACCCGACCCCCACACCGCCCCCGCGGCGGTCAGGGGCAAGGGAAGGGAAAAGCTAGGGACGAGTAGGCAAAGCCTGTACAGGTAGGGCGTGCCAAGGCGAAGCCTGTGCAGAATAGGAAACAACAGCAAGCGTCACTCACGATTATCTCGATAATCAACTCCCTTTTTTCAACAGACCACGAAATGACCAAAGCCATATCACCTGTCGATCACAGTTCAGACGTGTCGCAACATGCTTCCAATTAAACTCCCTCGGCCGAGGGTCTCCTTTGTATTTGACCTCATCCGATTCATCAAGGGAAATCTGAACTCCATAACGTATACAACATGTCCGCTCTAAGATAATGCCAAACTCCGGTATCCGATCATGCCACTCATATGGCTTTGAACCCACTGAACCTCAGAGCCAAACACCGCTTGCGTACCATAACCAATCGAACTGCGCGTGGGCCCACCGGCCGAGACGGAACCAAAAGGGAGGGCGAGTGGTGGGAAACTGGAGTACCTCCTGCGCGGTCAGCGGGGTCCGCAGCACGGAGGCGTCGACTGCCGACTCAATCGCATCCTTGACTCTCGTCGTGATGCGCTCCAGCTCTCTTCCGGGATCGGCCCCTGTGAGTGCCCACAACGGATTAGCCCACTGAAGTTCAAAACCCAATCTAGCGAAATAATATCGTACTGCCAGCACCTCTTCGTCCACTAACAGTACCTCCCAATCCCATATGAAGAAGCTCTCCGTGAAATTGAACTGGGAGGAGAGCCGCGCCGCCACTGGCGCCCTGACAGATACAGCGTTAATGGAACCCCACAACTCCACTGCCAGGTCATCTGGCACCACGGACAGCCCCCGCTCGAGCTCCTTCATCATATTGGGGCGAGAGCGTGCACCAATGTCAACGACGAAGCGGCCGCCTGTGACGTTCAAGCGGCAGCCCAGCAGATCGATCCCAGACCACGCTTCATCCACAAACGTAGCAGAATTTCTTGCAACTGACAGCGCAACCCCACTCACGGCCAAAGTCAGGTTCCTGGCCGCGAGGGCCACAGCCCCACCTGCGCCTGCCACATCCTCCACCAGGGACGCCGCAGCCTCGGCACCCCTGGACATGTTAGGAAAGAGGCTCGACGGGAAACTGACGACGAGCACCATGAGGATGATGGCAGGCACGAAACACGGGCCGCAGAGAATCTGGAGCACCCTACTGTAGCCAACAACCGACTTGAGGTAGCTTCCCTTTTGCGCCCTGGTCTGCTGCGACTTGCATGGTGCCTGCGCGTAGAACTGCAGCTTGCCTGTCATCGGCTGGCCCGCTGCCTCCGGAGGTGGGATTGCGAGCACAGTGGCGGGCGGCAGCGTACCCGGGCTCTTGGCCTTGGGCGGCGCGAGGACGAGCGAAACTGCCCCCGGCGATGCCGTCCGCGACGTGGCCCTTGACGGCGGAGCGCTGACGCACTGCGCCCAACTGGACGGTGTCCCAGGCGGGCTCGGCAGTGGTGGCACGTTCTCCTCCGTCAAGTCCGGGCCCTTGATCCACCCCCCAGTGTTCTTGTCCTTGACGTAGCCCTTGGGCGCCATACCCTGGAGGAAGGTGCGCTCCCCAGACGAACGCAGGAAAGTACTGGCGCCACCCTCTCTTGAGCCAGTGCAGCTGCTGCGCAAAGCCCTTCGTGTTTAGCTGGGTGAGGATGTGGCTCGCACCGACGATGTCAAGATAGATACGCAAACTCCCATCTGAGATCCACCTTCCTCTCTCCCGAACTTCTTCAAACGAGAGCCCTTCGGCCCTCGAGTCACTCGCCCATCCTGCTCTGGGGCTGTGAGGCCCCCAACCCATGGATAGGCCCAACGAGCCCTCGGTGCCCTTGAGAGTCTTACGATACTGGGCTAGGCTGAAGGGGAAGAGCGGAGTCCCAGCTGGGGTGGCCCTCGTGATCTCCTCAAGCACCTCCATGATGTCCCTGTCCTCCTGGAATATGCGCGCCACCTGGGGCCTCTTGAGCTTTGTCCCCGTACGAGCCCCAAGAGCGATAGAGACCGAGGCGATGTTGATGTTCTCGCCCAAGTCTCGAGGGAAGATGAGGTCCTCCAGTAGTATTCCCAAGAGCTCCGAGGGGCGTAAGCCCGTATGGCATTGCACGATGAGAGCAAGGCCCAGACGCGGGTTCCCTCTGGCGGCCATGTGAACCCCGAGGAGCTTACCAGGCAACTTCCCAAGAGGCACCGTATGTTTGCGTCCAACATTTCTTTCCCAGCCTGCAATGACAGCCTTGCTCCACAACAGTCTCCCCCGCATGCGAGGGAAGAAGAACTCAACTGCTGCAACTGCATTCACGAACTTCGCTGGAGTGAGGTTCTCAATCTGATCATTTTTGAACTCAACTAAAAGGTCGTCCCATTCGTCAGCACCGCTGGGACGCAGGCCGCGCTGGAGGGCCCAGGTCGAGAACCGAAGCCCAGCGCTGCGATATACTTCTAAAGTCTTCTCAGTCACCCGCGCGCCCTGGTCAGGGTCGACTCGACGAGGTCCGACCCGCCGAGCGCACCAAGCCACTCCGCTTCCTCCTTGACAACTCATCAGCTGTCTGGTGTGCGGTGTCCACCCAGGGTAGGTATAGTTTGATGCCTGTTGCCACTGAAAGTGCACTAATCTTCCTCAGCAGGTAGTTGAGATGCGGGGCCGATGAACGCCCCTTTGCTGCTGCTGAGGCCAACGGCTCATTATCCTCCATGTTGCAGATAGCGTGGTCATGAGCTCCCGGAAGAAGAGAGAGCGCCTGACAAAGTCTGACCACGGCTCGGCCTTCTCCCAAGATGATGTGGTCCGGCGAGCGCCAGCGTCCCGCGTCCAGCTCGTGCCACATCTCCTGAGGGATCTACAGCAGCTCACGCGGGATGCGTGACACCGGGATGCGGCCTCGCAGCTCTCGATCAGCACGGTTCAAATGGAGGACCGTGCCGTCCAGCCTGGAAACTGTATGCCCAGGCCTCGTACCCGCTCCGATGACTTGTTCTGACTCACTCTGGGTGATGGGCGTCACGACGATGCCGTACCCGCCGTGGTCGACTCGGTTGGCGCCCTCCGCATCCGAAGCAAAGAGTACGGGCGCTGCCGGTAGATCCAAGACACACGACATCATCGGGATCATGTCTCTCATGACGCGCACCTCGCGGCGGGCGGAGGCCCACCACCGCGCGACTTGACCCTGTCTCTTCTCCAGCAGGTCGAACACTGCGGCGGGGATGGCCATGAGTTCGCGCCTCAAGAGCGCCCCCCACAGCCACACACCCACCAAAGCCCTGAGCAGCTCCACGTCCACCCAGGGCGTCTCCATGATCCACGTGAGTGCCGCCTCCAAACAGCTGGCTTTGCCACTAGCCAGCTTCAGGCGAGGCGGAAAGTTCTGCAACTCGTAGCCCACGATCTTCGAGCCCTCCTCGATCTTCTCGCGTTCGTTGACGACGAAGCCGGCCTGCTCCCAGGCGTCGGCGACCTTCTGCATCATCTGTTCACTCACCACGTCAGCCGACCCGCCTCTGCGGCAAGCCGCTATGTTGAGCCCGTCGTCCACGTGCACGTAGATCGCCTGGAAGCCTGGGCGCAGCCTCACGCTGCCGCCCCGGCGGTACAGCTCGTTCAGCACGAAGAGGCCCTCCTTCTCACTCTCGAAGCTCCACTGGGTGTGACGCGGCTTCTCCCGCCCCGTCCTGAGCCACCCTCCTGGTCCCCGGCCTGCGGTCAGCATCCGAAGCGCCGCCCTGACCACACTGAGGGCGATCATGCGGCACAAGCCAGGCGGGTAGGCCTGCAGCCGGCGCGACCTGAAGATGCCGCGCTCGTTCTTCCCGTAGGCCTTCTCGTGACGGTGTCTCCCATCACACAGCAACGCCTGCTCTTGAATGCCGCCCAAGTTCGACGCCAGGGTAGTGGGCTTCTGGGCCGGCCCCCCGTACATACACTGGTCAATCCTGGTGGTGCGCACGCCGTGTCGCCCCAGCATGCCCTTCACTGCTTCCAGGTCCCAGATGCTCGGGTACGGCTCCTCCTCTGGGTCCGCGGGGTGTTCGAACAGGTAGCCCCCCCCGCACTGCTCCTCCACGTCGCACAAGGCGAGCAGGTTGAAGAGGAGCACGTTCGCCTCCGTGACTCTCACGCGCTCCTCCTTCGACAGGTCGCTCCTGCCCAGTGGCTCCGACCGAAATCGGAGTGGACGAGGACCTCCGCCGTGAAAGCGCGCTCTACTCCACGTGGCACAGGGGGGGCGCCAAGGATAATGTCAATGAGGCCCTGTTCGATCATCTCCAGCAGCATGGCGATCAGCTTGGGGCCCGCCAGATCCCACCTATGATCAAAGGCAAGATCCACTCCAAAGAAAAAGATCGCTGCCCCATATTCGACAGCAAACTCCTCCACATAGTGCTGGATGTCCAGCTTCCTCCGGCCGCCCGCGAACGTGTGCAGCACGATGATCACTCGGTGACGCTCCTGCTTCAGCTCACGGACTTTAACTAGGAAGGCCTCGGGGGAGAGCCCAGCCTCTTGACGCCGCTCAGCGCGGCCCAAGGCCTGCTTCTTGACCCACTCGACGTCCTCCACGACAGCTTCGTCCGGAAGATCGATCCACTGGCTCTCCTTGGGCTCTCCTAGGGCGGCCGACCTCACCAGCGTCCCCCCCACTGCCTCCAGGTTGATGCACATCAGGATGTGAACAGCATGAGACAACCCCATCGGTAGCCTGGTGCAGCAAGGGCACACCAGAGACCACTCCTGGAGACTGCTCCTCATGTCCACGGGTAACAAGGACCATACTGCTGCAGCTGGGATGGCGGGAGTTGCCATCCACTTCCACATCCACTCAGGCAAGAGAACCGAAGAGAATGCATTGCTCTCATCACACCGCGCCATATGAATATCCATGCCTGGCGCTCGCATCATGGCGAGCGCTCCTCCTCCGCCCAGTCCGTGTTCACCACGTCGTCGCACATCACTCCAGAGGTAGTTCGTGGGCACTGCCATGATGAGCTTTCTCAACTTAAAGCCGTCCTTCTTCAAGACCGCTGATACTCCATTGATCGTCATCACCTCGCTCCTCGGTCTAAATACCCACAGCCCCGGCGGTAGGTCATCACGATGTAAGTAAGATATCCACTGCTCCATCTGGCCCCCAAAGAACCCATACTGCCTCTCTAGCTCCTCCACGTGCTGCATGGACTTGCCTGCCATCTCGACGACGTTCTCCTCCTTCTCGTAGTACTCTGCCTCATCGGCCGGCAACGCCTCGAGTAGCGGGACAACCTTCAGCGTCGTCACCTCGTCCACTCTGTTGGCAATGAACTCCGTGTGGACGTCTCTCTTGTGCACTCTCCTGTAGCCTATCTGGTCCAACTTCAGTAGCTCACACGTCGCTTGTACGCCTGTCACTGGGAACAGCCGGCGAACATTGAGCTGGTCCTTTGCGTGCTGGATGGCCCGCGCCTGGACCCGCCCGACAGCAGAGTTCGTCATCATCTCATTGCTAAACTTCTGCTGCCATGGTGTGGTCTGCTGCTTCATATTGCCCAGGTAGGTCGAGTTGAGAGCACTGAGCACTCGATTGGCGACCTTCCTAACCATCTGCTTCCGATGTAGTCTCTGCCTACTCCGACCCGAACGCACCGACACACGACCTGGCTGTGCAAGAAGTGGAACTGGTAGGACCGCGTCGCTGGCACCGAAAACAGAGGCCATTTCAGATATCGAAGGGAAACTCTGAGGGTAACTGAACTTCGCATCTTCACTAGGCTTATCTGGTTTGGCAATCCATCTTTCCTCCCCCCGAGGCCGGTACCCTCTGGTCCTCTCGCTCGGCGGCGGATGAGACTGAGCAGTGCGTGACTGGGGGGCCCCCCCCAGCCCGGTACCCTCTGGCCTCCCTGACCCGCCACGAGCGAGGACTGAGCAGTGCGTGCCTGGGGGGGCTCGATCAACTTCCTCGAACTGAACTTGTCGCTGCCCTGCACGGGCCTCTCGCACCCCTTCACCCCGCGACTCATGATGAAGGGGCCCCGGCAGGCGTCAGCCTCCCGAGCTCTTGTCGCCACGACCACGGCCCTTGTCTTTGTCCTTCCCTTTGCCGCCGCTCCGTCGTCGTAGCTCTGCTGCCACTCGTTCAGCTCGTTGGTGCTCCATCTTGCTGTGTGTCGTTGCCTCCGTGATGAGCCAGCCCGGTGCGATGTCTATCCCGCTCCCTGGGGCGGTGACTGCCCTCAGCCTAGCCGCGCCAGCCTTGTCGTGTGTGCGTGACTCGTACACGTAGGCCGACAGATGGCGCAGCCCAATCTCCACATTATCATTCGTGTTGAGGCAGATCATCAGCTCCTGATCATTCCCACATTTGCCTAGCTCGAAGTCCAATGTCGCCGCTGTGCTCCACAGCGACTGCCACTGCTCTCCTCCTCGATATCCTGAAAACTGGGACTGAAGCCAATGTCTGATACTCGTACTCCCAGCTGCGCGAATATTCCGATAGATCTCCATCCCCGCCCTCTTGAAGTCTGGCGGCAGCGAATGGGCCCAGGCATCCACCTCGGCTCCTCCTGCGGCTGCTGCGGGCGCTCCGAACGTGCCATCGAACGTGTTGGACGACTCCATGTTCTCGAATCCTGCCAGCACGGTCTTCAGAGACTCCACGTCGGGGGCCGACCGAGTCTCCGCTCCCACATAGCCTCGAGCGGCGAGGGCGGCCCGTACCCCTGGATTCAGCTCCCCGGCCTGCTCCAGCTGGTGGACGAAGTTCCAGAAGCGACGTCCCCACCATGGGTCAGTGCTCGCTCCCGCATGCAGCATCACGAGAGCCTCCTTCACCTTCTTGGCGCAAGCCGCTGCCGCCGCGGCCGCCTGTAGCCCAGGTCCGCCTGGACCACCGCCAGGCACCGTCGGCAGGACCGCTGTCGTGGTCGGGCCCGCGCCCGCCTCGGGCTGCGCTGGCAGACCCGACGGTGCTGCAGTCCACGACAGCGGCCCAGTGCAGCCTCCCCCCGCGGCGAAGGCGTGGAACGCGTCCATGGCGGGGTCCACGCTGTGGGGGGGGGCTGGCGGCACTCCTGGCTGCCCCAGGCCTGGTGGGGTGCGCTCGGCGCCGGCCACGCTGGCAGCTCGGGCGCGCCCGCGCCAACCCTCGCCTCCGGGCCACTCGCCTGGCCTCCGTCCAGCGAGAGGCTCGCCAGCTGAGCGCGAAGGGCCTCCACCTCGGCCTGATGCCCGCTGGCAGCGCGCCACCAGCCGCGCACCGTCTGGACGGCGACCCAGAAGGCGGCCACGGCCATCAGCGCGGCTCCCAGGCCGAGGCGCACCAGGCTCCCGCGGCCCGTCTCGGCGCGCCACGCCAGCATCGCGGCGAGCAGGCCCAGGGCGCCGAGCGCCCGCGGCGCTAGCCACCACCCGAGGCTCACGGTGGGGCTCGGCTCTGGCGGCGACGCGCTCGCGGCGCTGCCGGGCTCCGATGGCGGAGGAGGGACCATCAGCGCGCGTCGGACATCTGTGACCTCCCTGGATGGCCACCGCGAACTTGGCCCCTCAGGCCGTCATCGTTGCGGTTGACCCGAAAAGCTATGGAAGCACGCTTGCTGTTGAAGAGCATGGCTGGACCAACACTATACATTAATACCCGCTCGAAGACTCTCACTTCATCATATACATATATATATATACAACATACATACATACATACATACATACATGCATGCATACATACATACATACATACATACATACATACATACAAACAAACAAACAAACAAACAAATATGGACGGCATGCACATCTAGCTACAAGTAGCTGAGGGCGACCCCTGGACCCCGCATCCCGCGATCCCGCGCACAGGTCCTCTTGCCACCATTCGAAAAAGGCGCGAGAGGGGGGGCGCGCCGAATGCGTTGAGAAATCTCCCAGACATAAACTATCATTGCGCAGTGCCCTGCTCGGGTCCCACACGACTTCAAACTGAATACGGAAACTGCTGGCCAGCGGCCTTCCCATTTCACATTTAGGTTTGCAGACCCGTGATGGAGAAAATTGAAAGGATCCTCGGAAGGCGTTTCTTTATGTTCGGCGATGGCGGGCGTCATGGGGGGGGGAGGGCGGGGGGGGGTTAGACGTGACGCCCCCCCCCCGCCGTGTGGCTCCGGCACCACAGCCGCGCCCGCGCGCACGACGCGACGAGCGACGAGCGACGAGCGACGAGCGACGACGACGACGCGAGCAGCATGTAAGTGGCGATCTGCCCATTGCGCCTGTGTACACCACAACGCTCGCGTGCACCACGCCGCGCGCGCCTGCGTACACCGCAACAGCCGTTTGCAACGCACCGCCCGCGTATACCACAATACTTGGCAGCACTACGGCGCCGGTGTACATACACCGCAGCAGCCATGTGCAACACAACGCCTGTGTACACCACAGTGCTTGCATGCACCGCAGCGCCTGTGCACGCCACGGCGCCTGTCTACACCACAGCATCCGCGTGCAACGCAGCGCTGGTGTACACCACAGCGCCTGCGTGCATAGGACAGGTAGAAGGAGCATGTACGTCAGGAAATGATGCGGGCAACTGAACGCCACGCCAGGAAAGTTTTGATAATCGAATGCGACGTTTTCCCCTCCGCGCTCCTCCTCCACCTCCTCCTCCTCCTTCTCCTCCTCGTCCTCCTTTTCCTCCTTCTTACCCCCTGTCGTGCGGCTTGGCGTTACAACGCACGTGCGCATCTCAGCGTGCACCGCAGAATGGTCGATTAAATCGGTCCACTTGGTTCCTGGACGGCCAGTTTAGCTGGAGCCTCCTGGACGACATGGGAGTTAGGGTGATGCGGGCGGACTCGGGGGGACTCGTAGATTCCAGCGGCGCCCCTTTGTCCATGAGTGTGTTGCTGTGTTGCACACGGCTGACGTGGTGCACACAGGCGCCGTGGCGTACACAGGAACTGCAATGCACGCAGGCATTGTGGTGTACACTGGTGCTGTGTTGCGCACGGCTGATGTGGTGTACGGAGGCGCGGTGGTGAACACAGGAGCTGCTGTGCCCGCAGGCACGGTGGCACAAACTGACGCTGTGTTGCACGCGGCTGCTGTGGTGTACATCGGCGGTGTGGTGTACACAGGCGCTGTGGTGCACGCGGGCACTGTGATGTACACAGGCGTTGTGGTGCATATCGCCACCTACATGTTCGTGCGACCCGTCCTCCGTCATTCTTGACCATTCCCAAACGCCGCCGCCGCGAAACGTGACGTCATCGACCCCCTCCCCCCCCAGATGATTGCCGTCATCGGCCCGGACTTAAAAACAGGCTCCAGCCGCTTCCGCGCGCACGACGACGATGAGCGACGAGCGACGAACCACGAGCGACGACGACGAACGACGACGACGACGACGACGACGACGACGACGACGACGACGACGACGACGACGACGCCTGCGGACCAGACACCTATGCGGACACCTACGCGGATCCCAATGCGCACGGCGGCAGTGCCCGGAGCGCACTGGGGGGGGGGAGCGTTACGTCATAGGGGGGGGGAGCGGGGGGGGAGCGGGGGCCATGACGCCCGTCATGCCCCAAGCAATAAAGAAATTGCCTCTCGTCGTCGCCGAGGAGACCCAGCAAACGCGAAGGCTGCGTTGATGTTCTCATACCCGGAACTCAACATCCACCACACATGGGTCCCTGGAAGTTATTCAGGAATCCTGGCTCGCCCAGCTGATCTCCATGGCGCACGCGCACTCCGCCGCCAGCGTGCACGGAGGGAGACGAGGGCCCGCCTCGCCTGGTCAAGCGCAGACGCCAACTTTGGGAGCGAGGAAGGCGCAGTGGCGGCAGGGTGCACTTGAGCCAGAGCTCACTGCATCGGACCGACACGGATGATGGCCAGTGCTGGCGACGATGATGATGAAAGTGTCGACGGCGGGCCCTCATCAGCGCTTGGAAAGGCTTCGCGACGGCACGATGCGGAGCTCGGGACGTTACGGGACCTCTACGATATAACGCGGGATGCGAAAAAAACAGCGGAATGCTACATCGAGGAAGTGCGGTACCCCGTTTAAGAAATAGATCAACAGGGGACGATCCCGAGATCCCGCGATCCCGCGCACCGTCCTCTTGCGAAGCTTCGAAGCGGGGTGTGGGGGGTGAGGGCGCTGACTGCGCCGGGAGCTCTCCCAGACATGGATTATCATTGCGCGCGCGGGCGCAGTGCCCTGCTCGGGCCCCGCAGTCCACGTCGAATTGTAAAGCTGAATAGGGAAACGGCTGTCGGGGTGTGAATCTTCCAAGGGGTGACATCAGACGGTAAAGGTCCAATATGCGAACGGCCTCCATGGGACCTACTTGCAGCTCCCCGTCAGGCTTGGGCATCCTCGCGGAGTGTCTCCCAGCACGGTTCGGTCCCAGAAATCATGTGAAGGCCATGGGGCTCCCTGTGGAGATGTGAAGCCTTGTCATGGGGTTGTCTGAAGCACGGTCTGGCTCCAGTACGTGAGCGCCCTCTCTGAGGAAGGGTGGTTCCCGAACACGGTCTGGCCCACTGGGGTCTTCCTGCCGGGAACGCGCACATATCTTCTCAAAAGGTGGCCCGATTAGGTCTAAGTCCAGGCCTGGGTGGGGTCCAATGGGGGGCAGGTATCCGCATGAGGGGTGGCCCCGGACGGCCCGGCAGACGGTCAGGTCCCAGGGCATGAGCAACGAGCAATCTCAGTGGGGCTGAGGTGGCGCTCCCTCTCGCTCTCTCTCTCTCTCTCTCTCTCTCTCTCTGGGGGGGTCTTCGCAAAGGGGTGGCCCAAGTCAGTCCAGCCCCAATACGCGAATACCGTCGCTTCATGGAGCGACCCTCTCGCAAAAGGCACGATTGCAACGACCATGCGCAAGGATGGGGAGGGAAGAAGCGCAGGTCACCGCGGCATGCAACTGAAAATGAAGGCCCAACGACTCTGAGCAGGTTGGAACTCGATGATGACCCATTGCAAACAAGAAGACGCATGCGCAGAATCTGTGCCGCTCAGGAAAAACCGATAGGGCAGACATGAGCAGAAGGTTCTTCACAGCGGGGTGGCTGCATTGAGATCTGGAACTTCTGATTGGCCTGACACCCGCGCTTTGACAGCCAGATGCTGGTTTCTGTTAAACAGTGCTCCTGCTGAGGGGCACAAAATTGAGCCAGAAAAAAATTGGCCGGCTACGTTTCGAGCCGACTCGGAGGCCTGAGTTTGACATATGTGGAACCCAACTGGGGCGTCAGTGAGGGCTTACCAATACTGGTATCGGATAGGAAATCTTGGCGCGCCCATCAGAGGCTAAACGAGGGCTGCGGCGATGGGGCGAACAGTTTGGCAACGGACTGTGTTCTCGCATGCCACACTCCTCACACATGTTGTGCCTAACCAGGGGCTCCGACTAGGACCCCAGTGCGGGCGGGCGCATACTAGTGCCAGACCGTTTCGCCAAACCTCTCCACGTCTCGCGTCCCATAGGGAGCACATTGCTTTTACGCGCATACGTCTCACACGAACGTAGGGTTCTCAAAAGTGCCACGTTTGTACGAGCATGGCACCCTGGCTTCAGGCAGCCAGAAGGCCACTCTTCGAAGGTACGGAGCAGGACGAAGCGATGCGCTCCTGGCCGTACAACGTGGTGTCGAATGCCATCCTCACGCGCCATGCGAAGCACTCTGGCTGGTCCATCGCGGCCTCCAGGGCGGTGGCAGCCCCACCCGCTGCTCCGCACGCCGCACAACGTGGCAGATCTCGCAGCAAGCCAATCCCAGCCAAGCCCCCGCCCAACCCCGACCAACCCTCCAGGCCAACCCCCTCCGATCAACCCTGATTAGGGTAAGTCTTCCCTACAGAAAGGAATCCTTGCTTACGCTTGGGGTCGGCACGGTGCTCGCAGCCATTCTTCTCTCCCTGCTAACCCTCCTGCCCGAATAGGCCGAATTGGGGGGGGCACAGGGCTCGTGGGGGGAAGAACGAGGAGCAGAATGCTGGAGCAAACAAACATGACAGCAGGAGGTAAGAGAGGAGAGGGAGCAGCAGCAGCAGCAGGAAAACCGTTGCACGGTGACACAGCGAGAGCCTGGCCACGCCAACTTCACAAGGCGGAAAGCCAGCGGTCTTCTTCTATTCCCACCTCCTCGCACGCATCCACCACACCGTCGTCGTCGTCGTCGTCGTCGTCGTCGTCCTCGTCCTCCTCCTCCTCCTCCTCCTCCTCCTCCTCCTCCTTCTCTTCCTCGTCCTCCTCCTCCTCCTCCTCCTGCTCCTCTTCCTTCTTCCTTCCTCCTCCTCGTCCTCCTCCTCATCATCTCTCGAACTTCCGGATGCTGAGCTACCCCTGTCCTTGCAACAGCACCGCCCCCATCAACATCATCATCATCATCATCATCAGCATCATCATCAGCATCATCATCATCAGCATCATCATTGTCATTGCCATCGTCATCGTCATCGTCATCATCTGCATCATCAGCATCACCAAAATCATCATCATGGGAACCACCATCATCATGATCATCGGCATCCTCAGCATCATCAGTATCAGCATCGTCGTCGACATCATCCTCATCATCATCATCATCAGCATCAGCATCATCACAGCATCAAATCATCACCATCATCACCATCATCAGCATCATCAGCATCATCAGCATCATCATCGTCGTCATGGCGATCATCATCAGCATCAGCAGCATCACCATCAGCATCATCAGCGTCGTCATGATTGTCGTCATCATCATCAGCAGCATAATCATAATCCTCGTCCTCCCTCTCCTTCTCGTCCTCATCATCATCGTCATCAACATCACCAGCATCATCGTCGTCATCAGCATGACCATGATCACCATCATAAGTATCACCATCATCCTCATCAGCATTAGCGTCGTCATCGTCATCGCCTTCCGCCTCTGCATCATCATCATCATCATCATCATCATCATCATCATCATCCGCCTTCCACATCCTCCGTCCCTCCCCCCCGCGCCCTCCCCCTCCTCCATCATCACCCCTCATGTGTCATCCCTCGCCCAACTCGTACGCATCATCGGCAGCAGCACCATCGCCCAACATCGCCATCATCGTCAAAGTACTCGCAACCATCGTCGTCATCATCAGCATTATCACCGCCATAGTAATCATCAGCAATATCAGCATCGTCGTCGTCATCATCATCGTCATCATCACCACCATCATCATCAGCATCATCATCGTGATCATCAGCATCATCATCATGAGCATCATCATCACCACCACCACCACCATCATCACCACCACCACCACCACGAGCATCATCATTAACAGCATCAGCATCATCACCACCACCACCATCGTCATCGTCATCACCATCATCATCTCCAGCATCACCAGCATCAGCGCTATCTGCATCATCATCAGTACCAGCATCATCATCATGATCATCATCCTCATCGTTATCACCATCACCATCACCATCATGACTAGCATCATGATTATCATCATCATCACCATCACCATCATCATCAGCATCAGCAGCATCATCATCATGATCATCATGATTATCATGATTATCATCATCAGCATCACCATCACCATCACAACCATCACCATCACCACCACCACCACCACCATCATCATCATCATCACCATCATCACAATCATCATCATAGCCATCATCATCGCCATCATCATCATCATCACCATCGTCATCACCAACACCATCATCATCATCATCATCACCATCATGATCAACACCATCACCACCACCACCACCACCACCAGCATCATCATCATCATCAGCAGCATCATCGGCATCGTCATCCTCATCCTCAGCATCATCGTCGTCATCATCACCATCACCATCATCATCATCATCATCATCACCATCTGCATCCTCATCACCATCACCATCACCATCACCATCATCAGCATCATGATTCTCATGATCATCATCAGCATCATCATCAGCATCATCAGCATCATCAGCATCATCGTCATCACCATCATCATCACCATCATCATCCTCATCATCATCCTCATCCTCATCCTCACCATCATCATCATCAGCATCATCATCACCATCACCACCATCACCATCACCCCCACCACTACCACCATCATCATCATCATCATCATCCTCATCATCATCATCATCATCATCATCATCACCATCAGTATCATCATCATCATCATCATCATCATCATCATCATCATCATCATCATCATAATCAGAATCATCATCAGCATCATCACCATCGTCATCATCATCGTGATCACCGTTAGTATCATCATCATAAGCAGCATAAGCATCACCATCGTCATCATCAGAATCACCCATGTCCTCAATATCGTCAGCATCGCCTTCGCTATCATCATGATCGACAGCCTCATTATCATCGTCATCGTTACCACCATAACAACATCACCATCAGCATCAGCATCATCATCATCAGCATCAGCATCAGAATCATCATCATCCTCATCAGCATCATCATTATATTCGTTGCAACAACGTCATCATCATCACCACCATCAACGTCATCATCGTTGTCCTTTCGACCATCACCACCTCGTCCTCCTCCGCATCCTCATCCGCAGAATCAACATCATCATCGCCATCATCGCCATCATCGTTATCAGCATCATCACGATCATCATGATCATCTTGACCCGCATCATCACAATCATCATCAGCATACTCATCACCAGCATCACACATCAGCATCATCATCATCAGAAGCAGCATCATCGTCGTCATGATCATCACCTTCATCAGCAGCAGCATCATCGTCGTCGTTATCGCCATCATCACAACCATCATCGCGATCAGCAGCATCATCATCATTCGCATCATCCTTACCGTCCACAACTTCATTGCCAGCGGCAGCATCCACAGCCTCAACGGCATGATCATCTGCACCAGCATCGTTGCCGACATCAGCAGCATTATCTCGTCATACAGGCATCCCGGTCCCCCACCACTTCCTCATCAGCCATGTCCCTCAGCTCATCGTCTGTCCCCTCCCTCCCCCGCCCAGTCCTCCTCCTGCTCTTCCTACTCCTCCGCCGTGTCGTTATCATCATCATCATCATCATCATCATCATCATCATCATCATCATCATCATCATCATCATCATCATCATCATCATCATCATCCGCAACATTTTCACCTGCCTCGTCGTTACAACTATTAACTCGCATGATCCGCAAACTCATCCCGTCTTTTCTCCTCATCTCTCCTCATCCTTCCTCTCCGTCTCCTTTTTCTAATCGCGTCTCCACTTCCCTCATCGTCTATCTTCCATCTCCCCCCTCCTTCGATTCTTAATCGCGTACTCTTCATCTTCCTCAACACTCATCATCACCACCGTCATCATTGGTAGCAGCAACATCGTCATCATCATCCTCATCAGCATCATCATCAGCATCATCACCATCATCATCATCATCATCATCGTCATCATCATCATAAGCATCATCAGCATCAGCATCATGATTATCATCAGCCTCAGCATCAGCGTCATCATCATCATCAGAATCATCATCGTCGTCATCATCATCAATACCACCACAAACATCATTGCCACAATCACCACCACCACCACCATTACCATCATCATCATCAGCAGCATCAGCATCAGCATCATCATCGTCATCATCCTCGCCATCAACACCACCAATATCATCATCATCTTCATCATCGTCATCACCATCATCATCAGCGTCATCATCGCCATCGTTATCGTCATCATCATCATCATTATCGTCACCATGATCATCTCCATCATCATTATCAGTAGTATCATCATATTTGTCATCGCCCTCAGCATCTGCATCATCAGCAGCAGCAGCATCAGCAACAGCATTATCATCATCATCATCATCATCATCATCATCATCATCATCATCATCATCACAATCATCATCATCATCATCATCATCATCATCATCATCATCATCATCATCATCATCATCATCACCATCACCATCATCATCAATGTCCTCATCTTAAGTGTCCTCCTCATTATTGTCCTCTTCCTCCTGCTCTTTCCGGCCATTCTTCTCGGGCAGGGGGGCCCGAGTTGTGACGGCCAAATTGAGAACGGCAATGCCGCCTCGAGCCATAAATAAAGATCGAGCCCAATGTCGCCAGCTACAGTTCCGGGACTAGGCCCACCTTGTACGCAGCCGTTCGATGGCGCCCCCTTATCGTGTCCCCCTGCCCTGGTAGCTCCGTATGGAGGTCACGGTTCACGGCGAAGTCTGCACGGCCACTCGGGACCGCTGCCCGCTCACGTACACACACGTGGTGAGCGAGGCGGCGCACAACGTCAGCAGCTACCAGAGCGGTGGCCGGCGCGGCGAAGCACGACCTACGCTGAATCGGCGACAAATCTGACATGGGCTCGAGCGCACAGGCAGACCGCACCATCGGCGACAACGCTCCGAACGGCCCCTGCGAGAAAGCAAGCAGTGGCAGCGGGGACTGCCAGTGCGAGGAAGCAGGCTGTGGCAGCAGCGGTAGTCCCTGCGATAATGCAGGCAGCGACAGAAGCGGCTGTCGAGGCCCCAAGGTGAAGCAGGCGCAATACCATCAGACCCAAAGCTGGGGTCGTTTCGTGCGAGAATGCGGGCAGCAGCAGCAAGGCTTGTCAGAGAGTGAAGGCAGGCGGTGGCAGCAGAACCTGTCAGTGCCAGAAAGCAGGCAGAGGCATTGGCCAATGCGAGAAGGCATCCGGTGGCAGTTGTCGGTGCCCGAAGGCCAAGCATGATGGTGACATCGCCAGCTGAGACCAGCTCGCACGAGAAGGCTGACAGTGGCAGCAGGGCCTGCCAGTGCGAGAAGGCAGGCAGTGGCAGCAGCGGATGACAGTGGCAGCGAGAGAAGGCTGGCAGTGGCAGCAGGGCCTGTCAGTGCGAGCAGGCAGGCAGTGGCAGTAGCCATCGTCAGTGCGAGAACGCAGGCAGTGACAGCAGCAGTTGGCGGACCCCAAATGAACAGCGTGAGAGCGGCATGATCAGCTGCAAAGCTGAGATCAGCTCGTGCGAGAAAGCAGGCAGTGGAAGCATCGGTGACCAGTGCCAGACAGCAGGCAGTGGCAACCAGGGACGGTCAGTGCAAGAGAGCAGGCAGTCACAGCAGCGGCTGGCAGTGCGAGAAGGCTGGCAGTGGCAGTGGCAGTGGCAGCAGTGGCAGGAAAAAGGGCCAGCGTCATCAGCTACACCGCTGGGAACATCTTCGTGAGAGTGGCGGGCAATGGCAGCGTACGTGGTCAGACACCGCGCTGGGATCAGCTCGTGCGTAGGAGGCTCAGGAGCGCGTGCGCATCGGTGTGGGAGCGCGGGTACGGGCGGCAAGCGTCGACCCGCAGCGATCACGCAGGGACCGGCCTGGGCACGAAGGCAAGCCGCGGCGGCAAGGCCTGGCAGTGCAAGAGCCGTGGCGGGGAGAGTATCGTCTCGACTGCAGTGCAGGGAACAGCTCGTGCGAGGGGCGCAGGAACGCCGAGCATCATAAGCTACAGCGGTGCCAAGAGCCTCCACGGAGCCGTGCTGGAATCAGCGCGCGGGCGGCGCAGGCAGCGTGTGCACAAGATGGCAGGGGGGCGCTGGCCTGGGAGGCAGGCTGGCGCGGAGAGCCATCATTGACCAGCTTCGGCCGTATCCCTAGCCCCAGGGTCGGCAAGCCCAAGGGCGATGACAATCTTAAAGACGTGCCCGCAGAAACTGAGGGAATCATTACGATTACGATCGGCACCGGGGTAAAGTGATGCCAAACATAGGGATAGGGATACGCTTCAATCGGGGGCGCGCAAACATGGATTAGCGATCCATAGATTTAGCGCGCGGTCGCCAAATCCATGGATCTGGGGAGGTGCCCTCCCCAAAATGCGGCCGGTGCCGCCACGCTCGGCGGCGGAAATCCGCGATTTCCCATGGAAATAGGACCCGTCGCTATTCCACGCCCCCTTGATCCAAACTTGCGATCGCCTGATTCAAGCTGGTGAATATCTTTCTTCTCATCGGCTACGGTGCTGAGCTCAACTCAGCTCGTGCGGAAAAGAAGGCGCAAGTCCCGCCGTGGTCCGCCTGTCGTGCCCGAGAACGGCCTGGGTGCCGGCGCATGGCCCGTGAGGGCTTCGGGACACGTTCCAAGGCCACTCGTCAGATCGCCGAATATGGCCGAATTGTGATAATCCTCCTCCTCCTCCTCCTCCTCATCCTCCTCCACTTCCTCATCCTCCTATTCCTCCGCATCCTCCTCATCCTCATCATCCTCCTCCTCGTCTTCTTGCCCTTTTTCTCCTTACTACTAATTCGTATTATGAATACTCTCCCACTCGTATTATTCTTGATGCTTCCTCCTCCTCCTCCTCTTCCTCCTCCTCCCCACCGCCATTACGCCTTCAGTTTCCTTCTGTGTAGCACCCATGGTTGCCCTCTTTCTTGAGTCGTGTTCGGCAGCACGACGCGCTTTCATGTGCTCGGCCACTGCTCCATCTCCACCTCCTCCCCCTCCTCCTGGCCGCCCTCCACCGCGTTCCCCTGGACACCTTGTAGCAAGGTGCTCACTGCTAACCTATGGAGCCCCCCGCTTGAGGGGGGCATGGCCTCCCTCGTGCATGGCAGGAGTCGGCTACTCTAACGTCCACCGGTTTTGCCACTCGCTCCCGCAGAGATATTTGGGCAGTCCGCGGGAAGGGGAAAATATAATCGCGGTCAGTTCGGCTTTGCGTCGCATCTTCTGCGCTTCCCGCCCATTCCTAGTGCCTCTGTGCACTTCTTGCATCGCTGACCTCGGTCACCGCAGTAGGCACGCCACATACTATCGAAAGCCGGCTCCGAAATGGCCAGCACATCGGCGGCAGTTGCCAACGGGGCGCGACAGGTAGCATTGTTTTTTGGGATGAACGGCTTCGCTCCCCGCAGACGCAGAGCCGCGTTGGCCATGTAACTAAGCCCCGTCCCCCTCGGAAGGCCGATGGCCCCGCTTCCATTTCTCTCCTCCCCAATTTCCCACCCTCCGCCTCTCCCTAGTCGCCCCCGCTCTCATCATCCCTGTTTTCCTCATCACATCCCCCTTTTCCACTGCCTCGCACCGTCGTCGGCGTCGCCCGAGGGAGGGGTGACCACCATCCCGACGCCCAAATGGAGGTAAGTTCGTCCGATGTCGTCAGTCGATGTCGGCCGCCTCTCACCAGCGCTCCATGCCAGGGCTGGGGGTTCAGGGCCTCTGCGCAACATGCCAATGCATAATCCCGTCGTTCGCCGCCAGATGGTGGCTGCTGCGACCGCTGCGCGCAGATAGCCGCCCTCTAGGAAGCCGGCTTGGGGTGTGCTGGCCACGGGTGGCCCCCTCCTGGCAACCCCCACAACAAGCTGCGAGTTGGGGACTCCCCAAGCAAAAGGTGTCCCTCATTAGCAATCCTTCGGTTGTTCCTGTTTCATCGGGTAACTGTTAATGGCGGCCCGCTCGCAGACCTGGAAGAAAGGTCAGTGGTCGTCCCCCTCCTCGTGCTCCTCCTTCTCTACCTCATCCTCCTCCTCCCTCCTGCTCCTCCTTCTCCTCCTCCCTCCTTACTATCCTCATCCATCCATCCATCCATCCATCCATCCTCCTTCCCCTCCTCCTCGATCCCTTCTCTTCGCGAACAACTCATCCCTAGCACGCCACCAGGCGCGACATTAGGGCAGGCCGGATACATTGTCGTATACTTCCTCACCGTTTGGGACCCCAGGCAAAGGAATTACAAACAGCTGCAAAGATGAACGGGCCGATCTGTTTCAAGATGTTGCTCAGCCATTCGCACCGCGTGCATCCGCATTACACGCTTGCAGAAGTTACGTGGAAGCAAGACCTGTGGGTGTCATAAATGTGGGTCTGGCCTTAGCTCAAAGCACATTCGAAATATTGTGGCAGGCACACTGGTGAAGAGTTGATGGTGATCATCATGTGGACCTCGCAGTAGCGCCGCACACGTTCGTATTAAAAGCTCGCACCCATGACATGGATAGAAATGATTTCTATATCATGATGTGGCGGGCTCTCGCCGCGCAAGGTCGTCCTCAAAGATCTCAGCAGCTGCATGGATGGAGGTAATGTCGATTTACTGTCGCCGTAGCACCGCGCAAGCTGGTCGTGGAAGCCTGGAACAGCTTGGAACTGCTCCAAGCCTCCAGGACCAATGTATTGGGACATGAAGAATGGCCTGCGCACCGATGGAGAGCGGAGCATGCTTAAAGAGAGGTTCCGACTCGACGCTCTCCCCTCTATGACCCGAAGCATCCAAGTTTGAAACGACCAAACAAATTGAGAGCGGCTCATTATCAAAGTGGCTCTCGCCTGAGTCCTCCTCGAAATCTATAGCAAACATGTTAGTAGAAGCAACCTTTACACGGATGGGTGCAAGGCTCCTTTCCAAAATGGGGCTCCCGTCCGCAACGCACTCGAACCTTATATTCCTACAGCCAGGCAGCCCGAACGAGTCCTTTTCAAACTGGGGAGGCCCGCTTGCAATAAAGGTCCCATTGGCACTCGTCTTTACCAGGCACACTCCTCGTAGTGAAAGCAACGAGTTGCAGCGTCTTATGATCGGGGGCGCGCAAACATGGATTAGCAATCCATGGATTTGGCGCGCGGTCGCAAAATCCATGGATCGGGGGAGCTGCCCTCCCCAAAATGCGGCCGGTGCCGCCTCGCTCGGCGGCGGAAACCCGCGATTTCTCATGAAAACGGGACCCGTTGCTCATCCACGCCCCCTTTAATCCATGTTTGCGATCGCCTGATATGAGGAGGAGACTATGGACGGAAAGGGGGTGCACTGCAGCATCGTTGCTGTTGTATCTTGGAATGGAATACTCTCGTCCTTTCTCCTGCTCCTTTCCATCCTTCTCCTTTTCCGCCCTACCGGAGGCCCGTCCGGACCGCCCGCCGCCCGCCCGGCCGGGCCGCGCGGCACGGGCTTTACGTATCGCGGGCGGGCAGCCTACTAATGCCCGACCCGCGGGAAGCTCCCTCCCCGCGGCCAGAAGCCTTCCGACGGGCCCTCAACACCCTCCCTCCCTCCTCCCCCTCCTTCCCTCCCCTCTCTCCGGCGGAGCCGGGCGGTGCCGTAAGTGGCGACTCTCAGCGCCTGGGCGCCACCCACCTGGCTCCGCCGCCCAAAGGAGCCCGCCCTTTGCAGTGCCCCGCGCCGCATGACACCCCCTCCCTCCCCCTCCTTCCCCCTCCTCCCACCCTCCCCCTCCTCCTCCCTCCCTCCCTCCCCCTCCCTCCCCGGCCCCTTCTCCTCCTCCTCCTCCCCCTCAAGCCCCGCGTCGCATCAGACCCCCTCCCTCCCCCTCCTCCTCCCAAGGCGAGCACCGCGCAACAGGCGGCGGGCGCCTGCAGAGCAGGGGCACCACTCGAGAGGGGGACGAGAACGATCACAGACCAACTTCACACTACCGCTACTTGGCGGCGAGCGAGGGAGGGGGGAAACGAGAAGGAGAAGGCCCTCTCGGAAGGCGGCGGGACTTCGCAGAAGCCCTCGCGCCGTCTGAGAAGTGTTCTGCGTCTGAGTGGAAGGCTTAGAGAACTTCTTCAAGGCCAGGGGACTTCCGAGCCTTCTTGGAAGGCCCGCCCCTTCTCACTTCCCCCCCTCGCTCGCCGCCGAGCTACAAGCAGGAGACGGACAGCACTTCCAGACATCGAAGGATTCAACGCTCGCTGGGCCCGCATTCGCGTCGAAATCTTTGGGGCCCGGGAGGCCATGGAGTTCCATGTCCCGGTAGTGGAAGATCGGGCCATGAGATGGGGGCCAAAGTATTTCGTTACAGGCAACGGCCGCCCCAGCACTGTCGATGACGCTGTGTTGCTCTGGCACGGCGAACACGGAGCTAGCACGTCCACTGCGGAAAGCTAGGCCTTCGGGAGGGGTGAATCCAGGCCTAACCGCACACTCTCTGGCCCCTCACTGTAGCCGTAATATGGCCCATCTTCGATAGTTAGGAGATCACGCGAAAGGAATCCAGAACCTGATGTCCCGTAATTCCATGACATCATGTTGACACTATCCTGCCACCGCGACATTGTAAGTACATCTCTGCTGGCTTTTTGCCCCGACGGGTTACTCGCACCAATACCATGGCCGACTGTCCATGACCCGTTAGCGAACCAGTCAATATACTTCGGAGGGAAAACGTAAATCAGATCCATCATTACGTTACGACTAGATTTTCCAGACATCGACTTGTGCTCCGAAAATGGAACATTTACCTTTTGAGGGTGGATGGGAAACATGCCCAGTGGCCTGAACAGTACCAAATCAAAGCGCGTCATGATGATCGCATCATAAGTTTCGGGGGCAACGAGCAGCTTCAAAGCCTCCACCCTGCTGTCCACGTCAACTGAATCATGCGAGCTTTTGGTTGCAATCGCGTACTTAGAAGGTTTGAGATGCTCCACCAATTCTCTTTCAATACGTCTATGAGAGGGCCATGTGTGAAAATATACATCCACTGTGATTCCACGTTTTACCAAAGGGTCGAAAATATGATCATGGTGGTTCTCTCTGGCAACTCTCCAATCCGTAGTTCCTCGTACTCCTTGCCACAGCTTCGGATTATCGCGCGAAGGACGAAATACGGGCGGCCATGGTGGTCCACCGATTCTGTAATGGTGTCCAGCATAAACCAAGGCGACCTTTCTCCATTGAGCGGGTAAGCCGGAATCTGGTGAGGTGTCAACTCGTACAGCGTCGACTGACTTGGGGACTTCAAGAGCCACAGCCACCGCAATCAAAAGCAGCGACATCAACAAAGAAGGCCTCATCATTTGAAGCAGTCCCTGCATGTTCCCCTTTCTCTGGGCTAGACCAATTACATTGTGAATGTGTGGGGATCTGGAGCATGAACGGGTTGGGCCAAAATGGCTACGGAAAGAACGGGGGGAAGAGGAGCACAACCGTCTGCGATGACTTCCACAAATGCACCACCGTGCCGCAGGCACGGAGTGGAGTGTCCTCAGGTCCCTTCGATTCCTCTACGTTGAACACTGTAAATGTTTTAGACAAGCCCGGATCCCGCAATCACGGGCGCTCGCGGCCTATCCCAGGAATCTCCGCGTGACTTTTCCAGAGGCCTCGGGAGCGTGGCCGCGGGCTTCAACCCCCAACATACTCCTAGACGGCCGACATGGACTGTCCTGAGGCTATCTGAGCGGGCTTCTAAATCTTCTTGGAGACCCCAGGAACCGGCCGAAGAGTTCAAATAAGATTTAAACTGATCATGACTGTATAGTTTTATCATTTCCAACTGTTCGGCCTTCAGAGCGTCCACGACGGCCCAAGGGGTCTCCAAGATCGCCCCAAGACGGTCCCAAAGACCCCAAGAGGGTCCCACTGGGACACGAATTGACATTTGGGGCCCTCCATCCAAAGATGAGCCCCTGAACCGCATCGAGGCCCTCAAGAGGCCCCCAAGGGGTCCACAAAGGCCCCCAAGAGGTCCCTGGGAGGCCCCAAGTAGACTCCAGACCCCAGAGACGCCCCAAAGGGGCCCCCAAGAGGCCCCCAACCCTCGAGAAGCCTCCCAGGAGACCCCAAGAGGCTTCTACAAAGGCCCCCTGTCCACCACCCAGGCACGGTGGTGGAGTAGGCCGGAGGCCACTGGTAGTGAAACAATGTTTGCCCAGAACGGCCCACTTTGATTATAAAAAGTCTGCATGCTGCTCCGAAGAAAAACTCATGTTTCGACGTTGTCCTCGTACCTATGATGTCGTTCGGCCGCTCCAGAGATTTCAGTTTTATACTACAGGAGGCTTGTCCGTCCGATGACATGCTCTGCCACCTATGATTTCGAGGAGGCTCTTGCGGTGGCAGCTACTGCTAGGACGAATCGGCGCAGCCCCTGTCCCTACGACACAAGAGATGTTATTGGTCCAGCTTGTCCAGCGCCTATCACGTAGAAGATCTTCCTGCTCGGGTTCATGTGATGGCTCTGGAGCATCGGCGCAATCGCGGTGCGGTTGGTCTTAAGTATGTTCTTGGTTTAACCCCGTCGGTGACCAGCAGTTCTGGTAATTATCTTGGCTCGACGGTATGTTATGCGTTGCCTTGCTTTCTGGTGCCGACGCTTATATGTTGACTTGTGATGATACCTAAGATGTCTGGGTCCGACGCAGTCCTGGCGCCATCGGTTCAGCGACGTTTTCCGATTCTGCTCTGTTCCAGGGGTTCGTATGGGTGGGTGCGTATTTCAAGTCTGGACTCGCTTAGCGTATGGTAACGGTGATGATGGCCATGACGGTGATGGTGATGGTGATGGTGATCATGATGGCGATGACGATGGCGATGGTGATGGTGGCTACGATGGTGGCGATACCGTGCGGTGATGTAAAGGTAACCCGTCCAACGACGGAGCAGCGGAAGAGCAAGCGTGGGGCAACAGCACGCAGCGGAACAACAGGCGGAACCCGGGCGCACGACCAACGGCGCCACGGGTCAATCATAGGACGACGGCGGAACAACCGCGGACCAGCCGCGGGACGCAGCCAGGGGGAGCACGCTGGCTCCGACGTGCCTCCTCGCGGGAGATCGCCCCCCGCTGCACCGCGGGCCGCCACGAACCCAGACCGAGATGCGGTTTCCCAGCGGGGGACGTTCCGACCCACTTCGATACCACCCCCAACCTCCAACACTGTTTCGTCGGCGGCGAGGCAGAGTTGACTGCACCAGCGATAGAGACAGAACCCGGCACCGAGAAGCGAAATTGGCCAGCGTGCAAGAGCGGGAAGAGGGCAGAGCGGGCGGCCGTGGGGGGGGAGGAGAAGAAAAGGCAACTCGGAGGTGGAAGACCCAACCTCCAACACACGTGCTCGCAAATCTGCTCATGCCATCAGTGCCCGGGTAGTGAACGCAACGAGCGCGCTGCATTCGCACGTAAGCACTTCGCGGAGCACATGATTCGACGTGTCGTACACACATGCCCACCATGGTCCCGCGTTCCTCTTCACAACACACCTCTCCTATCCGCAACACCCACCCCACAGACCCAACCAAAATTAGAGCGAGCATCTTCTCGGCTGCAGGCCTATCATCGTCTCCGTGATACGCGACTCCTCCCTCCCCCACCCCTTCTTTCCAGACCCTCCCAGCACGCGCGCCTCCAGCCAGCCCTCCCAACCATTGTACGTCACAACAACTTAATGTGTATCACCTGTGCCTTCCGAGCCTGAGACTTCTCGTCGGATGAATATGTTGCTACTTCGTTCCTCTGAACACTGCACAAATCAACCCACAATCTTGAGACGTACTTGCTTAAGCCCCATGTGAAAAATGCGTCCTCCTTATCACACATTCGTGAGTGCGCCCTAGGGCTTCATCTCGCACGAACACCCAAGAACAATAGCAAGACCGACCTGGGACTCCAGACTCAGGCCAGCATCCCAGACGAACTGGTCAAGACCACCATTTGAAGCACAGTTCTTGACTCAGACGGCGATTGCAAGCCTGCCGCTGCAGTGCCCAACAGCTGGGGGCTCACACACTCGCGACAGATACAAAGCCGCCTCATTGGGGAGCGGTGGTAGAATTGCAGAATCACCGGCTTCTTCGACGCTGGCTGTTTCGGGCCGAACTGACTGCGAGCAGGCAACTGCATCGCTCGAGAATCGGGCAATGGAGACGATGGCAAAATATGGCTCGCCTCTCAAGCCAGCATCATGAAGAGACCGAAGGGACCCAGAAGATATAATGCAACCGCGCCGAAACTCAAGACTGAAGAAACGGGAGGGCAGTTCGCTGCCAGCAGCCGCCACCATGCGTTGTCATCCTCGTCGTGGTCCGTCGACGTTGTCCATCGCCCGTCGCCCGTCGCCGTCGTCGTCGATCGTCGTCTGTCATCTTTCTGTCGCGACATCGTCGTCAATCGCCCTCCGCCGTCTTCCCTGGTGCATCGTCCGTCGTCCATGCCCGTCGTCCGTCGTTTGTCAACGTTCTCTTATTCGGCGTTTCGTCATTGGGCGGAAGGGGGTGGGGAGGGGGAGGGGATCTGGCTCCGGACCTCTGCTGAATGCGACTGTTTGGGGGGGGGAGGGGTTTTGCGAGGGCCCGCGCCGATCGGCAAAACAATGAATAAGAAAACGATCACTTCGTCGTTTGTTCCCATGTTTCTGTTCGGATCCTCTCGACAGTCAATCGCGCCGGTGTCATGGCACGAGGCAGGATGGGACCTGGTGGATGCGTGGATGCGGCCGTGGACACCCCCAGGGGCTCCCACGGGACCCATTCTTCGCCTGGGCAGCTGTTTGACGGCACCCGGGGCCTAGGAAGATTCGGTGGCAACTCACGGGAGCCTCCCATACCATCTTGTCGGCCCCTGCGAGTCGACGCTGATCATCGCTAATCGACGCTAAATCGACGCTACATCGACGCGAATTGACGCTAGCCGACGCTAAATCGGCGCTGTCTCATCGACCCCCAGACGCTAATCGACGCGGACCGACGCTGAAGACGGAATCAAGGGGGTAGACCAGGCTCCTATGACTCGCTAGCGAAGGAAGGGAAGCAGGAGCACGAAGACGTCGAAGACCACCAGGATCCAGGCCGTCCACGACGGCAGTGCGGCCGAAAACTGGCCAAACCGACAGCGAAATCGAGGCCGACTGCCACTGCAAACTGCAGGGCCGCAAGCAGCCCAGCAGGGCGCAGCGACGCAGCAACGACGCGACCACCGACCAGACCGAGCCGACAGGACGCAGACCGACTGCGGCGCAGCCGAGCTGGCCGAACCGCGGACACCCTCGATAGAGGCCTTCCAGATGGGGACCGAGCAGATGGGGTCGGAGGATCGCGCCGCATCGCCGATGCATCGGCGACGTCGGCGTGGAGAAAATGGTGCTCCACGTCGAGCCGCATCGCCGATGCATCGGCGATGCGGCGCGGACCTCCGACCCCATCTGCTCGGACCCCATCTGGGAGGCCCAGGTTCGCGCATGGAAGGGGAAAAGAAGCAAGATTGAACGCGGAGCGTCGGTGTCGATCTTGGTCACCGTTCATCTTGGTCAGCCGGGATTCGTGGATCATCGACGCCCGTCGACGACGGCTGGCATGGACCACGACTAAGATTGACGACGACAAAATCCCAACGATGCTGCGATAAACCTTCCCTCCAAATTCCCTCTTCAAAGGTCCCGAACAGAAATTACTGCCGTTCCAGGAATTGGCCCATTAGAAGATAACCGTCTGAGAATCCTCAATCGTGCCAAAATACCGTTCCTGGGACCTCAACGCCGCGGAGGAGACGGAAGAGGTAGAGGAGACGGAGGAGAAGAAGGAGGCGGAGGAGGCGGAGGAATAGAGGACGTGGCTGTTATACACTTCTGGATTTGCGCGTGTCATCCTTGCGCAGGGGTGGGGAGGAAGAGAAAGAGGAGGAGAAGGAGGAGGAGGAGGCAAGGCCGGTTGCGGGAAACTCGTACCCCCCGCGTGCAGGATGGGGGGACGGCCTCGGCCCGCTGGCCGCGCCGCGGCCTTGGGGCGCCAATAGCCATATGATCCTCGGGCTGATGTTGGAGGCCTGGAAATGGGCACCAACACCAACACAGGGGTCTGCCTCCACAGGGAGAAAATGATCCTAGATTTCGGCGTCGGTGGCATTAGTTCGGCCACCTCGGAAGCTAGAATATGACCACCATCACCGAGATCGGGGTCGTCTTCCCTCGGTGGAGGCACACCGCCGATATCGGTGTTGGTGTCAACCTCCAGGTCTGCGATGACAATCAAGATCCACGTGTGGATCATCGAGGTCTACGGGCGGAGCATTAAAATCTACGTGTGGATCAATAGTTAAGCTGCGAGGATCTCCAATTTGGCGACATACCCGCAACAATGCCGAGAATCATAATGGAATCCGCTCCTAGGCGTATGGGATACCACGCGAGACATGCACGTCAGCCAAATCCTCAAGACATCATGATCGTTACCACCGCTGCTCTTCAGAAGTGCGACGACGAGTACGACAGCAGGTACAACAATGGATACAGCAAGCACATCGTCGTCGAGGTCCCGGAGCGCGACCACAATTACGACCAAAAGTATGGCCAGGACATCCTGTGCGGCGTCGGCGACTACCACCAGCACAACCAAGTACGACCAGTACGACGAGTACGACACGGTCGACGACCGCTTGCGAGAGGTACCAGCAGGGCAACGCGAGCCACCAGCTGAGCTACGAGCGCCACACGCAGACCTTCGGGAGCAGCAAGCAGGGCCACAGGCACAGCTACCAGACCCGCCAGCTGAGAAACGAGGGCCACATGCGGATATACGAGGGTCACGTCTTGAGGTGCGAGGACCCTCGCCTCCCCTGCCCCCACGGGCGCCTCAACCCGAGGTAGGGTCGGGCATTCGCCCTGAAAAGAAAATCGAGATGGGCATCCCCCCACGCGGCGGCACCCCGCACCTAGCCCCACGGGCTGCGTCGCCAAGGATCCCCCCATCGTCGCCACGGCTGGTCTCGACCGAACTACGAGGGCCACCAGCTGAATTTCGAGGGCCACCAACAGAGCTACGACGGCAAGAGGACGAGCTTAGAGGGCCACCAGCTCGGCCACCAGCTGAGCTCGGCGAGCCACGCGTGGAGCTGCGAGGACCACTGGCTGAGCTACCAGAGGCCACGCGCAGAGCTACGAGGGCCACAAGCAGGCCTACGAGGACCACCAGCCGACCTACGAGGACAACGAGCCGAGGAGGAGGCGGAGGGTGTGGTCGAAGAGGAGGAGGAGGAGGAGGAGGAGGAGAAGAAGTAGGAGGAGGAGGAGGAGGAGAAGAAGTAGGAGGAGGAGGAGGAGGAGGAGCCGGAAGTGGCACAGGAGGCCTGGAAGGCCGGGGCGGTCCAGAAGGCAGAGGAGGCCAGGTCGGCTGAGGAGACAAGGAAGACCGCGAGGAGGACGGAGGAGGAACGTGGAGGCCAGAAAGGCAGAGACCAAGGAAGCAAACGAGGCCATGAAGGCACGGGAGGCACAGAAGGCCGAGTAGTGTACCCAAGACATGTACGTCCCCATGCTCAAGCAGATCGACGCAGAGATGGACTAGATCATCAGCCTGTTGGAGCACTATGGGGACACGCAGGCGCGCTGGGGATGGGCCCAGTACCGGGGTCTGAGGTACGACGAGGAGGACGGCGGCCAGGACGACCTGCACAGGCACGGCGCCAAAAATCCCCGAAGGAGGCGCGGAACCCCGCGCGCCAGCAGGGTGCCGTCGCAGGAGGCCAGCGAAGAGGCAGAAGGGGAGGAGGAGGGAGGAGGAGGAGGAGGAGGAGGTGGCGGAGGAGGAGGTGGAGGAGTATGAGGAGGCGAAAATAACACAGGAGATCGAGGAGGACCACTACCTAGATCTGCGGCGGGGCGCGGTCGCGACCGACGACGCCGACGCCCTGGCGCACTGGCTACACCTCGAGCCTCCCATACGACTAGGTAGGACGCACAGGGACTGGTACGCCAAGTGCGCCTGCGAGGACGCTGCGCGTGCCCAGATGAAGTACCTCGTCGCGCTGCTGGTCCAGAACTTGCGGGCTCAAATGAATCCAAGTTGGCCTGACGGGGCCATCATGAAAATGACGGGTCTGAAATCTCACGCGAGCTCCCGCTGCAAGCATCCCACGAAAGCTGGACCGTCAAAATCCAAGACGCATTCGTCAAAAAACGTCGGCAACCCGGAGTTCCAGCGTGCTCAAGTCTTACGCTTCCCCGAAGGAGGGGGGAGGAGAAGGCAGCCGAGGACGAGGAGGAGAAAGACCAAGAGGAGGACGAAGAAAAGGAGGAGGCGAAGCGAGGGAGGAGGAGAAGGCAGCACGGGAGAGAGGGCCGAGCAGAGCTGCGGGCGGAAGAGGGCCCCGCAAAGCTACGGCTATACGTGGACAGCGGGGCCCAGCGCGAGAGGAAGGAGAAGGCCGCCGAGGTGGCGGAGGGGCCCCTGCCTCCTCCTCCTGCTCCTCCTCATCCTCCTCCTCCTCATCCTCCTCCTCCTCCTCCTCTCATCCTCATCCTCATCCTCATCCTCATCCTCATCATCATCATCATCATCATCATCATCATCATCATCATCATCATCATCATCATCATCATCATCATTGTCATCATCCTCATCAGCATCATCACCATCACCGCCATCACCATCACCATCACCATCACCATCACCATCATCATCATCATCATCATCATCATCATCATCACCATCACCATCACCATCACCATCACATCATCATCATCAGCATCATCATCCTCCATCTCCATCCTCCATCCTCCTCCATCCTCCATCCTCCTCCCTCCCTCCTCCATCCTCCGTCTCCATCCTCCATCCTCCATCCTCCTCCTCCATCCTCCATCCTCCATCCTCCATCCTCCATCCTCCATCCTCCCATCCTCCATCCTCCGTCCTCCAGCCTCCATCCTCCATCTCCGCCTCCATCCTCCATCCTCCTCCTCCATCCTCCCATCCTCCAGCCTCCCTTCCATCCTCCATCCTCCATCCTCCATCCTCCATCCTCCTCCCCACCTACTCCTCCTCCTCCTCCCCTCCTCCTCCTCCTCCTCCTCCTCATCCTCCTCCTCCTCCTCCTCGCCTTCGTCGTCCTCCTCCTCCTCCACCTCCCTCCTCCTCTCTCCTCCTCCTCCTCCTCCTCCTCCTCCTCCTCCTCCACCTCCTCCTCCTCCTCCTCGTCCTCCTCCTCCTCCTCGATTTAATTCAGTGTCTCGCTGCGGTCTTCGTGCTTCGGTGCCGTCGGGAAGAAGACAAGCCTCTGCCCCCCGGGCGCCTCAACCCGAGGTAGACCCGGGCACAAGCCAAACAAAACCAAAATCAGATGGGTATCCCCCCCCTCGCGGCGGCACCCCATGCCTGGCCCTTCGGGCTGCGTCGCCGAGGACCCCCCCGTCGTCGCCACGGCTGGACCCACCGTCGCCGCCACGGTTGGGGTCGACCCGTCCCACCCCGAAGCTACTACAACCGCCAGGGCCACCAGAAGACCCTCGGGGACCACAAGCTGAGCTACGAGGACCACAGGTACAGCTACGAGAGCCACCCAGGGAACTTCAAGGGTCACCTCCCGAGCTACGAGGGCCACCGGCGGATTTACTAGAGTCGCACGCTGTGCTACGAGGACCACCACCTCAGCAACGACGGCCACCAGTTGAGCTACGAGGGCCACGAACAGAGCTACGAGGACCACCAGGTGAGCTACCAGAGCCACCAGCTGAGGTACGAGGGCCACGAGCAGAGCTTCGAGAACCGTCGGCAGTGCCACGAGATCCGCCTGGAAAGCTACGAGGGTCACAACCTGAGCTCCGAGGGCAACGAGCAAAGCTACTACAGCCACCCGCAGAGCTACCAGGGCAACCAGCGGACTCTGGAAGACCACAAGCTGAGCTACGAGCACCACAGGCACAGCTACGAGAGCCACCGGCAGAGCTGCGAGGACTGCAAGTTGAGCTACGAGGGCCACATACAAGGCTACAAGGGCCACTAGCTGTGCTACCTGGGCCACCAGATGAGGTACGACGGCCACCAGCAGAGCTGCGAGGACCACCAGCAGAGACCCGTGGACCACCGGCTGAGCTACGAGGGCATCCAGCTGAGCCACGGCGGCTACCAGCACAGCGACTACCTCACGACCCCCACGTGACTGCGAAGCGTGCCCGTGGAGACCGCGGGCCCATTCTTCCAACCCGGAGGCTATTACGCTACCTCGTCTACAGCGTTACTGACAAGGTACGCCGTCTACATAGCTACAGGCAAGGCACCACGTCATCCGTAACCGCTACGAGATCCTTTGAGCGGCCCCGCCGCTCCCTCCATCCTCCCTTCCTCCTCCGTGGGCCTCCGGATGGTATATAGGATTGGTGGTCTCTCCCCTCTCCCTCCCCCCTTCACAAGCCCATGCAAACGGGGTGCTTATAAACAAGGTTGCAGCTACGGGTGCGTTTTCAATTGCGCCTCTGGAAAACTGATTTGCCGCGCACAAGTGCGAGGTAAACCCCCCGCCCAGAGTTACGATGATGTATCGACGATTCTGTCGTCCCGATGTATCACACTAGTGCGAGGCAAATGCCCTGTCACCCTGTACTCGCTCGTAGAGGCCCCGTTTACCAGCACCCCGTTTACCAACACCCCGCCTGCAGGGGCTTAGCAAAAAAAGTCCCCCAGTGGCGTCCCGGGGGGGGGCCGCCGCACTGGCGCCGGTCGGCCGCCCGCCCCGCCCTGGGTGGCCACGGGTGCGCGGAGCGCGGATCGGGCACGGCCGATGCCACTGCGAAAGCAAGTAAGGAGGAGGCGGAGGAGGAGGAGGCGGAGGAGGAGGAGGCGGAGGAGGCAGAGCATGCGGAGAAGTAGAAGGAGGAGGAGGAGGAGGAGGAGAGGAGGAGAGGAGGGGGGAGGCAGAGGAGGCGAAGGAGGCGAAGGAGGAGGAGAGAGGAGGAGGAGGAGGAGAGAGAGGAGGAGGAGGAGGAGGAGGAGGAGGAAGAGGAGGAGGAGGGGGAGGCGGAGGATTAGGAGGAGGAGGCCCCAGCTCGAGCCCCCCATGTTCCTCCCGGAACCCTCGTCCTGCACGCGAGCCGCCGCGCCGACGCTCACCCCGCCTCGGCGCGCAGCCGCGCCCGCAGCGCGGCGATCTCGTTCTGGTTCCGCGCCAGCAGCGCCGTGAGCTCCGAGGCCGAGCGCGGCACCTCGCCGCCGCCGAGGACGCCTGCGCACGGATCGACCACACGCCACGGAAACATGCATGGGCGATTTCGGAGACCCTGCACCCGAAAACGTTTTCATCTCTTGGGGGGCGCATCTTTTACTTCCGCCGCCCTCCGCCCAGCTTCCGCCGGCCTCCGCCCGCGGAGGCGGCCTCGTTTTACCTCCGCCGCCCCTCCGCCGCCTGCCGCCGAGGAAGCGATGACAGGAACGCCTCACATGCACAGACACCCGCCGACGAATGGTGCCCGTGCCTTCAGGGACGGCTGCGGTGTACAATTGAAGTCGCTGGCTCTGGATGTTAATTCATATGCCGCCACCCTGCCCTGAGGCCCAGGAGCACGATCCGTTGGAGGATGTCTCTTTGCATATTGCGGCAGAAGACAACATCGAATCGGAAACTCGGGTCGAGTTAGAACGTGCGTCGGATCGGTTCGAACAGACACGGATTCCGAATCGAATCGAATTGGCCGCGCCAGGGTGCACAACAGCGCCATGAGAGCATCGGGCCGCATCGGACCACACTGAAAAACCGGGGTCGACTCGGATCGGGCCAGCCTGACTCGATGTCACATCGGATCCGACCAGACTGAAACGGGCCAGGGAGAGTGAGCTGGGCGGGCGAAGAGCACAGTCACGACGCCGCCGACGCCGCCAACGACGCCGCAGACGCTGCCAACGGCGCAGCCGACGACGACGACGACGACGACGAGCACGAGATAACGACGACGACGACGACGACGACGACGACGACGACGACAACGACGATGACTACGACGACGCCGACGACGACGACGACGACGACGACGACGGCGACGGCGGCGACGACGACGACGACGACGACGACGACGACGGCGACAGAACGACGACGACATAACGAATACGAGGACAAGGACGAGGACGAGGACGAGGACGAGGACGACGACGAGGACGAAGACGAAGACGAAGACGACGACGAAGAGGCCGTTGCCGTTGCTGCAGTTGCCGCTGCCGTTGCAGTTGCCTTCGCTGGCATCCTTCCTCGGAGGCCCATGCCGATCCAGGAAATCCGCGTGGGCCTCCAAGGAGCCATGCTTACATCTGCAGCTTGTCCCCAAACAGTGCTTGCACTTAGGGGCTCTTACTTCGGCGGCGAGCGAGGGAGGGAAGTGATAAGCAGAGAGGGCTCCCAGAAGGCGGCGGCACTTCTCAGAAGCCCTCGCGTCTTCTGAAAGGTTTTTTGTCTTCGGGCAAGGTTCAGACAACTTCTCAGAAGGCCTGGGGACTTGCCCCTTTCCAATTCCCCCCCGGGATCGCCGCCGATTACTTCTGTTCTGAGGAACTGGGCCTGATTGCTCGTCTGGCTGGTATGTTGTCGCCGCCGCCGCCCCATCGCCGCTTCGTCAACGCCCGTCGTCTGGGCCTGACCGCCGGTCTGGCGGCGATGTTGGCGCCGTCGTCTGGGCCTGGCCGCCAGTCTGGCGGCTATGTTGTCGCCGTCGCAACCCCTCGCCACCTAAATCGCACAGCTTTGCTTATCCTGAAGAAATAATAAGATCTACCAGCCCTCCCCCCACCTCCCCGGCTTAACGGCATCCCTTTTCGTAGTGCAATTTACACATGATTCTGCCCCATCGTCCATCCTAAATCTGAAATCGTATCATCCCAGCAAAACCAGCAATCTCCCCCCTCTCATCCTCTGTCCCAAAAAATGCGCGAACAACTGTTCATCAAAATTCATCAGTTGCCTAGAACCCTGCGCAACAAATGGGACGACGTGCACACGCGCACATCGTCGCGCGCGCATGCCGAAATCTTTTAGAATCGAGTATCCCGAGGACGAATGAAAAACGCTTGGCTGTGCTACAGCAAATGTTTGTTTTATTCTGGCGCTGTAATATACAAACAATTGTTTTATAAAACAAAAACAGCGCCCACGCTCTTGCAAATTCTTGGAGCACCATAGGTTTCAACATGTTCATCACATGCTACCAACCGAGCCTCTCGCGCGCCCATGTCCGAATCACTAGAACGCCCCTGCGCACGCGCTGTCGCCGCAGGATTCCATTCTACAAAGAACGAGACGAAGTGCACTCACGCGCGTCGTCGCGCGAATGCCGAAATCAGTGAGAGTCGCAGGTTGCCGTAAAAAATTCAGAATCGAGCGCCCCGAGAACATGTATGAAACAGATGGCTTCGCAACTAGTATGTTCACAACAAATCTGCGCTCTGGCACTTGCAAGCTCTAATGAGAACCATCGTTTTTCAACACTTCCATACGACGATATCAAGCGAGGTCGGAATCGCAAGAATTGTCCTTGCGCGCGCGCTGTTGAAGTGACCCCTCGGGGGGGGAAGAGAGAAACAAAAGAAACAAATAACAAATAATCTATATATATATATATAAGGAAAAAAAAAAAAAAAAAAAAAAAAAAAAAAAAAAAAAAAAAAAAAAAAAAAAAAAAAAAAAAAAACTGCACGATGTTCACGCGTGCGTTGCCGCGCGCGCATGCCGAAACCCGACAACAAAAAAAAGTCCGCAGACGGTTCCAGATCGAGCGCCCCGATTTTTTTGCAAAACCAGTCTCTGAACATCCACTGGCGGCCCAACATGTTCAGGAAATTCTGCCAAACGGGCCCGTCGCGCCGCACGTCGAAATCATTCGAACGCCCTTTGCGCGCGTGCTGGGGTGGGGGGCACGAGCCGCGTCAAATAAAACAATGCGGGCCACTCTCGCGCGTCGGCCGCGCGCGCATGTCGAACTCTGCCCTAACCCTTCATCACCGACGCGAAGACGCCGTCATCGCCGTCGGCGTGATCAGCGTCGGCGCCGTCACTGGCCTCGCCGTCGGCGTTGTCATCATCGTCACCAGCATCGCTACCATCATCATCGAGTTTACCGCCGTCGACGCTGCCATGATACCGCGCCCGCCCAAGTCACCGACTCGCACGAACTGCCCGCTAGGGAGTGCAAAGCGGTCAGCGCCACCGCGGCCGCGTCGGTCGCACCAAACTAGCTGGCCGCGTCGCGCGCGCGAGCATGCGCGGGCAAGCGCGACCGCAGAGATTCACCAGCCAATTCCAAGCACTCACCGCAATCGCCGCCGCATGGGTTTTGCAAACCAAGGCGCGGGCGGGCAAGCGGGATGCTTGCGCGAGCAGTGGAGCGAACAACCCAATGCGAACAGGAAGTCGGATCCCTCTCCAAAAAAAATCGGATCTACCCCCGCGGGGTGAACGGTCCACGGTATTTTACATACGATTATGCCCCACCGTCCATCCTGAAAACAATTTGAAGCCATCCCAGACGGCGGAAGTCGCCCCCCCCTCATCCTGTGGAAAAAAACTACGCGCGAACTCTCATTTATCAAATATCAGCCAGCGTTGACTTCAAATAGGATGACAGGAAGAGGACGAGAGGAGGATGAGAGGAGGACGAAAAAGGGACGGGAGCAGGACAGGAGTAAAATCAAGCAAGCGCAAACAAGCAAGCGGAAGCAAGAAAACGCAAGCGAGCATAGGCATAGGCATAGGCACTGGCATAAGCATAGGCATAGGCATAGGCATTGGCATATGAGGTAGGGGGATACATAAGCACCGGAATAGCCATAGGAATTAGGGGCCATAGGAATTAGGGGGCACAACGGACCAATCAGTAGGATTTGAGTTGGAGATCCTATTGGGCAAGACTATTTGGAGAAAATCATGTTTCAAGAATCCCTAGCAAAAACGGAACGAAGTGCACACGTTCGCACCGTCGCGCGCGCGCGCCGAAATCCTTCAAGAACCAAAAGTTTCTTACGAAAACAAGAATTGTTCAAACCAATATGCGTTCGCGCTCTTGCGAACCCCATTCAAGAACCATGAGTTGTTCAGCATGTTCGTTCATTGCTTCCAGACTGACCTCTCGCGCACGCGTGTCGCCATCGTTCGGACGCCCTTGCGCGTGTGCTGTCGAAGGAATCCCGCGCAAGAAACGTGGCGAAGTGCACGCGCGTGCGTCGTCGCCCGCGCATGCCGAAACCCTTGGAAAAAAACCTTCGGTACCGCTACGAGTTCAAAGCCGAATGCCCCGAACACATATAGATACACCTATATATATATATGTGTATATATACATACATACATACATATATACATACATACATATACATATATACATACATACATACATACATACATACATACATACATACATACATACATACATATATATACATATATATATATATACACGCATACACACAAATACGTATAATGGTTTTGCAACATCAAGCCCCCCCCCCCCCCCAAAAAAAAAAAAAAAAAAAAAAAAAAAAAAAAAAAAAAATGAGCTCGCGCTCTTGCGAATTCAAGGAACAAACATCACCGAGTCCCCCATATGTTCCTGGAAATCTGCCAAAAAAACTTCTCGCACCGCACATCAACGTCATTCGAACCCCCCTTGCGCGAGTGCAGGGGGGGGGGGGGGGAGACGATCCGCGGCACATGCGGGCCGCTTTCGCGCATCGGCCGCGCGCGCACGTCGAACTCTGCCCAAGTCCTTCATCACCAACGCGAGGGCGCCGTCATCGCAGTCGGCGTGATCAGTGTCGGCGCCGTCACTGGCCTCGCCATCGTCGTTGTCATCATCGTCACCAACACCACTACTACCATCATCATGTCTACGGTTGTCGACGTTGCCATGATACCGCGCACGCTCCAATCGCCGACTTGCGCAGAAATGCCCGCTTGGGTGTGCACGGCGGTCAGCGCCACCGCGGCCGCGTCGGTCGCGCTAAACTAGCTGGCCGCGTCGCGCGCGTGCACGCGCGGGCTAGCGCGGCCGCAGAGATGCACCAGCCAACTCCAAGCACTCACCGCAATCGCCGCTGCGTGGGTTTTGCAAACCAAGTTGCACGTGGGTGGGTGCGATGGTTGCGCGAGCAGCGGGGTTGACACTCTACTGCGGACAGAAATGAATTGCACCACGTAGATTGCACAACATATTTTCTCCTTGCCTAAAAAAGAATGAGGATCCACCACCACCGCCCCGCTTTATCGGTCCACCTTTTTTTCGTGTTGCGATTTATATATGACCCTGCCCCAATCGCCCACCCGAAATATGAATTCATACCATGCCAACCCAGCTGTGTTCGACCCCCCCCCCGTCATCCTTTGCAATCAACCATGCGCGCACACTCGTTCATCACAAACCATATGATGGTCAAGAACCCCGTGCAAAAAAAGGGGATGCACACACGTTCGCGTCGTCGCGCGCTTGCCGAAATCCTTCAAAAACCTTCGGTCAAGGAACGATTTTCAAAATCGAGTGCCAAAAAAACAAATGAAAACAACTCGTTTCGCAACACGGTCTTGTTTTGAAAGTTAAAAGAAAGCAAAACAAAACAAGAATGGCGCGCGTGCCCTTGCCAATTCGTGTGAAAACCATATGTTTCAACATGTTCAGACAGTACTACCAAACGGGCTTCGCGCGCGCGCATGTCGAAATCGTTCGAACGCCATTGCGCGCGTGCCGTCGCGAGAACCCTTTGCAAAAACCGGAACGAAGTGCACGCGCGCGCGCGCCGTCGCGCGCGCATGCCGAATCTATTCCAAAACATTCGGTGTCGCAGCGATGTTGACGCCGAATATCAGAAACACATTGAAAAACGCATGGTTTTGTAACATCCGTTTTCAAAAAAAATGCGCGCGCTCTTGCGAATCCTCGAGGAATGCATGCGTTTTTTTTTGAAAAAATGGAATTATGCCAAAACGGCGGGCCTCCAGCGCCGCATGCCGACATCACTCGCACGCCCTTGCGCGCGTGCTGGGGGAGCACGATCCGTGTCGAATAAACCAATGCGGGCCACTCTCGCGCGTCGGCCGCGCGCGCATGTCGGACTCTGCCCAAGCCCTTCAATACCGACGCAAGGACGTCGTCATCGTCCTCGGCGTGATCAGCATCGGCGCTCGGACTGGCCGCGCCTCGTCGGTGTAAACATCGCCACCAGCATCGCTACTATCATCATCGTGTCTACCGTTGTCGGCGATGCCATGATACCGCGCACGCTCCAGTCGCCGATTCGCAGTGAAGTGCCCGCTGGGATGCGCCCAGCGGGCAGCGCCACCGCGGCCGCGTCGGTGGCGCCAAACTAGCTGACCGCTGCGCGCGCGTGCTAAGGTTGGCGCGGCCGCAGAGATGCACCAGCCAAAGCCAAGCATGTATCGCGATCGCCACCGCATGGGTTTTGCAAACCAACTTGCGGGTGGGTGGGTGGGATGTTCGCAAAATCGTGGGATGTGCCAACTCGCTTGTTACAACCAATTGCGCCATATATATATATATATATATAGCTCGCCTAACCGTTCCCTCCCGCCAGGCTCATTTTTGTGTGAGGGGCTGACCAGGCCAGTGACTTCGATACGTCGATGCCGAGGAACGCCAAGCCGAGAGCACACACCCTGCATAAAGAGATTGCATTACAGTTTGCTGAGCATTGAAAAGGAGAAGAGAGAGGCGAGAGAGGCACGGCACAGACACACACCCACAAAGGCACGCGAGAGGGGAGGGAGGGCGGGAAGACTTGAGCGTGGCAGTTGCGGCGGGATCCAGGATGGGCTATGCCTAAACATGTGAAATGTGACAGCTCGCCTAACCGTTCCCTCCCGCCAGGCTCATTTTTTGTGTGAGGGGCTGACCAGGCCAGTGACTTCGATACGTCGATGCCGAGGAACGCCAAGCCGAGAGCACACACCCGTACCCGTACGGTGAACTGGCCGACTTACAGGTATGCAAGAGGCGGCCGAATATATATACTTCAATTCCCATAGGCCACGTCAACAGCATATTTTGAAAACTTCCGAGCACGCTTATCCTCAAAAGACCTCTCCATAACCCGGCTGAACTTCTGTGCGAATCCCTTGGGATATTCAGCTGCCAGACGAGTGAAGTGAGGACCGTGGGGGGCGTGTCCAGACAATATCACATGCGGTTTGTGCGACTTAGAGCACATGCCAGAGCGACCAGAACATCGGAGACTGAGTTTCAACAAAGGCAACGAGTTCCAGGCGGCGACGCAAGTCGCCTTCCGCCACGGCGCCCCGAACTGGCACATGTGCAACTGGATCTTCTGAGCGCACGGCGCATGCAAAAGCCGGGCCAGCTCGGGAGCGTGCCACATCAACGAGCCCGCTGGATTCTCAAGATACACGGCGATGTTCCACTTCACGGCTAAGCGGATGACCTTACAGCTAAACTTGAAGGTCAAATTGCCCACCTCCAGCCTCGCTTGCTCGCCGACCGAGAGCCCTGGCAACCCCATGGGATGTCGCCGTGAGCGCAGAGGTCGGCGAAGGGCCTGACTCCAGGTCGTACAAGGCGTACCAAGCCAGATGCCGGCTATGCAGCCTGAAGTGATCCACCCCTGAAGCACCTCAAAAAACTCATGCACCAAGTGATTCTCATGAGCGCCCCGCCCGATGTCGAAGCCGATTGCGGAGAAGCCATCCGCCTTCAACGACGCCGTGATGCAGCCCGCGCCACAGAACAGCTCGACGAAAACGAAGCGCCTGTGCAGCCGCCCCTCGCCGACGGCCTTGCGGAAGGCAGCCAGCATGTGGGCCCGCACGGACCCCACTGCCGCAGCCGGCCTCGCCGCCGCCTGCGGCCGCAGCTGCCCGCCACCGCCAGGCTGGGCAGGTCGCCGGACAGGCCGGCCAGGGCGGCGGGCGGCTGGGAGCGCAGCGGATGCGGCCGGCCGTCGAGGTCGCCCTCGCTCTCCATCGCGAATCTCGCTCCGACAGGCGAGTCGGACGAGAGAGTGACGGCCGGCGGCCAGTGCAGGGCGGTGGGCAGCCTCGACTTCCTCGCCTGCGGCTTCACGCGGCTCAAGTGGCAGCTCTGGCCATGGCACGGCATCCGCCTCGCCCGGCAGCGGTCGCGGGTGATGGCCCGCACAGCCCCTCGTTGGTGAAGAGGGGGCTGCTGGGGCTGCCGGCGGCCTGGCGGCCACTGCTCGGTCGGCTGGGCGAAGAACATCATGTACACGCCGCTGACAGGGTACACCGATGCCGCCTCGGCCGGCGTGGTCGACGGCGGAGCCTCCGGGCGCGGGCGGATACGGCCCGCGCGGCCGAGGGTCGGCGTCTCCCTGCAGAGGGCCGCCTTGATCGGGAGCTGACCGGTCATGTCCTGCGGCAAGAGCGCCCACTGGTGGTACGCCTGCCCCGCCGACGCTGACGGCCGGGCGGGGCTGGGGCCACGGCGGCGCCCCGTGCCCCTGCTGCATCCGAGGCGTGCCCGTGCGAGCCCCGACCGCTTGATCGGCGGCAGGGTCCGGGGCGCGGCCTGGAGAAGGAAGGGCATGACCAGGCTGAGCGTCGCCCAGAGCCGCCACCCCATGCTGCCGCTCTCGCCCAGTCGGTGCGGCAGGAGGAAGCAACCCACCAGCAGCGCGCCCACTCCCACCGCAGAGGCCCAGCCCCGGTGGCGCGGCGAGCGAAGGGCCGCCGGAGCCCCGCGAGCCGCTCGGGCAGTCTGCGCCTCCGGCGCGCTCGGCGGCACCAGCATCCATCGGACTGTGGCCAACCGCAGCAGCCACGGGCACGAAGTTGCCCAGCGGCCCTGGCGGCTCATACGCACGAGCGCCCGAGAACCAGCCGACCTCGCCTCTAGAGACCGGGTCGGCTGGGTTGAGCTCCGATGGCACCCACCGGACGGCGAGTCTCGAGCCCGTAGCCAGCGACAGAGCACATATACGATAAAGGCACTGGCGAAGGTGAACAGACCTGGCGCGCCCCTTGCCCGCCGCCAATACCAGAGGAAGGTTGTCCGAGAGGATCAGGATACGACGGCCGTGGGCCCTGCAACTCCTGAGGATGTTCTTGAAGCCCATGACAAGGGCCTCACCTTCCAGAAACAGTATGTTGGGACCCATCTCGACATGCGTGGCCGACACACAGCTCCAGCACCCCGGACGCAGAAGACGTTTGGGCACCTCCGAGAACTCCGTCACCTCCAGGGCCTCTTCGTCTGGTGGTCTGGCGTCACAGGCCCACAGGGGCCCTTCCTCATGCTCCAGGATCATCGCGGTCTCCTCATCCACCCCCACAGCCTCCAAGGCCCGGTGACGGGCCTGGGCTCCTCCTTCGGTCTTGAATCGGAACTTCTCCTTCTGACGGCCTAGCTCCTGGACCTGGACCCGGCTCAACTTGCGGCGAACAACCCCAAGACCGAACGGAGACGCATCTGTGCAGGCAACGTAGGGATGCCATTCTGCCTGGAGGTCAACGCACAGCAAGGGCAGCAGGTTGCGGACACTCTCGAGCTCCTGTCTCACCGCAGACCACAGAGGACGCGGGGACGACCCCGCGGCCTGAATGAAGGCGTACGTGGCGTGCAGCAGAGACAGACACTCGCGGCGGACCAAGCTCGTCCAAGTGATGTGACCGGCGACAACCCGCAAAAGATGCCCGCTCACCCTCGGACGGGCCAGCAAGTCGTCCAAGGCGTAGCGAAGCCTCCAGACGTTTCGACTCTTGACCGAGAGATATCGACCGTCTCGAAGCGACATCCCCAAGAACTCACGGTCCCTGCTGGCCCCCTCAAGCTCGTGCACGACCAGGCCCAGCCCCCGCAACAGCTTGACGACATTGTAGAGACGACTGGCCACTGCCCCAGGATCCTGCCCCAAGGTGAGAAAGTTGTCCACATACGCAGCCGAAGCAGTGTCCCCAGGATACCTCAGAACCACCCCTGGCCTGCCGTCCAGCACCTGCTCGTCCCTCCTGAAGCCCCCTTTGTCCAAGGCCCCCTCTAAGACGTTCTGGCATAGGTGGAGAGCCCACGAGAAGCCCATGGGTAGCACCTGCACGCATGGTAACATAGTAACGCCGGCCCCGTCGGGGACTCCAGGGATGTTGAACTTCTGAAGGTAAGAGGAATCTATACAGGGCAGACTAAACAAATGTTCCATTCCTCTAGGAAGCTGCATATGATAGAACGCCACATCCAGATCTCCGCTCGCCACATACAGAGGGCCCCCCTCGGTTTCAAGGGAGGCAAAAGCAGACGGGGAGGGGAGGCGCGTCGACGGGGGGTCGACGAACCTGCAATTAGCAACTCGGGTATCGAAAATGATGCGCTGTGCGCCGCTTTTCTTCTTCACAAAAAACAGCCCGAGATTGCCTTGCCGCCCCATGGCGCGCTCCCAGGACAACATCCCCCGGGAAGACATGTCGGCCAAAAACTCAGCATACCGCCACGGCGAATTCTTCAGGATGGGGTCCATGTGAGGTCCCCGTGGGCAAACTTCTTTTTGCAGGGCCCGTGCCTCCGACTCCGGGCGAAGCATTTGGTGCTGCCAGGCCTCCAGCTGTTTCAAAACAGGCCCAGTCGCAAGCGACTCGAGTGGCACCGGGTCGACCTGCTCGGCGGGCCAAGAGACTAGGTCTCGCTGGAAGGAAGCCACCGCCCCCCCATCTGATGAGTACAGGGCGGAGCCATCAAGGAGCGCCGACAGGGCTCCCTTGGAAAAAGAGAGCTGCTCGGCAGAGTCCCCAGGCGGACCCCCCACCGCACAGCAAGTTGCAATGATATTATCTACAGCTGCTTTCTGCCCGGCATTCGAAAACTCACTACCGCAGGAGACGCAGCCGTAGGTCTTGTTGAGAGACGCGATGGCATCACGAGCGAGGTGCTTATCATGCTCGGCGCGGAGGACCCGACGACGCACAGCACGCGACAGAGGACCAGAAACAGGATGAGCAGCAAGAGATTCAGGAATGGGGAGCGGAAAGATGTCGCGATGGCGACCGTCAGGAAGCTCACGACGATGTTTCGTGCCGCCGACCTTCGTGAGGCCGGGTGGACCCTGCTGCCATCCAAGGCTATCAAGAGTGAAGGCTGGGCCCCGGGCCTCCACCTGGCGTTCGGGCGCACCTCGCACTTGCTGCCCTTCTTGCCCATGTTGGTGACGGCCGTGAGGAGCTGCTGTCGGCGCCTGGGCTGCCAGCGCCGCCCCCCTCACGACCCCTGGGGGCATCATGAGGCACGGCCGGCGCCGCTGCCGGCGCCGGCCAAACTCTCCTCCTCCTCTGGCGACTGCACCTCCTGCGCGACCGAAACGCTGGCGTCCGGGCTGACGCCGAGGATGCCGGGCTGCTCGGGCTGGCCGCTAGGCGAAGCCGGCTGCCCCGCCTGCTCGCTGGGCGCGGAGCCCGCCGGGCTCTCGGCCGGCGCCGCCGGACCTCCCAGGCCGGGAGGGGCGCCCGCGTGGCAGTCGGAGTCCGACTCGGAGTCCTCCATCAGCTGTGACACGTGCACCATCAGCGGCTGGGGCCTGGGCGGCGGCGCCGGGTGGCCGTTCAGCGCCAGGCCAGGGTCCCCCTCGAAGACCACGACGCCCGCGGCTTCCGCGACCTGACCGAGGCTGTCCTCGCCGAGCGGAGCCGGCAGGGCGTCGCCGCCGTGGGCGCCGAGAGCGCCGACAGGCGGAGCTGGGGCCGAGTCTGGCGCCGCCGTGACCGCCTCGTCCCCGGCGCCGATGACCTCGCCAAGGGGTGCGGCCCAGAGCACGCCGTGCTGGTCGAGAACCGCTGCAAAGCTGGGCCCCTGGAGGTCCGCTGCGACCGGCGGCTCCATGACGTCGGGGTTGGGATCGTCGCCGCACCCGACCGCGCTCCCAAGGTCGTCATCTGAGTCGCTCAGGCCGTCGCTCAAGCAGTCGCCGCTGGGCAGGTTCGGGTTGGGTGTCCCACACATCGCACATTCAAGTCCGCACCTGTTGGGAGTCAAACACCGCCTGCAGCTCCAGCCGAAGGACTGTCCGTTCTCTGAACCTCCGCCCGAATCGCCGCCCCCACGGATCTTGCGGGTAGCGACGATCTCAGACTCGCCGACAATGCCGTAGTCCCGAAGCGATCGCCCATCGACCATCACCTCGCTCTTGAAGCCCAGGACGACGTCCGAGCTCGGGGTGCGCGTGGCGCCGGCGATCTGCGCACGGAACACCCTCACGTCGCCGTCCAACGTCGCGACGAACCACCGCCGTCGTACCGGCGTGTCTAAGAAGCTCAGGACGCCCACCAGCGGCAAGTCGTTGCGCACCGGGGCGGCGGTCGACGAAGGGCGTGCTGCCCCACGCGGGCCAGAGGGCACGCCGCCTGCCAGGCCGGGCGATCGGCCGCCAAGAGTCTGGCCGCCGCCCTCGCCTGAGACGTAAGCGCCGGGCCCCTCCACCTGGCCCCAGCTGTTGGCCTCGGGCAGCAGCACGGGCGTGACCTCCCACTCGCCTGGGGCCCGCGGGGAGCCCGCCGCGGCTGTGAAGGCCACAGTGGCTCCGGCGCGACCGCGGAGGCTGGTCTGGTGCCTCAGCTCCTCGAGGTCGGCGTCGTCGTCCGCGACCTCCGTGTCGCTGGTGAGGTGCTCCTCCATTCCCTCCTGATCGAGCACCGCCTGGACTTCAGCGCCGTGGCGGGGGCCGCCCTGAGCATGTCCGACACCACCTGACGAAGCACCGGCGTCAGCACCAGGCGCCGACTGGCTTCGCCATGGCATCGAGCGGCCCCCTGCTACGGGGAGCTCCTCTGAGAAGGGGAGAGCGAGAGGCCTTGACCAGGCCCCTGCCGGTGCGCGTCCCGAAATCACCTGCTGACCTGTCAGCAGGGAAAAGACTTGAGCGTGGCAGTTGCGGCGGGATCCAGGATGGGCTATGCCTAAACATGTGAAATGTGACATATTGTACAACATAGGTTGTACAACGTAGATTGCACCAATCGGTTGCACCGCGTAGATCGCACCACATAGATTGCACCACACGTATATATATATATATATAGAGAGAGATTGCACCACATAGAGTGCACAGCATATATTGCACAACATATATCGTGCCGTTTCGATAGCACCACGTCGATTGCACCGCATACAATGAGCACCACATAGATTGCGCCACATAGACCGCCTAACATGGATGGCACCACATAAATCGCACCACATACATTGTAACACCTAGACTGCTCAACATAGATTGCACCACAAATGCTGCACAACATAGAATGCTCCACATAGACTGCACATCAAAAACTAGGAATCAATGTTCGGGGTCCGCGCGGGCTAACATGTCCTACTCGATTTCAGCACCCTCATTGATCATACGGGAACTTTTGCTTAGCGTGCCGCGGCGGTGGCCCCTGCGACGCGCTATGCCCTGCGAGCGGACAGCGTGTCGCTCCGCTCCCAGGGGCGGAAGGCTCGGAAAAGCTCGGAATGCTTGGGCCCGAGGACCGGGAAGTGAACAGCGTGTCGCGTCAAAGCCTGGTGGGCCAGAACCAGCGAAATTTGACACGCCAGGCCAAAGTGCCTGATCGTTGTGTGTGGCGGAGTGCGCGGGCCGAAGATCGTCGGCGGGCGAGGGGGGGAAGTGCGAAGAAGAAGGCCTTCCCAGAAGGCCGGCCTTCTGAGAAGTTCTCCAAGCCTCCCCCGAAGACACGGAAAATCTCTCGGAAGGCCCGAGGCCTCCTGCGAAGGCCAGCCACCTTCTGAGAGGGTATTTTCCTTCTGAGAAAGCCTTCTCAGAAGGCCTTTGCCTCCTCACTTACCCCTGGGC
>CAUYUJ010018951.1:48462-55962 GCA_963575745.1 Prorocentrum cordatum | reverse complement strand
GCAGCGGTATCGACCCCCCCCCCCACCGTCATCCTTTGAAAAACTACTATGCGCGCACAATCGTTTATCAAAAATCATCAGTTGTCAAAAGTCCCTTGCAAAAAAACGGGGCGCTAGGCACACGCGCGCGTCGTCCCGCGCGCATGCCGAAATCCTTCAAAAACCCGGGGCCTGGTACGGATGACAAAATAGAATGCCCAAAAGACATGTTAAATCACACGGTTTCGCAAAACGGATGAAGTGCACGCACGCGCGCGTCGTCGCGCGCACGCCAATATTCATCCAAAAACAATAAGTTTCGCAAAGAATGTGCAGCTGAATGTCCGATTTCTATAAGAACATGTGGTTTTGCAATATCCGTTTTCCCCAAAAAACAAACTTGCACCCGCGATCTGGCGAATCCTTAAATATAGTGTAAATCGTTCAACATGTGCGCGGAGTCCTGCCAAAAGGGCCCATCGCGCCGCATGCCCGAATCATTCGAACGCCCTTGCGCGCGCAGGGGGCAGGATCCGTGTTAGGTAAAACCATGCGGGCCCCTCTCGCGCATCGGCCGCGCGCACATGTCGAACTCGTTCCAAGACCTCCATCACCGACGCGAAGGCGCCGTCAGCGTCGCCAGCGTGATCAGCATCGGCGCCGTCACTGGCCGCGCCGTCGTCGTTGTCAACATCGTCAACAGCATCGCCACTTTCATTATTGCATCTACCGTTGCCGACGTTGATACGATATCGCGCCCACCCAAGTCGCCGAATGCCCGCTGGGACGCGCCCAGAGGTCAGTGCCGCCGCGAACGCGTCAGTCGCGCCCGACTAACTGGCCGCTGCGCGCGCGTGCCAGGGTTGGCGCGGCCGCAGAGGCGCACCAGCCAACGCAAAGCAGGCACCGCAATCGCCACTGCATGGGTTTTGCAAACCCAGTTGCGGGTGGGTGGGCGGGGCGCTTGCAAGAGCATGAGAGGTGGTCAAGCGCGGTGGAAGGTGGCCAATGGCACCGCATAGTTTGGACTACAAAGATTGCAACGCATATGTTCTCCTGCCTACAAGAGATACAGATTCTACCCCCATCCCCCCCCTCCCCCCCGAATTGCACGGCCCCCCTTTGCTCTGAGCGTTGCAAAATACAAATGGTTCTGCCCCATCGCCCATCCTGGATGGGAACCCGTTCCTCATCCCAGCCAGGCCACTATCGCCCAAACCCTCGCCCACTCCAAAAAAAACTACGCGCGCGCACTTGCTTATCAAAATCCACGCTGTTAGAACCCCCATCGCAAACAAATTGTCGAAGCGCGCGCGAGCGCCGTCGCGCGCGCGCACACCGCAATCATTCAAAAACCTAAAAAGGCTTCGTGAAGATTTCAAAACCGAACGCCTCGAAAACACAACAAAAACAAATGGTTCCGCAACGGGGATGTTCAGAATAATCCTGCCCCCGCGCTCTTGCGAATTCAGAGGAAAACCATCGGCCCTCCGTCATGTTCACACCACGCTACCAAGCGGGCCTCTCGAGCGCGCGCTTCGGAAAGAAAGATGCACCCGCGGTCTTGCGAATTCGTAAGAACGCCAAAATTCTCGCCAATGACACTAAATTCTGCCAAGCGGGCCTTTTGCGCTTCACGTCGAAGTCATTCGAACGCCCTTGCCCGCGCGCCGGGGGGGGGGGGGGCGCGATCCGCGTCGCAGAATTCGCGCGTCGGCCGCGCGCGCGCGCGCCGAACTCCAACTCCCTCCGAAATCTTCATTACTGACGCGAGGACGCCGCCATCGTCGCCGGCGCGATCAGCACTCGCGCCGCCCACGGCCGCGCCGCCGCCCCCGCGTCGTCATCATCGTCGACGGGGTCGCTACAATCATCATCGCGTCCACCGTCGTTGACGTCGCCGCGATACCGCGCCCGCCCAAGCGGCCGACTCGCACTGAATTGTCCGCTGGAAAGCGCCCAGAGGTCTGCGCCACCGCGGCCGCGTCGGTCGCGCCAAACTAGCTGGCCGCTTCGCGCGCGAGCATGCGCGGTCTAGCGCGGCCGCAGATGCAAAAGCCGCATGCCGACATCATTCGGTCGCCCTTGCGCGCGTGCTGGGGGGGGCGCCCGATCCGCGCCATGTCAAACCGCGCGGGCCACTCTCGCGCGTCGGCCGCGCGCGCATGTCAACCTCTTTCCATAGCCTTTATCGCCAACGCGAAGACGCCGTCATCGTCGTCGGCGTGGCCAGCATCCGCGCCGCCCTCGGCCGCGCCTGCGTCAACATCGCCACCAGAATCGCCACTGTCATCACGGCGTCTATCGACGTCGACGTTGCCATGATACTGCGCCCGCCCACGTCGCAGACTCGCAGTGAAGCGCCCTCTGGGACGCGCCCAAATGCCAGCGCCAACGCGGCCGCGTCGGCGAGGCCACACTAGCCCGCCGCCGCGCGCGCGCCAGGGTTGGCGCGGCCGCAGAGATGCACCAGCCAGCGCCAGGCACGCATCGCAATCGCCACCGCATGGGTTTTGCAAGCCAAGTCGCGGGTGGATGGGCGGGATGTCTGCAAAAGCACGGGATGCGTCAACACACCGGTGAAACTAATTCTCTTCTCTATAGAGATAATAGACTCGACCACCCACCCACCGCGGGTTGATCGGTCCACCTGTTCGAATTACAATTTACATACGAGTCTGCCCCATCACCCATCCTAAAAAAGAATTCACGCCGCCCCAGCCGAGCCGGATTCGACTTCCACCCGGCATCTTCTGCAACAAAACTTCTACGCGCGCGCACTCGCTAATCGCAATTCATCAGTTTTCAAAGACCCCTTGCAAAACAAATGACGGAGCGCATGCGCGCGCGTCGTCGCGCGCGCATGCCGAAATCCTTCGACAACCTTCGACGTCGGCAGGATTTCAAAACCGAGCGTCAAACAATCATACGATACAAATTATCCCGGCAAAGCAACCTAACAGCGATATGTAGAAGCATATCTGAAAGCATCCCCCTTAAGATTCAGATGAAAATCCACTTGTAGAATTCTGCTGTTCTCGCAGTCGTAGTCGCGTTCGCGATGACAGTCGCAGCGGCAACGGCAGTCGCAGTCACAGCCTCAGCCTCAGCCTGCCTCAGCCTCAGCCTCAGCCTGCCTCAGCCTCAGCCTGCCTCAGTCTCAGCCTCATCCTGCTTCGCCTCAGCCTCAATTCTGCCTTCAGCCTCGGGCCTCACCGCAGCTTGCCTCACCTCAGCCTGCATCAGCCTCAGCCTCAGCCTCAGCCTGCCTCAGCATCAGCCTGCTTCTCACGCTCAGCTCAGCAGCCCTCAGCCCTCCCCAGACCTCAGTCACCCACTCCTGGCTTCGCCTCAGCTCAGTCTGTCTTCGGCCTCGGCCTCCACACTGCCCTCAGCCTGCCTCAGCCTCAGCTGCCTCGGCCGCAGCATCAGCCTGCCTCAGCATTCAAAATGTGGCCCAGGAGTGGTTCTGGGAACTAGAAGAACACGAAGTGGCCTACAGTTGGATCCGGGCATTCAAAATCATGCCCAGGAATGGAGTTCTGGGAACTTGAAGAGCACGAAAAGGCCTACAGCTGGCTCCGGGCATCCAAAATGTGGCCCGGGAATGGAGTTCTCGGAAATCGAAGAGCACGAAGTGGCCTACAGCTGGCTCCGGGCATCCAAAATGTGGCCCGGGAATGGAATTCTGGGAACTCGAAGAGCACGAAGTGGCTTACAGTTGGCTCCGGGCACTCAAAATGTAGCCCGGGAATGGAGTTCTGGGAAATCGAAAGGCACGAAGTGTGTGACTGTTGACGAAAAACGAACCCGGCTCTGTTCCCGGTTCTCCAGAATGTGGCCCGGGAATGGAGTTCTGGGAGGTCGAAGAGCACGAAGTGTGTGACTGTTGGCGAAAAGCGAGCCCGGCTCTGTTCCCGGTTCTCCAGAATGTGGCCCGGGAGTGGAGTTCTGGGAGGTCGAAGAGCACGAAGTGTGTGACTGTTGGCGAAAACGATTCCCGGTTCTCCTCCCCGGCACCCGCCCAGACCCCCCTGAGGAGTCATGATGCTCTCTTTTGACCCTACTAGAAACCTATCAGCAAAAGCTAAAAGCTGTAAGGTAAAAAAACATGGTTTCGCCAAGCGGATGTTACATGTATACATATGTATATATATAACCAACCCAGAAAAACAAGCAAAACAAATGCAACAAAAAAAGGCAAAGCAACCTAACAGCGATATGTAGAAGCATATCTGAAAGCATCCCCCTTAAGATTCAGATGAGAATCCAGTTGTAGAATTCTGCTGTTCTCGCAGTCGTAGTCGCATTCGCGATGACAGTCGCAGCGGCAACGGCAGTCGCAGTCACAGCCTCAGCCTCAGCCTGCCTCAGCCTCAGCCTCAGCCTGCCTAGCCTCAGCCTGCCTCAGCCTCAGCCTCAGCCTGCTTCAGCCTCAGCCTCAGTCTGCCTTCAGCCTCGGCGTCAGCCTCAGGCTGCCTCAGCCTCAGCGTGCATCAGCCTCAGCCTCAGCCTCAGCCTGCCTCAGCATCAGCCTGCCTCAGCCTCAGCCTCAGCCTGCCTCAGCCTCAGCCTGCTTCAGCCTCAGCCTCAGTCTGCCTTCAGCCTCGGCCTCAGCCTCAGCCTGCCTCAGCCTCAGCCTGCCTCGGCCGCAGCATCAGCCTGCCTCAGCATTCAAAATGTGGCCCAGGAATGGAGTTTTGGGAACTAGAAAAACATGAAGTGGCCTACAGTTGGATCCGGGCATTCAAAATCATGCCCAGGAATGGAGTTCTGGGAACTTGAAGAGCACGAAGTGGCCTACAGCTGGCTCCGGGCATCCAAAATGTGGCCCGGGAATGGAGTTCTGGGAACTCGAAGAGCACGAAGTGGCCTACAGTTGGCTCCGGGCATCCAAAATGTGGCCCGGGAATGGAGTTCTGGGAACTCGAAGAACACAAAGTGGCCTACAGTTGGCTCCGGGCACTCAAAATGTAGCCCGGAAATGAAGTTCTGGGAGGTCGAAGAGCACGAAGTGTGTGACTGTTGACGAAAAACGAGCCCGGCTTTGTTCCCGGTTCTCCAGAATGTGGCCCGGGAATGGAGTTCTGGGAGGTCGAAGAGCACGAAGTGTGCGACTATTGGCGAAAAGCGAGCCCGACTCTGTTCCCGGTTCTCCAGAATGTGGCCCGGGAATGGAGTTTTGGGAGGTCGAAGAGCACGAAGTGTGATTGTTGGCGAAAAACGATTCCCGGTTCTCCTCCCCGGCACCCGCCCAAACCCCCCTGAGGAGTCATGATGCTCTCTTTTGACCCTACTAGAAACCTATCAGCAAAAGCTGTTAGGAAGAAAAACAAAAAACAAAAAAAACTGAATTCTCAAGAGAACCGTAGGTTCTTCAACATTGTCAGAAAATGCTACATTATCCCGGCAAAGCAACCTAACAGCGATGTGTAGGAGCATATCTGGAAGCATTCCCCTTAAGATTCAGATGAGAATCCAGTTGTAGAATTCTGCTGTTCTCGCAGTCGTAGTCGAATTCGCGATGACAGTCGCAGTGGCAACGGCAGTCACAGTCGCAGCCTCAGCCTCAGCCTGCCTCAGCCTCAGCCTCAGCCTGCCTCAGCCTCAGCCTGCCTCAGCCTCAGCCTGCCTCAGCCTCAGCCTCAGCCTGCTTCAGCCTCAGCCTCAGTCTGCCTTCAGCCTCGGCCTCAGCCTCAGCCTGCCTCAGCCTCAGCCTGCATCAGCCTCAGCCTCAGCCTCAGCCTGCCTCAGCATCAGCCTGCTTCAGCCTCAGCCTCACCCTGCCTCAGCCTCAGCCTCAGTCTGCTTCAGCCTCAGCCTCAGTCTGCCTTCAGCCTCGGCCTCAGCCTCAGCCTGCCTCAGCCTCAGCCTGCCTCGGCCGCAGCATCAGCCTGCCTCAGCATTCAAAATGTGGCCCAGGAATGGAGTTTTGGGAACTAGAAGAACACGAAGTGGCCTACAGTTGGCTCCGGGCATTCAAAATCATGCCCAGGAATGAAGTTCTGGGAACTTGAAGAGCACGAAGTGGCCTACAGTTGGCTCCGGGCATCCAAAATGTGGCCCGGGAATGGAGTTCTGGGAAATCGAAGAGCACGAAGTGGCCTACAGTTGGCTCCAGGCATCCAAAATGTGGCCCGGGAATGGAGTTCTGGGAGGTCGAAGAGCACGAAGTGTATGACTGTTGGCTCCGGTTATTCAAAATGTGGCCCGGGAATGGAGTTCTGGGAGGTCGAAGAGCACGAAGTGTGTGACTGTTGGCTTAAAACGACCCCGGTTCTGTTCCCGGTTCTCCTCCCCGGCACCCGCCCAGACCGCCCTGAGGAGTCATGATGCTCTCTTTTGACCCTACTAGAAACCTATCAGCAAACGCTGTTAAGTAAAAACTGGTTTCGCGCGCGCACGTCGAAATCGTTCGAACGCCTTGGCGCGCGTGCCGTCGCGAGAACCCTTTTGCAAAACATGGGTTTCGTTGCCAAACGTTTTAGCAACGTCGGTCTTCAAAAAAGCGTGCGCTCGCGCTCCTGCGCACTCTTAAGAAAGCCACTGGCATTTCAACATCTCCATGGAATTAGGCCAAACGAACCATTGGCGCCGCTTGCCGACGTCAGTCACACGCCCCTGCGCGATCCGCGTCACATAAACCCACGCGGGCCGCTCTCGCGCGTCGGCCGCGCGCGCACGTCGAACACTTTCCGGAGCCTTCATCACCGACGCGAGGACGCCGTCATCGTCGCCGGCGCGATCAGCATCGGCGCCCGAATTTGCCGCGCCTTCGTCGGTGCGAACATCGCCGCCAGCATCGCCGCAATCATCGCTGCGTCTACCGACTTCGACATTGCCATGATACTGCGCCCGCCCAAGTCGCCGACTCGAAGTGAAGTGCCCGCTGGGATGCGCCCAGCGGTCAGCGCCAACGCGGCCGCGTCGGCGAGGCCAAACTAGCCGGCCGCTGCGCGCGCGTGCTATGGTTGGCACGGCCGCAAAGATGCACCAGCCAACGCCAAGCATGCATCGCAATCGCCACCGCATGGGCTTCGCAAAACAAGCTGCGGGCTGGCGGATGGGATGCTTGCAAGAGCATGGGATGTGTCAACTCATGGGTAAAAAAACAATATCACCACATAGAACGCACAACATAAATTCCCTCTTCGGCGGGAAATTGGGATCTGCCACCCAAAACCCCCCGGGGAGATCCGCGGTGCATTGTAATGCACGCGTATTTCTACCCTAATCGTTCATTCGAGATATGAACTCGTACCATCCCAGCCCAACCGACAACGACCCCCACGCCATCCTCTGCAAAAAAACTACGCGCGCAAAGCCGTTCATCAAAAACCAACAAGTGTCAACAATCTCTTGTAAGAGAAATTAGATTGCACACGCGCGCAGCGTCGAGCGCGCATGCCGCAATCACTCAAAACCGTAACGTCTCGCAAGATTTGCAAAATCTAATGCCTCGAGAACATAAAACATGGTTCTGCGAACTCGGAGTTGCATTGCGCGTTTTTGCGAATTCTT
>CAUYUJ010018951.1:35000-48362 GCA_963575745.1 Prorocentrum cordatum | reverse complement strand
ACTCCTACTACTACTACTACTACTACTACTACTACTACGACTACGACTACGACTACTGCTACGGCTACGACTACTAATAATAATAATAATACTATTACTACTACTACTACTACGACTACTACTACTACTACTACTACTACTACTACTACTACTACTACTACTACTACTACTACGACTACTAATACTACTTATCTTTCTTCTCCTCCTCCTGATCATCATCATCAGCAGCAGCAGCATCATCAGCATCATCATCAGCAGCATCATCAGAATCAGCAGCATCATCAGCATCAGCAGCATGCTACTCATCCTCATCATCATCATCAACAACATGAACCGCATCATCAGAATCATCTCCATCATCCTCATAATCAGCAGCAGCATCAGTATCATCAGCATCATCATCATCAGCATCATCATCAACATCATCATCGTCCTCTTTATCCTTCTCCTCCTCCTCGTCCTCCACCTTCACAATTGCACAATCTGAATACTACTCTCCTCTCTCCCCTGAGGACGTCTGGAACATGTCCTCCTCCTCCTCCTCCTCGTCCTCCTCCTCATCCTCCTCCACCTCCCCCTTCCTCCTCCTCCTCCTCCTCCGCCTTCTCCTCCTCCTCCTCCTCCTCCTATCATCATCATCATCATCATCATATCATATCATACATAATCTCATCATCATCATCTCTCACTACATATCATCATCTTCATCAATCAGCATAATCATCATCATAATCATCATCAATCATCATCTAGCCTAAATATCAATCATCATCATCATCTAGCAGCATCAGCAGTCATCATCCTCATCATCATCTTCATCATCATAATCGTGATCATATCAATCGCAGCAGCATGCTCCTTCATCAGAGCATCCTAAATCATCGTCACATCCTCATATCATCATCATCATCATCATCATCATCATCACAATCAGCATCAGCAGCAGCATCATCAGCATCATCATCAGCAGCATCCAAATCATCCGCATCAACAACAGCAACAAAAACATCAACCGCATCATCAGCATCATCATCACCATCATCAGCATCATCACCATCATCATCAACATCATCATCATCATCATCATCCTATTTATCCTTCTCCTCCTCCTCCTCCTCGTCCTGCACCTCCACAATTACACAATACGAATCCTACTCTCCTTTCTCCCCTGAGGACGTCCGGAAGATGTCCTCCTCACCATCCGCGTACTGTTCTATTACACACAGGATTCTGGGGAGTTTGGTTTTGGCTTAGGCTTGTTTTCAAAATGTTGCTCCCGCTGAAGCGCTGGCCTCATTTTCGGGCTTCCGCTCGTTCCGAATCGTGCTCCCGCTGCAGCGCTGGCCTCATTTCTGCGCTCCCGCTCGTTCCGAATCGTGCTCCCGCTGCAGCGCTGGCGTCAATATTTCCAGTACCATTCCACGGCATGCAATGCAATGCTATGTGGTGTTCCGCTGTGCGATGCCATGCCTTCAGCTGCAATGCTAGGATATGAAGTGCTTGGCTACGCAGTGCCACGGCATGCTATAAAATCTAAAAAGTGCCCCCGCGAAAAAAACATCGGAAGTGATTGCACATTCGGTGTCGTTTCGTTGATTTCTTAGGCCCTTGGGCCGCAGAAGCCCCCTGGGGCGTCGTCGTCTTCAGAAAGTTTCAAACGGGAGCCCCGTTTCTGCTTTGAGAAGGCGATGTTGAAAGCAGAGTCAGCGGGTGCTCTCCATCAGCATTGCCTTGTGTGGATCTTTCCGGGGAGCCCACGGAGCTAGACAAGGACTGTGCGGTGTTGTGTTCTGCGTCGCTGTGCGATGCCATGCGTTGCATTGCAATGCTTTGTGATGCAATGCTTCACTGCGCAATGCCACGCCATGCTGCGGCATGCTACGCTCTTCCGTGCTCTTCTACGCCATGCCATGCCGTGCTATACCATACATCGCGTACCCTCTCGCGACTCGCGATCATCGCCCTGCTCGACATCTGACTTTGCGAATATCTACGCCATGGCAAGGGATGGGAGGGAGGGGTAGGACGTCAGATGTGACGCGAGCGCACCTAGCTTGTCCTCCTTTTCCTCCTCCTCCTCCTCCTCCTCCCTCTCCATCTTCTCCTCCTCCTCCTTAGGGAATCGACCACTTCTCTCTCCTCCTCTCTCCTCTCCTCCTCCCTCTCCTCCTCCTCTCCTCTCCTCTCTCCTCCTCCCTCTCCTACGCCTCTCAATCCTCATCTACTCTCCTACTCCTACTCATTCCTCATACCATTCCCCTCTCCTCCTCGCTCCGCCTCTGCCGCCTCAGAATCCTACTCCTCCTTCATCCTCCTCTCCTCCTCATCCTCCTCCTCCTCCTCCTCCTCATACTCCTCTCCTCCTCCTCCTCCTCCTCCTCCTCCTCCTCGTCCTCCCCTTCCTTCTCCTCCTCCTCCTCCTCCTCCTCCTCCTCGCCCCCACCGACCAGATGGTGGGCTTCTGAGGAGAGGAAGCGGGAGGAGACAGGCAAGATGGAGGCCCACAGAGAGGGGGGGGGGCGGCAGCGAAAGGAGAAAGGAGGGACTCAGGGAGCGGGCGGGAGGCAGAGAGGCTGTGCAGAAGGAAGGCAGGGGAGGAGGAGGGAGGGCGAACCATACTCGGCGGCCAGCCCAGGGGGGCGAAGTGGAACGAGGCGGGCCTTCTCCGAAAGCTCGGAAGACCTCTGGCCTGCTGAGAAGTGTTCTAAGCCTTCCCGTGGACACCGAAGACCTCTCAGAAGGCCAGGACCTTCTGAGAAGCCCCGCCGCCCTCTGAGAAGGTCTTCTCCTTTTCACGTCCCTCCCTCGCTCGCCGCCGACATACACCAACACTGGCCCTGGCCAAGCCCATTCTGAGCCGCATTAGGATCGGTGTGTACGCCCTCAAGGCTTTGCAAGGGAGGTATTTATACCGATGTTGGGCCCAAGACTGGCCTGGACTAGGTCGGCATCCGCTTAAAACTGGCGCCACCCGGGAGAAACCCGCTCAAGACTGGTCCCGGGATCCCCCCCAAGGTTCATCATGGCCCGGTTTCCGAGTCGCGCCCAGGCGTGGCAACGAGGGTTCCCCCTTCCTTCCCTGAGGTCCGACGTAGCGAAATAGATGCAGCATCGAGAAAATAGAGACCAGTAGGCTTCGCCCCTAGCCCGGGTTGACCTCTGACGCCGCATGCGCCTTCGCTTGCGGCTGCGACGAAAAAAAGAAGATAGAGACCAGAGCCCCGAACCCCATCGTTCCGCGCCCTGCTTCGAGCCGGACCGACCTGTGAGGGCCCCGGGGCCCGAAGTTGTGCGACAACGTCAAGCCAGAACAAGTGTTTGAGACGCCACGATCTCTGGGCTTTTAATCAACAAAAAAGCCAACAACCAACAAAAACGAGCGCCTGCGCCCGCGGCAGCGCCCTCGACGTCCCCGAGCTTCCTGCCCTGCAGGAGCGGCACCGCCATCCCCAGCGGGATCGCGGCCTGGGCGGCCACGCGTGAGACCAGCCCTCTGCCGCGCCAGACTTCTTCAAGAAAGACAACGATCGGGTTGGGAGGATGGGGCTGGGAGAAATGATCACGTCATCAATCTTACCGCGTATGTTGAAGTTGTTTTTTACACAGTCGTACCCTGTATCTTCACACCCCTTCCTCCCAACACGATAACTGTGATCGGCGCGGATCGACGGCCAGCGCAAGCTAACGCACTCCAACGACAGGAATTTCGAGGGCATACAAGGCTCGAGTTGCCGCAGCTGACTTCCGCCTTCATCCAATCTGGAATCCCCCAGGAACGTCCCCGCCGTATCCCCACTCGCGTACCGTGGGCCCCACGGGCCGTTTCACCCTCCCAGATGGGGATCTGGCCCACCCCCAACTGGGGAGGTGGGATGGTGGGGCTGAGATACCATGGCCCGGTAGGGATGGGGAGAGGTTGAGCGATACTGACTTGAGAAGCACCGGCGGGGGCTGGGAACTTGAGGGATGCCTGCAGCACGGGGAACCCAGACATCCGCCTTCGCGATAGCGTTTGTCCACGACGCGGCTCCCTGGAGGTCCGAACCCCTTCCCCGAGGACCGGCTGCCCATCCTGAGCCGTGTTGCCGACGGCTCGGGGGGCCAGCGGCAGGAGCCCCCGGAGGCTGGAAGTGGCCCTGAATGAAGGGGAACTGGGACACACAAATAAATAGACACAAATAAAAAGATTCCCCATATTTTCCCATATTTTCTGGGTTTCTGTCTTCCCCCCCACTTCACATATTTTCCCATATTTTCCTGGGAGTCGACGATTAATTGTGTCTGTGTGTTTTTGTTTCCCCTCCTGACTGAACCTTCCGCCCCGGCTTTTTGCTCGCAGCGCGAGGGCGTCGGGGACCCCCACGGAGGGTACCCGACACGGCCAGCTCTCAGCGTGTCGAGGCGACGGCCCCGGCGGCACGCTGTATACCCTGTAAGCTGGCAGCGCGTCGCTCGGCTGGGGGGCCGGGAAGAGCTCGGGACGCTGACGGAGGAAAAACGGGGACGTGACCAGCGTGTCGCGCCGAAGCGTGGTGCACCAGAACCGGCGGCGCGACACGTTGAGCAGACGGGGGGGGCTTCTTCAAAGGAGGCTGCACCTCAGAAGGCGCCAGCCCTACATCCACAGATAAGGCCCGCGCCTTCTAAGAAGCAGGAATGCTTCTAAGAAGCCTTCCGCCCTCCCTCTATCCCCCTCTGCGCGTGGCCAATCAAGGCTCATACTTACTAGTGTGCGACGCAGGGAGTCTCTTATCAGCTTGTAGGACTCGAAGGGGCCTGGCCCCCCATGTGGCAAAAGTTCGTGGCCTGGCCCCCCGTGTGCTAAAAAATATCTCGCGCTCCTGGAGTGTATGGGCGCGCGCCGGGCGAGCTCTGGGGACGCCAAAACTGTTCCAAGAGTGCCCAGGACGACCCCAAGGGGGCCCACGTGACTCCCAAGGCGGTCCAAGAGTGACCCGAGTCGCCCGACGATCGATCCAAGGTGCCCGCCTCCAGAGAACCGAGAAGGCGCGTGGCCGATCAAGGCTCCCGATCTTGGCTGCGCCCGACCAGCTCCGGTTGGGCTTAGGTCGGGCATGTCCTCCTACAGGCGCGGCTTTGGGAAGAAATATGCACAAAAACAAAATCCAACAATCATCCAAACTAGTCAACAGAGCACGACAATCGTCCGTGGACTATTTTGCTACTATTCTTGCATACTCCTCCTGTCGAGGGACATGCCCGACTTCAAACCTACCCGCGCTCTCCCTGCGTACATCGCCCCCCCTTCCGAGGCCAGAAGGTCCTTCGCAAAAGCCGTGGGGCCGCGCCCCCGAGGTAGCGATCCCCCGTTGAAAAACGATGGCCCATGCAGGCAATCGAGGAGGAGGAGGAGGAGGAGGAGGAGGAGGTCCCCCGCTGAGCTTCTAAGACGGCCCATGCAGGCGACCGAGGACACCAAGATGGCCTGAGGATGCCTCGGAGACGGCCCGAGGTGGCCTTGAAGCGGCCCGTTGCGTGTGGCCCGAAGACGGCCCAGGATGCCTCCAAGAATACTCCTCCTGTCGAGGGACAGGCCCGACTTAAGGCTGGGCTTAGGGTCGGGCATGTCCTCCTACAGACGGAAATTGGAAGACATATTCAAAATTCGCCGGCCCAACGGGCCAGGGCGTGCTAAGATCTCCGGTACCTGGTTAACAATATTTCTAGTTCGCGCGCGCGGGGCGGCCCTGGGGGTCCCCGGACGAAAAGTACCCCGGCAAGGTCCCGGCAAGTCCCCGGCAAGGTCCCGGCAAGTCCCCGGCAAGGTCGGGCCAGAGATGCCGGAGCCCTGTTACAGGGCCCCAGGACGGGCCAAGAGGTCCCCAAGAAGCCTCCAAGACGGTCCAAGAGGGCCCCGAGACGGCCAAAGATCGCCCGAAGACGCCCAACAGGGCCCCAAGACAGCCCAAGAGGCCTCCAAGACGCCCCAAGGGCCTTCCAAGAGGCCTCCGAAGAGGGCCCCAAGAGGCCAAAATCGTTGATTTTCATTGTTTTTTCTATGTTTTTTGCGTTCTGGCTTTTTCGGCTTCCGGACGCTCCAAGACGGCCCAAGAGGCCCCCAAGACCGCTCCAAGACGGCCCACGAGGCTCCCAAGACGGCCCCGGAACGGCCCAGGAGGGCCCCCAAGACGGCCCAAGTGCCGCCCAAGACGGACCAAGAGGCCCCAAGACGGGCCCAAGAGGGGCTCAAGAGGAGAACCGAGAACTGAAAAATCGAGCCCTCCGCCCCAGAAGGCGCCCAGGAGGCCCCAAAAAGGCCCCAAGAGACCCCCAAGAGACCCCCAAGACGCCCCAAGAGGCGCCCAAGAGGCCCAAAAGAGGCCCCAAGAGGCCCAAAAACGGCCCCCAAAAGGCCCCAAAACTCGGCTAGCCCACAACGGTGCGACAATATGGGCCGGCGGAATGAGCGAAGCGATTAAATAATCAAAACATTATCCCGGCAAAGCAACCTAACAGCGATGTGTAGAAGCATATCTGAAAGCATTCCCCTTAAGATTCAGATGAAAATCCAGTTGTCGAATTCTGCTGTTCTCGCAGTCGTAGTCGCATTCGCGATGACAGTCGCAGCGGCAACGGCAGTCGCAGTCACAGCCTCAGCCTCAGCCTGCCTCCTCCTCCTCCTCCTCTTTCTCCTGCTCCTCCTCCTCCTCCTCCTCCTCCTCCTCCTCCTCTTCCTCCTGCTCGTCCTCGTTCTCGTCCTCCTCGTCTTGCTCGTCCTCCTCCTCCTCCTGGTGCTCTCTCCTCCTCCTCCTCCTCCTCCTCCTCCTCCTCCTCCTCCTCCTCCTGGTGGTCCTCGTTCTCCTCCTCCTGGTGCTCTCCCCCCACCTCCTCCTCCTCGTCCTCCTCCTCCTCCTCCTCCTCGTCCTCCTCCTCCTCTTCCTCCTCCTCCTCCTCCTCCTCCTCCTCCTCCTCCTCCTCCTCCTCCTCCTCCTCCTCCTCCTCTTCCTGGTCGTCCTCGTTCTCGTCCTCCTCGTCTTGCTCGTCCTCCTCCTCCTGGTGTTCTCTCCTCCTCCTCCTCCTCCTCCTCCTCCTCCTCCGCCTCCTCCCTATCCTCCTCTACCTCCTCCTCCTGGTGGTCTCGTTCTCTCTACTGGTACTCTCCGGCCCCCCCCCTCCTCCTTCCTCCTTCCTCGTCCTCCCGTCTCCTCCTCCTCCTCCTCCTCCTCTTCTCCTCTCTCTCCTCCTCCTCCTCTCCTCCTCCTCCTCCTGTCGGTACTCCTCCCCCCTCCCCTTCCTCCTCCCTCCTCCCTCTTTCCCTGGTCGTCCTCCTCTCCTGGTTCTCGTCCTCCTCCTCCTGCTCGTCCTCTCTCCTCCTGCTCGTCCTTCTTCTCCTGCTCCTCCTGCTCTCCTCCGTCTGCTCTGCTCGTCTCGTCCTCCTGGTTCTTGTCGTCCTACCTCTCGTCGTGCTCTTGCCCCTGCTGAAAATGTTGCCCAGGAATGGGAGTTCTGGGAAGTCGAAGAGCACGAAGTTGCCTACAGTTGGCTACGGGCATTCAAAATGTGGCCCGGGAATGGAGTTCTGGGAACTCGAAGTGCACGAAGTGGCCTACAGTTGGCTCCGGGCATTCAAAATGTGGCCCGGAATGGAGTTCTGGGAACTCGAAGACCAGGAAGTGGCCTACAGTTGGCTCCGGGCATCCAAAATGTGGCCCGGGAATGGAATTCTGGGAACTCGAAGAGCACGAAGTGTGTGACTGTTGCATCCGGCCCTCCAGAATGTGGCCCGGGAATGGAGTTCTGGGAAATAGAAGAGCACGAAGTGTGTGACTGTTGCATCCAGTTATTCTAAAGGTGGCCCGGGAATGGCGTTCTGGGATCTCGAAGAGCACGAAGTGTGTGACTGTTGCATCCGGGTATTCAGAATGAGCCTGGGAATGGAGTTCTGGGAACTCGAAGAGCACGAAGTGTGTGACTGTTGGTGAAAAACGAGTTCGTCACAGGCCCGCCCGGCAACTCCCAACACCTGCCCGGACCCCCCTGTGGAGTGATCTGTGAGCTCTTTTTAGCCCACTAGAAACCTATCAGTCTTCGCTGTTAGGTAATTATCCCGGCAAAGCAACCTAACAGCGATGTGTAGGAGCATATCTGGAAGCATTCCCCTTAAGATTCAGATAAGAATCCTTTTGTAGAATTCTGCTGTTCTCGCAGTCGTGGTCGCATTCGCGATGGCAGTCGCAGTGGCAACAGCAGTCGCAGTCACAGCCTCAGCCTCAGCCTGCCTCAGCCTCAGCCTCAGCCTGCCTCAGCCTCGCCCTCAGCCTGCTTCAGCCTCAACATCAGTCTGCCTTCAGCCTCGGCCTCAGCCTGCCTCAGCCTCAACCTGCCTCAGCCTCAGCCTCAGCCTGCCTCAGCCTCAGCCTCAGCCTGCTTCAGCCTCAGCCTCAGTCTGCCTTCAGCCTCGGCCTCATCCTCAGCGTTCCTCAGCCTCAGCCTGCATCAGCCTCAGCCTCAGCCTCAGCCTGCCTCAGCATCAGCCTGCCTCAGCCTCAGCCTCAGCCTGCCTCAGCCTCAGCCTCGCCTGCTTCAGCCTCAGCCTCAGTCTGCCTTCAGCCTCGGCCTCAGCCTCAGCCTGCCTCACCCTCAGCCTGCATCAGCCTCAGCCTCAGCCTCAGCCTGCCTCAGCATCAGCCTGCATCAGCCTCAGCCTCAGCCTGCCTCAGCCTCAGCCTCAGCCTGCTTCAGCCTCAGCCTCAGTCTGCCTTCAGCCATGGCCTCAGCCTCAGACTGCCTCAGCCTCAGCCTGCATCAGCCTCAGCCTCAGCCTCAGCCTGCCTCAGCATCAGCCTGCCTCAGCCTCAGCCTGCCTCTGCCTCAGCCTCAGCCTGCTTCAGCCTCAGCCTCAGTCTGCCTTCAGCCTCGGCCTCAGCCTCAGCCTGCCGCAGCCTCAGCCTGAATCAGCCTCAGCCTCAGCCTCAGCCTGCCTCAGCATCAGCCTGCCTCAGCCTCAGCCTCAGCCTGCCTCAGCCTCAGCCTCAGCCTGCTTCAGCCTCAGCCTCAGTCTGCCGTCGGCCTCGGCCTCAGCCTCAGCCTGCCTCAGCCTCAGCCTGCATCAGCCTCAGCCTCTGCCTCAGCCTGCCTCAGCATCAGCCTGCCTCAGCCTCAGCCTCAGCCTGCCTCAGCCTCAGCCTCAGCCTCAGCCTGCTTCAGCCTCAGCCTCAGTCTGCCTTCAGCCTCGGCCTCAGCCTCAGGCTGCCTTAGCCTCAGCCTGCATCAGCCTCAGCCTCAGCCTCAGCCTGCCTCAGCATCAGCCTGCCTCAGCCTCAGCCTCAGCCAGCCTCAGCCTCAGCCTCAGCCTGCTTCGGCCTCAGCCTCAGTCTGCCTTCAGCCTCGGCCTCAGCCTCAGCCTGCCTCAGCCTCAGCCTGCATCAGCCTCAGCCTCAGCCTCAGCCTGCCTCAGCATCAGCCTGCCTCAGCCTCAGCCTCAGCCTGCCTCAGCCTCAGCCTGCCTCAGCCTCAGCCTCAGCCTGCTTCAGCCTCAGCCTCAGTCTGCCTTCTGCCTCGGCCTCAGCCTCAGCCTGCCTCAGCCTCAGCCTGCATCAGCCTCAGCCTCAGCCTCAGCCTCAGCCTGCCTCAGCCTCAGCCTCAGCCTGCCTCAGCCTCAGCCTCTGCCTGCTTCAGCCTCAGCCTCAGTCTGCCTTCAGCCTCGGCCTCAGCCTCAGCCTGCCTCAGCCTCAGCCTGCCTCAGCCTCAGCCTGCCTCAGCCTCAGCATCAGCCTGCCTCAGCATTCAAAATGTGGTACGGGAATGGAGTTCTGGGAACTCGAAGAACACGAAGTGGCCTACAGCTGGCTCTGGGCATTGAAAATCATGCCCAGGAATGGGTTCTGGGAGGGAATGGAATTCTGGGAACTCGAAGAACACGAAGTGGCCTACAGTTTGCTCCGGGCATTCAAAAATCATACCCAGGAATGGAGTTCTGGGAAGTCCAAGAGCACGAAGTGGCCTACAGTTGGCTCCGGGCATCCAAAATGTGGCCCGGGAATGGAGTTCTGGAAACTCGAAGACCACGAAGTGGCCTACAGTTGGCTCCGGGCATCCAAAATGTGGCCCGGGAATGGAGTTCTGGGAAATCGAAGAGCACGAAGTGTGTGACTGTTGCATCCGGTTATTCAGAATGTGGCCTGGGAATGGGGTTCTGAGAGGTCGACGAGCACGAAGTGTGCGACTGTTGGTGAAAAACGAGCCCGGCACAGGCCCGGCCGGCAACTCCCAACGCCTGCCCGGACCCCCCTGTGGAGTGATCTGTGAGCTCTTTTGAGTCAACTAGAAACCTATCAGTCTTCGCTGTTAGGTAATAATCCAAGATCATCCAAAAAGCACGAAAGTCCGTCACCATACGATTTTCTCACTATTCTTGGAATACTCCTCCTGCAGAGGGAGAGGCCCGTCGCAAGGCTGGGCACGCTGGGCAGGGCCCGCATGGCGGCCGCGGAGGCGCGCGCCTCCAGCTCCGCGGCCAGCGGCTCGGTGGCCGCGAGGGGGCCGCCCGCCGCGAGGAGGTCCTCCTCGCAGCGGCGGAGGGTCCCAGCCAGAGTGTCGCCGCCCTCGCTCCTTCGGGGCGGCCCCCCCCACGAAGGAGGAGAAGGAGGAGGAGGAGGAGGAGGAGAGGGAGGAGGAGGAGGAGAGGGAGGAGGAGGAGAAGAAGGAGGAGGAGGAGGAGCAGGATGAGGAGGAGGAGGAAGAAGAGGACCAGTGAAAGCCCAAGAGTCATCAACGATGTTGGAATTAACCCTCCCTCCAAGCTCCCTCTTCATAGGCCTCCACGACGGCTCACTTCCATTCGGGGAACTGCCTCGCTGGAAGACAACAGTTCGAAAATCCTGAAGCGTGCCAAAACATTGTTCTCGGGATTTCAACCCCACTTATTAACCTGATTGCTGCGTCTTGACGATCCAGAATCGTGCCAGAACGCCGTTTTGGGGATTTCAACACAGCGAACCAACATAACTGTTGCGCCCGCATAATCCTGAATCCTTCCTAAACGCAATTTCTGGTAAGTTGGTCATGGGAATCCGTGAAATTCTTGCGACTTTTTTAAAAATAAAAAATTATCCCGGCAAAGCAACCTAACAGCGATGTGTAGGAGCATATCTGGAAGCATTCCCCTTAAGATTCAGATGAGAATCCAGTTGTAGAATTGTGCTGTTCTCGCAGTCGTAGTCGCATTCGCGATGACAGTCGCAGTGGCAACGGCAGTCACAGTCAGCCTCAGCCTCAGCCTGCCTCAGCCTGCCTCAGCCTCAGCCTCAGCCTGCCTCAGCCTCAGCCTGCCTCAGCCTCAGCCTCAGCCTGCTTCAGCCTCAGCCTCAGTCTGCCTTCAGCCTCGGCGTCAGCCTCAGACTGCCTCAGCCTCAGCCTGCATCGGCCTCGGCCTCAGCCTCAGCCTGCCTCAGCATCAGCCTGCCTCAGCCTCAGCCTCAGCCTGCCTCAGCATTCAAAATGTGGCCTGGGAATGGAATTCTGGGAACTCGAAGAACACGAAGTGGCCTACAGTTGGCTCCGGGCATTCAAATTCATGCCCAGGAATGGAGTTCTGGGAACTCGAAGACCACGAAGTGGCCTACAGTTGGCTCCGGGCATCCAAAATCTGGCCCGGGAATGGAGTTCTGGGAACTCGAAGACCACGAAGTGGCCTACAGTTGGCTCCGGGCATCCAAAATGTGGCCCGGGAATGGAGTTCTGTGGGAATCGAAGACCACGAAGTGGCCTACAGTTGGCTCCGGGCATTTCAAAATGTGGCCCGGGAATGGAGTTCTGGGGACTCGAAGACCACGAAGTGGCACACAGTTGGCTCCGGGCATTCAAAATGTGGCCCGGGAATGGAGTTCTGGGAAGTCGAAGAGCACGAAGTGTATGACTGTTGCATCCGGTTATTCAGAATGTGGCCTGGGAATGGGGTTCTGAGAGGTCGGCGAGCACGAAGTGTGTGACTGTTGGTGAAAAACGAGCCCGGCACAGGCCCGGCCGGCAACTCCCAACGCCTGCCCGGACCCCCCTGTGGAGTGATCTGTGAGCTCTTTTGAGTCAACTAGAAACCTATCAGTCTTCGCTGTTAGGTAACAAATTATCCCGGCAAAGCAACCTAACAGCGATGTGTAGGAGCATATCTGGAAGCATTCCCCTTAAGATTCAGATGAAATCCAGTTGTAGAATTCTGCTGTTCTCGCAGTCGTAGTCGCATTCGCGATGACAGTCGCAGTGGCAACGGCAGTCGCAGTCACAGCCTCAGCCTCAGCCTGCCTCAGCCTCAGCCTCAGCCTGCCTCAGCCTCAGCCTGCCTCAGCCTCAGCCTCAGCCTGCTTCAGCCTCAGCTCAGTCTGCCTTCAGCCTCGGCCTCAGCCTCAGCCTGCCTCAGCCTCAGCCTGCATCAGCCTCAGCCTCAGCCTCAGCCTGCCTCAGCATCAGCCTGCTTCAGCCTCAGCCTCAGCCTACCTCAGCCTCAGCCTCAGTCTGCTTCAGCCTCAGCCTCAGTCTGCCTTCAGCCTCGGCCTCAGCCTCAGCCTGCCTCAGCCTCAGCCTGCCTCGGCCGCAGCATCAGCCTGCCTCAGCATTCAAAATGTGGCCAGGAATGGAGTTCTGGGAACTAGAAGAACACGAAGTGGCCTACAGTTGGCTCCGGGCATTCAAAATCATGCCCAGGAATGGAGTTCTGGGAACTTGAAGAGCACGAAGTGGCCTACAGTTGGCTCCGGGCATCAAAATGTGGCCCGGGAATGGAGTTCTGGGAAATCGAAGAGCACGAAGTGGCCTACAGTTGGCTCCGGGCATCCAAAATGTGGCCCGGGAATGGAGTTCTGGGAAGTCGAAGAGCACGAAGTGGCCTACAGTTGGCTCCGGGCATCCAAAATGTGGCCCGGGAATGGAGTTCTGGGGTGTCAAGTACGAGGAATTGTATGACTGTTGCGTCCGGCTATTCCGAATGTGGCCCGGGAATGGCGTTCTGGGAGGTCTAGGAGCACCAAGTGTGTGACTGTTGCATCCGGTTATTCAGAATGTGGCCTGGGAATGGGGTTCTGACTGTTGGTGAAAAACGAGCCCGGCACAGGCCCGGCACCCTGCCGGCCGGCAACTCCCAACGCCTGCCCGGACCCCCCTGTGGAGTGATCTGTGAGCTCTTTTGAGTCAACTAGAAACCTATCAGTCTACGCTGTTAGGTAACAAAACAAAATCACCCCCCCCCCCAAAAAAAAAAACACGAATGCACGCGGCGCTAAGGCGAGAGACACCTGCCGAAAAGGAACCGCCCTCAATCCGCAAAAAAACTTAATGTTTCAAACGAATGTGAGCGGCGCTAAAGCGAGAGCCACATTTTGAAAACGGCCCGGTCTCAATTCGCGATAC
>CAUYUJ010018951.1:0-30000 GCA_963575745.1 Prorocentrum cordatum | reverse complement strand
GGGTCCCCGGAAGTCTCGACCCACTCCCCGGGACCGGTTTTCATCCTGAGTCGTTTTTTGACGGCCCTGGGGCCTGGCGAGGGCCCCTAAGAGGCCGCAAGCTGCGAAAAACTTCCGTCGGGATTTTTTCACAACGTGGGGGGGGGTCTGGCTCATCCCCTGTCGCTCCCCCTGACAGCCCCACTCCGCTCAGAGCCGGCCCCCGGGCCCCTTCTGGGGCCCAATGCCCGGCCCGCTCTTCGAGGCGGGTCCGGCCGTGGCGGCAAGCAGCCCCGGGGAGGCCCAGAAGACGCGGCGAGCGGCAAGTCGGGCAGGCCCCTCCACAGGAAGGAATCTTCAGGAACGGTGCGAAAATAATCCGGAGACTGCTTTTCGCACTCTTCCGACTATGTTTGAATCTTGCTTGGCTATGTCTCATTTTTCCTCCACAATCCGCCTTTCAGGAGGACATGCCCGACCTAAGACGAGCGCGAGGGAGGGCCACCGCGGCCTCGCCTGGCCCCCCTGCGATCACAGGACACGGCGGGGCACCCAACAACACCCCCTGAGATCCTGGCGAGTCGAGCGTTTTCGCTCAATCAATTTCGAGCCCCAGACATGCGACGCCTTGTTTTTTTCAATGCGCGGCCCCTGGAAGTCCCGACCCTTTCCCCAGTACCGGCTTTTCATCCTCCCAGGAAGCCGAAAAAATAGGAAAACGGGCGAAGGGTAGCGGTATGGGTACCTCTTCATCCTCTGACCTACCCTTAGTGGGCCCTGGAAACGGCAGGGCCGTTTTTTCACCGTTACTGAAAAAGTCTCTTGACCAAGGAAAGAACTAAAACACAGCAACAGGAAACGGCGAAAAAACGGCTCCAGAATCGGAAGCGGAGACGGAAGCGGAAGAACAACGGCGACGGATCCGGCAGAACAACGGCGACGGAACCGGCAAAAACAGCCAAACGGGGCCCGTAAAACACTGGCCCTGTCGTTTCCAGGGCCCACGAAAAACCGACCCCCTCCCCAGAAATCTGCTGCCGTGATGTTTTCCACGCGGGGCCCCCAGAAGTCTGGACTTCTTCCCCAGGACCAGTGTTTCGTCCTGAGTCGTTTTTGGACGGCCCCGGGGCCCAGGAAGGGCCCCCTGGAGACCGAAAATGGGAAGAGCGTGCTTTTCTCACACCGCGAGGAGGGCTGGCTCTGCGCGTGGCCTTTGGACGCCCGAAATGGGCACGGAAAGAATGGGTACAATGCCCAACAACAAGTGTTGTCCCAAACCAACAGCGGCCGCTGTTGGGCAGGCGGCCTCCTGTCTCGAATGGACACAGGCCGCGGCGGCGTGGACAGCAAGTCCTGTTCAGAATGAACAAGAGCTGCTGTTGGGCATCGTACCCATTCTTTCAGTACCCATTTCGGGCGTGCAGACCCGAGCTGTGGGAGGAGGAGAGGCCCTGGCCGGCGCCACGGGGGCGCGCACCCCGCCCGGGCCGCCCGCCCTGCCTGTGGGCGGGAGCCTCAGGCGGCTGCCCACGACGCCCGCTGCATCGGCGTGAAGGAGTCGACGTGCTCGTACCTCGGGTCTCTCTCTCTCTTCTCTCTCTCTCTCTCTCTCTCTCTCTCTCCGCAGCCTGCAGGGGTAGGCCGGACCCCTGAGTCCCAGCTGCATCCTTCTTGTTTCACTTTCTGGTTCCGGATTGGGGTAGTTTGATCGCCACCTCCCGCCGCGCAGGTTGGGACGCTCGAGGGGAAAACGTGCTCGTACCTCGGGCGAGTGGTCATGGCCCAGACCTCCTCGCGGTGCTAAAAGGAATCGCGACGCGAGGTTTTTGCAATATCTTGGACCTCCGGGGGCCCTTCCCGGGCCTCGGGACCGTCAAGAAAGAGCTCGGGACGAAAAACTTGTCCTGGGAAGGGGTCCAGACCTCAGGGGGTCGACGTTGCGAAAAAAATCACGACGTCGGGGGTCTGGGGGGTGGCCTGCGAGCGAGGGGGTTTACACTGGTCATCCACCACCGCCTCCTCTGGTGTTTCTCCTCCTCCTCCTCCTCCTCCTCCTCCTCCTCCTCCTCCTCCTCCTCCGCCTCCTCCTCCTTCTTCCCCTCCTCCTCCTACTCCTCCTCCTCCTCATCATCATCCCTCCTCTCCTCCCTCCTCCAAGGCCCGAACCGTAGCCGCAGCCATCTGTCGGCGGCGAGCGAGGGGGGGAAGTGAGAAGGAGAAGGCCTTCTCAGAAGGCGGCGGGACTTCTCAGAAGCCTTCGGGCCTCCTGAAAGGTTTTCTGCGTCTTCGGGGAAGGCTTGGAGAACTTCTCAGAAGGCCGGGGGGCTTCGGAGCCTTCTGAGAAGACCCGCCCCTTCTCACTTCCCCCAGACTCGCCGCCGATAAATGAGCGACGAAAGAAAACGGACCCTACGCGAGATGACAAGGCGACCTCACGCTGTGGCTCACGCAGGCCACCAAAGCGGCACGCCACTTCGAGACGAGGGCGCTCACGCGCGCCCTTGCGTGGGCAGCTTACGCGCCAGCGTCGGCGAAGCCGATCCCGTTTTCTTCCGTCGCTCGAATGGGGGATGGTGAAGAAAGGGCCCCAAAGGGGCCCTTTGGGGCCCCTTTTGGAGCCAGCAGGGACCCTAAAGGGCCCCTTCAGGGCCTTTCCCTTCACCTCCTCCTCCTCCTCAGGGTCCTACTTTCCTTTTCCTCCTCCTCCTCCTTCTCCTCCTCCTCCTCCTCCTCCTCCTCCTCCTACTCCTCCTCCTACTCCTCCTCCTCCTCCTACTCCTCCTCCTACTCCTCCTCCTCCTCATCATCATCATCAGCATCATCATCTTTCTCCTCTCTCTCTCTCTCTCTCTCTCTCTCTCCCAGCCCGTGTGTCTCCAAGCGCTCCCACTACCATCCGCCCGAGCACCAGCGCCGCAGGTTCGGGGTCTCCGGGAAGCCCGTCTGGGAGAGCTGAGCGAAGAGCTCCGCGTCCGCCGAGCTGGGGCGGAAGCCCTTCACGTAGGGGTGGCCCTCCACAGAAAAAGAAAAACCGCCTTCAACTTAAGTCGGGCCTGTCCCCGTACAGGGGGATTTTGGGCGAAAAAATAAAAATAGTCAAAAGATGCCCCCTAAATGCTCCAAAATTGTCAAAAAATAGTCCCCATACTATTTTTTACTATTTTTGAATCTTCCCCCTGTAGAGGGACAGGCCCGATTTAACCTTAAACCTAAACTTTTGGCGCTCCGCGCGAAACTTGTTGCGCTTTCCAGAGCAGATCCAAGAAAGCTGCGCGGAGCGCCACAAGCTTCTATGTGTATGGCGTTGTTTTCTCTTCTTCGACCTCCAGGAAGCTCTCCACGTCGTCCTCGACGTCCCCCGCAAGCTGCGGCTTGCGCTGCTGCAGCGAGTTCTGGCGATTGAGCGGCTGTCTCTTCGCGTCGCCGCGCGGGGCGGCCGGGGAGCCCTGCGCCGGGGCGGCGGGGACGGCCGCGGGGACGTCGGGCAGTCGTCCTTTGTACGCTTCGAATGTGTTGAGCTTCTGCGAGCAGGGCATCCCCTCCGCCTTGAGCTTAGTTATGAAGTCGAGCATGCTGAAGTCACCCAGCGGCTTCTCCACGTCGCGCTGCCGCACGTTGACGCCAAGGGCGCCCTCCTCCTTCTCCCCCACCACGCAGATGTAGTTCCACTGAGCCATCTGCGCCTCGCGGACCTTCTTCGGCAACGTCTTGCCGCTTGTCTCGACATCGGCATAAACGCCGTGCAAGGTGAGCTGCTTGACGACCCACTCCCCGTACTCGTTGTACTGCGCACTCACGGGGACCACCATGACCTGGCGCGGCGACAACCAGAAGGGCCATTTGCCAGCGTAGTGCTCGATGAGGATCGCCGACATTCGCTCTACAGAGCCTAAGATGGCCCGGTGGATCACCACGGGCCGCTCAAACCCGGTCTTCAGCTTGCCCTCTCGCCAGATGACCTCGCCCTTGGCATTCTTCTCCTCGGCACCCTTGAAATCCTTGTCGTCCTCCTTGTCCTCAGGAACATCATCCACACCTTCCTTCTTGAACTGCAGGTTGAATCTGATAGGCATCTGGAAATCCAGCTGGATGGTGCCACACTGGTGTTTCCTCTTCATAGCGTCCTGCAGCCTGATGTCGATCTTTGGGCCGTAGAAGGCGCCGTCGCCAGGATTCAGAGACCATTCGCGGCCCGACTCGTTGAGCGCTGCCTTGAGCTGCGCCTCGGCGTCGTCCCACAGGGTCTTGGCGCCGAGCGCCTTTTTGGGCCTCGTGGAGAGCGCGTACGTGGCAGTGAAACCGAAGATCTTGTAGACGTAGTCGAGGAAAGCGAGAGCGTCTACAACCTCGTTCTTGACACCCTGCATAGATACGAATATGTGGGCATCGTCCTGCTGGAATCGCCGCACCCGGGTCAGCCCCGTTAGAGCACCGCTCGCTTCGTTCCGGTGCAGGGTGCCGAAATCGGCGTACCTGATGGGCAACTCTTTGTAGCTCCTGACCTTGCTGTCGAACATCAGGAAGTGTCCGGGGCAGTTCATTGGCTTCAGCATCCACAGCTCCTTCTCGATGTCCAGGCTGTACATGCCGTCGGCGTAATTCTGGTAGTGTCCGGACGTCATGAACAACTTCGCCGTGTACATGTTGGGCGTGACGACTTCCGTGAAGCCGCGGAGGCGGTACTCACTGCGCATGAAATCGATAAGGGTGTTGTAGATCCTGGCGCCCATGGGGAACCAGAAGGTGCTGCCCGGCGACGCGATCGGGTGGTGAAAGAACAGGTCCTGCGCCTTTCCGATGGCCCTGTGGTCTCGCTTCGCCGCCTCCTCCTGGAACTTCTTCCAGTCCTTGAGGTGCTTGTCGCTGGGGAAGGATATCCCGTAGACGCGCTGCAGGGAGTCCAGGTTCTGGTCCCCGAGCCAGAAGGCGGCGGAGTTCTTGGTGACGGCGAAGGCCTTCGCGCGCCCCGTGCTCGGCAGGTGGGGTCCCCGGCAGAGGTCCACGAGGGGCCCGCTCCGGTAGCACGACGTGAGGCTGCCGTCGGGCACCTTGTTGGTGATCAGCTGCACCTTGAAGGGGTTCTCGCTGAACAGCTCGAGGGCCTCCTCCTTGGTGAGCACGCAGCGCTCGTACGGCTGGTTCTCCTTGGAGATCTCCATCATGACCTTCTGGAGGCCCTCGAAGTCCTCCTGGCCCAGCTTCTTGCTGCCGAAGAAGCCGTCGTAATAAAAGCCCGACTCCAGGGCCGGGCCGATGGTCAAGTGGCACCCGTACTGCCTTTCCATCGCCTGTCCCAGGATGTGGGCGCTCGAGTGCCAGAACACGTCCTGGCCCTGCGGGTGGTCGAACTTCAGCAACTCCATGCGGCAGCTGCCCTCCAGGGGCCTGCTGACGTCCCAGAGCACGCTCTGCTCGTCCTCGTCCTGCTCCTCATCCGACTCGGCGTCTGCGGCCACCACCTGCTTGAGGGACTCCACCTTCTCCTTGTAGATCAGCTTGGCCACGACGACCGAGTCGGCCAGGCCCTTGCTGATGCCCTTTGCGATCTGCCACCGTGCCTTGTGCACGTTAAAGCGTTGAATAATGCCAAGAGCTGCCTGATAGGTAGGACATGTCATCCTACAGGCGGACTTTGAAAAAATTATCCCAGCAAAGCAACCTAACAGCGATGTGTAGAAGCATATCTGAAAGTATTCCCCTTAAGATTCAGATGAAAATCCAGTTGTAGAATTCTGCTGTTCTCGCAGTCGTAGTCGCATTCGCGATGACAGTCGCAGCGGCAACGGCAGTCGCAGTCACAGCCTCAGCCTCAGCCTGCCTCAGCCTCAGCCTCAGCCTGCCTCAGCCTCAGCCTGCCTCAGCCTCAGCCTCAGCCTGCTTCAGCCTCAGCCTCAGTCTGCCTTCAGCCTCGGCCTCAGCCTCAGCCTGCCTCAGCCTCAGCCTGCATCAGCCTCAGCCTCAGCCTCAGCCTGCCTCAGCATCAGCCTGCCTCAGCCTCAGCCTCAGCCTGCCTCAGCCTCAGCCCTGCTTCAGCCTCAGCCTCAGTCTGCCTTCAGCCTCGGCCTCAGCCTCAGCCTGCCTCAGCCTCAGCCTGCCTCGGCCGCAGCATCAGCCTGCCTCAGCATTCAAAATGTGGCCCAGGAATGGAGTTCTGGGAACTAGAAGAACACGAAGTGGCCTACAGTTGGCTCCGGGCATTCAAAATGTGGCCCGGGAATGGAGTTCTGGGAACTCGAAGAGCACGAAGTGGCCTACAGTTGGCTCCGGGCATCCAAAATGTGGCCCGGGAATGGAGTTCTGGGAACTCGAAGAGCACGAAGTGGCCTACAGTTGGCTCCGGGCATCCAAAATGTGGCCCGGGAATGGAGTTCTGGGAAATCGAAGAGCACGAAGTGGCCTACAGTTGGCTCCGGGCATTCAGAATGTGGCCCGGGAATGGAGTTCTGGGAGGTCGAAGAGCACGAAGTGTGTGACTGTTGGCGAAAAGCGAGCCCGGCTCGGTTCCCGGTTCTCCAGAATGTGGCCCGGGAATGGAGTTCTGGGAGGTCGAAGAGCACGAAGTGTGTGACTGTTGGCGAAAAACGATTCCCGGTTCTCCTCCCCGGCACCCGCCCAGACCCCCCTGAGGAGTCATGATGCTCTCTTTTGACCCTACTAGAAACCTATCAGCAAACGCTGTTAGGTCAAAATGAAAAGAGCATGGCAAAGATTCACCAGACTATTTTTCTACTATTCTTGTACAGTCCCCCTGTAGGGAAACATGCCCGACTTAACCCTACCCGCGCTCCCTGCATGCATCGCCCCCCTCCCGAGGCCACTGTCCTTCGCAAAAACCATGGAGCCGCGCCCCCGAGGCCACGATCCCCCGTGGCAAACGATGGAACCGCATCTCCTGAGCTTCCAAGACGGCCCATGCAGGCAACCAAGGACACCAAGATGGCCCAGGGTGCCTCGAACACAGCCCGAGATGGCCTCGAAGCGGCCCAATATGGCCTGAAGACGGCCCAACAGGGCTACAATATTATCCCAGCAAAGCAACCTAACAGCGATGTGTAGAAGCATATCTGAAAGCATTCCCCTTAAGATTCAGATGAAAATCCAGTTGTAGAATTCTGCTGTTCTCGCAGTCGTAGTCGCATTCGCGATGACAGTCGCAGCGGCAACGGCAGTCGCAGTCACAGCCTCAACCTCAGCCTGCCTCAGCCTCAGCCTCAGCCTGCCTCAGCCTCAGCCTGCCTCAGCCTCAGCCTCAGCCTGCTTCAGCCTCAGCCTCAGTCTGCCTTCAGCCTCGGCCTCAGCCTCAGCCTGCCTCAGCCTCAGCCTCAGCATCAGCCTCAGCCTCAGCCTCAGCCTCAGCATCAGCCTGCCTCAGCCTCAGCCTCAGCCTGCCTCAGCCTCAGCCTCAGCCTGCTTCAGCCTCAGCCTCAGTCTGCCTTCAGCCTCGGCCTCAGCCTCAGCCTGCATCAGCCTCAGCCTGCCTCGGTCGCAGCATCAGCCTGCCTCAGCATTCAAAATGTGGCCCAGGAACGGAGTTCTGGGAACTAGAAGAACACGAAGTGGCCTACAGTTGGCTCCGGGCATTCAAAATGTGGCCCGGGAATGGAGTTCTGGGAACTCGAAGAGCACGAAGTGGCCTACAGTTGGCTCCGGGCATTCAAAATGTGGCCCGGGAATGGAGTTCTGGGAACTCGAAGAGCACGAAGTGGCCTACAGTTGGCTCCGGGCATTCAAAATGTGGCCCGGGAATGGAGTTCTGGGAATCGAAGAGCACGAAGTGGCCTACAGTTGGCTCCGGGCATTCAAAATGTGGCCCGGGAATGGAGTTCTGGGAGGTCGAAGAGCACGAAGTGTGTGACTGTTGGCGAAAAGCGAGCCCGGCTCTGTTCCCGGTTCTCCAGAATGTGGCCCGGGAATGGAGTTCTGGGAGGTCGAAGAGCACGAAGTGTGTGACTGTTGGCGAAAAACGATTCCCGGTTCTCCTCCCCGGCACCCGCCCAGACCCCCCTGAGGAGTCATGATGCTCTCTTTTGACCCTACTAGAAACCTATCAGCAAACGCTGTTAGGTAAAAACCTCCAGCAGGGTCCGAATAAGCCACGATCATTGATTTCTCTAAGTTGCCCAATTGAGTTTCGTATTCTCGCCTGTTCGGGCGTCGGTAAGCTCACGACGGAACAAGACGCCTCCTGAGTGTTGGGGGCACGGCGCCGAAATAAGCTGCGAGGAAGTACCGCGCGAGAGCGCGATTTCTGCATAAATGATGAGGACGTCCCGCGCGAGAGCGCGATTTTGAAATAAGCTGTGCGGAAATATCCGGCGGAAGCCGTTGGTTGTTGTAGTTCGTGAGCCAACAGCTCAATCTGAGTCGCAAGACTTTCCCTGGTGACCAAACAGGGTGCAAGCCCCAAGCGGAGCACTTCCAATGGAAAAACACCAGGTGCAAGGGCAGCCCCCAACCATACTTATTCATTCGAAATGAGAAGTCAGCATCATCGTTCTCATCATTATCATCATCAGTATCATCACCATCAGCAGTAGCAGCAACATCATCATCATCATCATCATCATCATCATCATCATCATCATCATCATCATCATCATCATCATCATCATCATCATCATCATCAGCATCATCATCATCATCAAATGAATCGCCAGTACCATCATACACATCGTCATCAGCATGATGAGAAACAGCATCGTACTGTTACTCATCTGCCTCATGATCAACTGCATCAGCATCAGCATAATCAGCAACATCTCCATCACAATCATCATCAGCAGCAGCAACGGCAACAGCAACAGCATCATCATTATCAGCAGCAGCACCATCATCATAATCGTCATCGTCATCGTCATCATCATCATCATCATCATCATCATCATCATCATCATCATCATCATCATCATCATCATCATCATCATCATCATCATCATCATCATCATCTTCATCGCCACTACCCTCATAAACACCGTCATCAGCATCATCAGAAGCAGCATGATACTGTTACTCATCTGTCTCATCATCAACTGCATCAGCACCATCATAACCAGCAATATCTTCATCACAATCAGCATCATCCTCAGCATCATCAGCATCATCATCACCATCACCATCACAATCACGATCATCATCACTATCACTACTACCGCCACCATCACCATCACCATCCTCCACATCATCCTCATCATCATAATTGTCATCCTCATCATCCTCATCATGGTCCTCATCATCATCATCCTCATCAGCCTCATCAGCATCATCATCATCATCATCAGCAGCATCATCATCATCCTCATAATCATCATTACCATTATCCTCATCTTCGTCCTCATCATCCTCATCTTCCTACTCATCGTCATCATCATCATCATCATCATCATCATCATCATCATCATCATCATCATCATCATCATCATCATCATCATCATCATCATCATCATCATCATCATATTCGTCACCATCATCATCATCATCGTCGTCATCATCAGCATTATCATCAGCATCATCATCATCACGGCTCACCAACCCTCAAACAGTCGCCGTCCACAATGCTGAGCTGGCACGGTGGCGGTACTTGCCGCAGGCAGCTCGATGTCCATCGGCGTGGTCTCGAAGGCCTTGCCGTCCTTGATCGTTCCGTCCGGCAGCTCTATCTTGATGTCTTTCTTCGGCTTGGCGGCGAGCTCCTCCCTGTGCTTCTTGATCAGCCTCTCCCACACGTCGATCCGGTGCTGGATGTACGGAGCGTTCTTCTGGATCGTGAACTCGCCCTCGAACTTGCCCGCCTCGCCGATCTTTGGGCCCCCGCCCGCCGTCACGCGACGCCCTGCCGCCGCCATGGCCGCCCGCGGCCCGCCGGCCCGACGCGCTCTCTGACCGCAAAAACGCACGCCGGCGGCGGGGGCGAACAAACGGCGCGGGGAGAGCCGCGCCCTGGGGCCACAAGATGGCTGCGGCAGCGGCAGCGGCAGGGGCAGCGGGAAGGAGGAGGAGGAGGAGGAGGCGGAGGAGGAGGAGGAGGCGGAGGAGGAGGGGGGGGGAGGAGGGGGAGGAGGAGAAGGCCACAGGCGCACACGGCTGGGCGCACGTGCGGAGCCGCTGGGGGCCGCGCGTGGAGAGGAGGGAGAGGAGGGAGGAGGCGGAGGAGGAGGAGGAGGCGGAGAGGAGGGGGGGGGAGGAGGGGGAGGAGGAGAAGGCCACAGGCGCACACGGCTGGGCGCACGTGCGGAGCCGCTGGGGGCCCGCGCGTGGAGAGGAGGGGGAGGAGGAGAGGAGGCGGAGGAGGAGGAGGAGGCGGAGGAGGAGGGGGGGGGGGGAGGAGGGGGAGGAGAAGGCCACAGGCGCACACGGCTGGGCGCACGTGCGGAGCCGCTGGGGGCCGCGCGTGGAGAGGGGGGGAGGAGGAGGAGGAGGAAGGAGGAGGAGGAGGCGGAGGAGGAGGAGGAGGAGGAGGAGGAGGAGGAGGAGGAGGAGGAGGAGGAGGAGGGGAGGAGGAGGAGAGGAGGAGGAGGAGGAGGAGGAGGAGGAGGAGGAGGAGGAGGAGGAGGAGGAGGAGGAGGAGGAGGAGGAGGAGGAGGAGGAGGAGGAGGAGGAGGGGGGGGAGGAGGGGGAGGAGGAGGAGGAGGAGGAGGAGGAGGAGGAGGAGGAGGAGGAGGAGGAGGAGGAAGGAGGAGGAGGAGGAGGAGGCAGCAGGCGCACGGAGGGGGCACGGCTCCTCTGCAGGGGCGGGGCAGGGGCGGGGCTGGCCCGGAGGGGGGGGGCATCGGCGTGGGCTCGGCAGGTGGTCCCCCGACAGCCAGGGCCGCACGCTCGTGAGCGGGGTGGGCTATCAGGCCCACGTCGGGCAGTTCCTCCTCCTCCTCCTCCTCCTCCTCCTCCTCCTCCTCCTCCTCCTCCTCCTCCTCCCCCCACGTGGGCGGCTGGGCTTGCGCTGTTCCCATTGTGCTTAAGGACTGCATCCCAGAAAAAACTCGAGCACCCCGAAGAGTATCGAAACAGTGTCGAAACAGTGTCTGCTCGACGCGCTGGCGAAGTGTCGAAAGAGCATCGCCTCCCAGGGCCCGACACGGGAAAACCCTCCGCTTTCGCTACACTCCTGGTGCTCGAAGTTCTTTCTGGCGATCAAGGCTACTGTAGGTGCAGGTTGGAACATCATTAGGCTGGGGGTCGACGCCTCCCCCCAGAGCCGATCCTCCCCCTAACGTTGCCCCTGAGATACACGTGCGGAGGCCTGGCGCGGCGCAGCTTTCCGTGCGATGGCGCACCCCTCATTAGGAGCGCGGCCACGTGTGCATCGAGCTCTCGCCCAGGCCAGGAGGCGGAGCAGGGCTCCCAGGAGCTCCACGAGCTCTCCCAGAGGAGGGCGCCAGGACGAGGAGGGAGGGAGAGGAGAGCGGGCGGGCAGCAGGCCCACGGAGAGCGCGAGTGGTCTCCGGTTGTCTCCGGCAGGGTAGTCCGGCGCACGGCTCCGACGCAGCAGGCCCCTGCACCCCGATAGATCGGAATCTGAAGCACACCGAAACCAGGTAAGCTCCTGGGGGGCGCGAGTGCTCTGGAAGCTGCCCGAGCGTGCGCCCCATGGACACAAGGGGCGTCGATGTGAAGAACAAGGAGAAGGAGAAGGAGAAGAAGAAGAAGAAGAAACAACAAGAATGCTAGCTCAGAAGAAATCCCGCGAGGAACACGAAGCAACTGCAGGAGGTAGCCGCTGCCCCTCAAGAGGGCCGTCCCGATCGCACACACCACGGACAAACACTCGAGAGCAAGGTAACACAGCAAACCAGGTCAACATGCTGTCCTACGAGCGTGGCCGAAGTTCCGCCGATCGATGCCAGGATGAAGAGGAAGTACGGTATGGTATGGTATGGTATGGGTTGGCCCTGAAGGCGGTGCGACAAAACTAGCCCACAAACATCGGCCGAGCGCTGGATCTCTCGGCGGCCCATCTCGCGCACAGCCAAAAACATCTCCAGCCTCCAGCCCGAAGGCTCGGAGGATGTCACGTCGATCGGGCGCGGGCGGGAGCCGTGTGGGCGATCCAGCTTCAGGTGCTTGACCCCCACTCTGTAGTGGGGGAACTCACCCGTCGAGATCCTGCGAAGCTCGTCCTGGGTGCCCCGCCCCACATGACCAGGGCAGCACGCCAAAATGGCAGGCGTCGTCCTCCCCTCGGAGCAGACCGCCCCACAGCGGCAGCAGAAGAGGAGGAAACGCACCTTTGGATTCGTCCCCTGGACGGCGCACTGCAAAAGAAGGTGCGCCCGCCAGCGGAAGCTCGCCCGAGAGAACTCCTCCCACCCCGACCCCGCTCCCAACTCCGCCCCCGGACCCCCTCCGTCCTCGGGCGGCTCCTGGTCAGGAGCAGCATCAGGCGCAGGCGTGGCACTCTCTGGCCGCTCGGCCTCTCGTGCCGCCGCATACTGATCCATGAGGCTGTCATGGTCGCGGACGCCTGCCTCAATGTGTGCCTCGGCCGCCCAAGCGGCAGCCTCACGCGCACACTCTGACAATCCGCGCCACGTCTCGAAAAAACTTGCATCGATGCCATGGGCTGCTGCCCCTCGCTTGGCGAACTCGTCCGCTGTACTGTTGGCTCGACGTTCCCACTCCGTGGTCTGTCCAGCCTCCACCTGCGCACGCGTGCAGTGTGCGCGGGTCTTGTGCACTTCAGAGTCTGCACACTGAAAGGCGGCCCAAAACTGGCCCCACAGATGCGCTCGAACGTTCGACGGTTCAGCCCCCCCACCCTCCCCACGTCGGACCGTGCTGACGGTCCCTGCACAATCTACGTACACCGTGAAAGGGGGGAGGGCCACTTGCGCTGGCATGTCCAGCGCGAAGTCCTCGGCATCCCCGGCCTGTTGCCTGGGTGCCGCGGACCTTGGGACAGGCCCGTGGGCCCCCGCCTGCACGCGGCCAAAGTTGTCTACCTGTACGACAGACCAGCCAGCTCGGGCCAGGCGCGGGCAGTCGGCCCGCAGGGCCGAGCCGTCTGTCAAGAAGACCCCGCCCAGGAGGCCCAGCGCGGGCCTGTTGTGCCAAAGGATGGCGACCTCGGGCTCCTCGGGGACCTCCAGGAAGACCGCGGGGCTCGGGAAGAGGCCGCGCGCAAACCGCTCTCCCTCGTCGAAGCCCAACGCTTTGACCCTGCGGGCCCCCCGCTGCAAGAAGACCGAGACGCCCTCCCTACGCTGCACGCTCAACGCTGGGCACTCGTAGGCTCTGTGCCACAACGACCCCTCAGGGTCTCAGCACCGAAGGCAGGCCCCAGACTCCGCCACGCCGTGTTTGAAGAGCCTGCATTGGGGCCAGTGGGCCCCCGAAATGAGCGACCTCAAGGACCTCCGGTGCCTCCTCGTCCAGCCTTTCGCCTCCGAGACCTTGTGCAGGAGGGGGTTGATGGCCTTCCAGGACAGCGGGGTACACCACGAGGCTGCAGGTTCCCTGACTCTGAGACCTTGGCGATCCAACGCTCGAAGGGCCCCTTCCTCAGCCATGGGCTTGACGAGGGCTGGAGACATCTGTTTTAACTGGATCTGCTCGCCCTCGTCCGTGACGAGGATGTCGCACGCCTGAAAAGACCAGCCTATCCTCTCTAAGCTGAGGACCGCCACTTCCGCAGGTGAGGCTGCCGCCGCCCACGGTGAGGACAAACGCGAAATCCTGCTCCGTGCCGCTTCCAAGCATACCTGCAGCACGCCTAGCTTGGGATATGGCCCTGGCCGATGTTCAAGATCAACGGGTCCATCCTGGGACCTTCCTTGAAGCTGTGCAATCGAAGGCTGGTCGTCGTACCCCTCGGCACTCGACCTAAGCTGACCAAGACGAAGCCCTTGCATCTGAGACGGCGGGATCGCCATGCTGCTGGACCCCCACAAGGCCGAGGCCGTTGGGCCCGCCCGCTGGACCCAAACAGAGCTTGCCCCAGCTCGCCGAAGATGCTGAATCTTGCTCGATCTCCTCCGCGCTCCTTCCCACCTCGCGCTGGTGACTCCGACCCTCCGACTGGCTCCGAGCGAAGCATCGGTCCCCAGGTTCCTCAATGAGGTGACACGGGAGGGGGAGGAGGAGGAGGAGGAGGAGGAGGAGGAGGAGGAGGAGGAGGAGGAGGAGGAGGAGGAGGAGGAGGAGAGCAGGAGGAGAAGGAGGAGAGGAGGAGGAGGAGGAGGAGGAGGAGGAGGTGGAGGAGGAGGAGGAGGAGGAGGAGGAGGAGGAGGAGGAGGAGGAGGAGGAGGAGGAGGAGGAGCAGGAGGAGGAGGAGAAGGAGGCGGAGGAGGATTGCCTGTGAAAGGAACCGGTGGGCGCGGGGCCCTCCTTCATGACAAGCACAGCCCCTGCCGGTTCTCGGGATCTTGCTCTGGGCTGCCCCCAAACAATACCAAGCAACGCCAAGCAATGCCAAGCGATGCCAAGCAGTGCCAAAGCATTGTCGAGCAGTGTCGAGCAATGCCAAGCAGTGCCAAGCAGTGCCAAGCAGTGCCAAGCAGTGCCAAGTAGTGCCAAGTAGTGGCAAGCAACGGACAGCAATGCCAAGAAGTGCTAAGAGATGCAATGCCACGCAGTGCCAGGCAATGCCTCACAATGCCAAGCAAAGAAACGCCAGGCTAGCAACGCCAAGCAATGTCCAGCAATGCCAAACAAGTATTTCAAGCAACGCAAACCAATGCCTAACAGCGCCAACCAATGCCAAGGATCGCTTTGCAGTGCATTGAATTGCATTGATACTCTCGCCCCCTTCGCTCTCTGTCTATCTCTATCTCTCTCTCTCTCTCTCTCTCGCGTCCTCTCTCTCTCTCTCTGTCTCGCTCTCTCTCTCTCTGTCTCGCTCTCTCTCTCTCTCTCTCTGTCTCTCGCTGCGCTTGTGCGTGAAACTCGGAGGGCCCTCTAGTTGCACGGCGCGAGGCGCCAACCCAGCCTCGCACCCACAACGCCAACGAGTCTCACTGAGCCCTCCGCACGCGAGGATAACGCAAACGAGGATCACGCGCGTGAGGACAACGCAAACGAGGAGAACCTGGGCCCTCCGCATGGAGGATGCACGCGACGAGGATCACGCAAACGAGCCTCACCGAGAGGGCGCGCGACGAGGGGGGGGAGGGCAGAGCTCCGGAGGCCCAGCTCGCAGAGGCCCCGCAGCGCCCTCAGCCGCGCCACCGCCAGGGCGGAGCGCTGCCGGCGCAGGCACAGCTCGCTGCGCAGCTCCTGGCGCCTCCGGAGGGCCGCCTCGGTGGCCTCCAGCTGCCTGTCGTGCTCCACCTGAGTTGGGGGGCGGAAAGATACGGATACGTGTTGTCCCTGGACCTCTCTTGGGGTGCGTTCTGACCAGAATTTCGAGGCGAATCCAGCGGTGACAACGAGGATTCCCCAGGAGGACCAGGAAAGGCCGAAAACGAAGGGGGACAACACGTATCCGTATCTTTTTCTCCCCCGACTGAGCGGCGGCCAAGAGCGGGAGCCTCACGCGGGGTAGCGCGGCGGCCTCGCGCCGCGGCTCCGGGCTGGGCCGCCCTCGCGCGGCACGCCGCGCTGGCGGCGAGGGCGCTCCCGCGCGAGCTCGCGCGGGCGGCCGGCGCGCGAGCGCCGGCGCAGGCGCGATCCCCCCCCCCCCGTGGTCGCGGCGCCCGCCTCCCCGCGGCGGGCACGGGGGGCAGAGGCTCCGCCCCTCTCCCCCGTCGCCCCGGGCTCGAGCGGGAGATCGGCCGCAGGATCGATGTGCCCTCCAGCTGGCTTGCTCGTCGAGCCCATGAGAGAAGCGTAGAGTCTTCGCAGATCTACGTCGCGTTCTACGTCATTTGTTCATGGACTCGACGAGCGAGTGAATTCTGGGGCGAATCAATTCTGCAATCGATCCCCTACTCAACTGGTCGTCCGGCCTCGCGCCTTCCCCCCCCTTGGCAGAGAGGAGGCCGACACAGGGAAACGCGCGCCTGGCCCAGTGCTCGGTCGAGCATGTCCTCCTACAGGCAGATGTTGGATGACAAATGAAATAAGAATCAAACAAAAAATGAAAAAAGAGCACGAAAAATCGTCCCGACTACCTCTCTGAACACTCCTCCTGTAGAGGGACATGCCCGACTTACGCCGTGGCCCGCCGACGACTCGGCGACGCCCCGCTGCGCACCCAGACCCCCGACGCCGTGGCTGTCCTGCCGTGCCGTGGAGCCCCAGAGGCCCTGCGCCCCTCGCCGAGGACCGGCAGCTGTTCCCTGCACCGCACCGCATGCCGCCGGCCTGCACGTGCGCCGCCCGCAGCACTGCGGGGCGCCTTCGAGCCTCGTGGCGAGCACCGGGGCGCCTGGAGCACCTGTCCGTACTGTCCAGCGTTGTCGCGATGTCTCCCCAAAACGTGCCGCCCCAGAGGTCCCCCAGGCCTCCTCGCGTGGTGAAGACGTCGCGACGGGAGGCTTCCGGCCAGTTCCGGCCTCTGGGGGCCCTCGCCGGGCCCCCGGACCGTCCAACAGCGACTCGGGACGAAGAAAACCCAGACCCGGGGAAGGGGTCCAGACCTCTGGGGGTCGACGCCGCCGAAAAGAGCACGACGCCGGGGGTCTGGCACCGGGGCGCCTGCGGCCGTGAGCCGTGGCGCTGGGCCTGCCCCTCGTGCGGGCCGTCCAGACACGGGCCCGCGGGAGGCACCGACGGCCCCCGGGGTACCCAGGCAGCCGACGTCGGGGCTGAACCTAAACGGTGTTTCTCGCTTTCGTTATGCTTTGCGCGTTTCCTCGTGTTGCCTCCGCTCCGCTCCGCCCTGAGTGCTAAATGAAACGAAAAACAAAACGGCCCGCGAGGTGGCCAAAACACGGCTGGCTGACGTCGCGGTCTCTCAGGACGTGCCTCCCCAGAAGCATGGACCTCTCCTGGGGACCGGCTCAAAAGGACTCTTCGACGGCCCCGAGGTCCCCTCGTGAGGGCCGTCCAGACACGGGCTCGGGAGGGAAGGACGGCCCCGGGGGGGTCCCGGGCAGCCGACGCCGCGCGGTGTTTTCTCAGGACCCTCCTCCTCCTCCTCTCCGCCCTCCTCCCTCCTCCCTCCTCACTCCGCCCTCCGCCCTCCGCCCGCCTCCCTCCTCCCTCCTCCCTCCTCCCTCCTCCCTCCTCCCTCATCCCTCCTCCTCCTCCTCTCCTCCTCCTCCTCCTCTCCTCCTCCTCCTCCTCCTCCTCCTCCTCCTCCTCCTCCTCCTCCTCCTCCTCCTCGCTGGGCAACGAACCCTCCTGGCAGCCTCTGGAAGAAGCGGGGCAGGATCGCCCGTGGCAGTGGCTCTGGCGGGCGGGCTCTGCGCGGGCGGGCCTCTGTGTCGGGGGGGCCACGGGCGAGCGGGGGGGCGAAGCAGCCTCGAGTTGATCCATATCCATGGGACTGGCAAGCGCAAAGGCGATGACAGTCTCGGGGATGCGCCCTCAGAAACGGAGGAGATCCTTGATGTCGGCTTCGAGCGACGGCGATGCCAGTCATAAGGATAGGGATCTGCTCTCGGCCGGTGAGAGGGTGGCCCATCTAGAGACCTCCGGGATGGGATCCGAGCAGACGGGGTCGGAGGATTGCGACGGCGACGTCGGGTTGGAGAAAATCGGACCCCGATCGAGCCGCACCCCCGATGCATCGGCGATCGGCGCGATCCACCGACTCGTCTTCTTCAGACGTTCTCTGGGCGGCCCCTCGGCCTGCGGCGGCCCTCCCGCCTTCGAGAGAGGCCTCCGCCGGGGGGGGGCCTCACGGGCGGGGGGCGGCTGCTGCTGCTGCTGACCCCGACGTCCCACGCCGTGCTCGTCTGCTCGCGGCGTGGCCCCCCAGAGGTCTGCAGCCCTTCCCGGGGACCCCCCGCCCGCATCCCGAGCCGTTCCCGCACGGTCCCCGGGGCCCGGTGAGGGCCCCCGCAGGCCAAGAAAAAATTCACACAACCAAAGAAGCGAGAAGCAAAGCAAGCGCAGTGTGCAACAAAAACAACAACAAGCAAAAAACAAAAAAAAAACTAAGAACAAGACAAAACAACAAAAAACGCCGCGGGCACCTGCTGCCGCCTGGCCGCGGCCTCGTCGGGCAGCCGCGAGGCCAGCGCGCGCCCCGCGGCCGTGGCCTCGATGCGCCGCAGCTGCTCGCGCGCGAACTCGGCGCGGTCCACGGCGAAGGTAGAAGAAGGAAAAGCGCCATACACATAAACTTCTGGCGCTCCGCGCGGATTTCTCGGATCTGCGCTGGACCCCCCTCCCTGGCGCGCGGAGCGCGCCAGGGACTGCGCCGGAGGCGCCGACGGGGGGGCCCAGCGCGGATCCAAGAAATCCGCGCGGAGCACCGAAAGTCTGTGTTTATGGCGCTCTTTCTTCTTCGAGAAGAGCAGCTTCTCCTCCACGCTGGCGGCTTCGGCCGCGGAGCGTCGTGCCTCGGGCGGACGCCAACCAACCCCATGGCCCTGACACAGTCAACCCATATCACAAGGGTGCGCGGTAAGGAGGCAAGGGCCTCGGAGGCCCACGTGCACATTTTTCGAGCGAGGCTGGCCAGCCAAAGTCGCCAGGGATGGGCCGAAAGGGCAAGGATGCAAGGGTACCCTCGGGAAGGTCGCCCATCCTGACCATGCGGGTCGACTGTAATCACAGGGTGGGGATAATAAAGTTCGGGGTTTGGGGGGATTCTATATGTTTCCTCCCGGCAATTCGTCTGCACGATGATATGCCAGTATGGTGTAGCGAAATCCTGCTCGCTCTGGCGGGGCCTCCTTGAAGGGGTCTGAGGACCACGAAACCTGAAAACGCGCTCGTGACTTGGGAAAGCTGAAAAAATCAAGAAACAGATCCCTGAAGCAATCTGGGCCAGCCTCCCGGAAATTGCCCATAAGATGAGCCTGGGCCAGCTGCTCCTGTGAGCGCCAGAGGGGAGAGCGCGCGCAAGAGACTGGACCAGCTTTCCGGCAAGCTGGTCAAGAAACGCTAGCCCAGCGTGTCGGGAAGACGTTTCTTAATCCGGCGACCCCTTGTGGGTCTCTAGGCTTGTGAAATTAATTCTCCTTTTAACAAAAAAAGAATAGGATCTACCCCCCCGGCGTTATCGGTCCCCCTTTTCGGGTATGTCAATCACATCTGATTATGACACATGTCCATCCGAAATATGAATTTACACTATCCCAGGGGGGCAGGCATCCCCCCCTGAGGGTCCCTTGAAAAAACACTCTGCGGTGACAGTGTTTGTTCTAACATAACACTTGTTCACGAATCCCTTGCAAAAAACAGGACGAAGTGCACACGCGCGCGCCGTCGCGCGCGCATGCCGAAATCCTTCAAAAACCTTTGGTGCCAGAAGGATTTCGCAATCGAGTTTCCAAAAAAACATACAAAAACACAAGGTTTCGCAACACTGATTTGCTAAGAAAGCTTCCGCGCGAGCACTTGCGAAGTCTTAAGAAAACCCTAGTTTTTTCCAGATTTTCACAAAATTCTATTAAACGGGCTTCGCGCGCGCGCATGTCAAAATCTGTCGAACGCCCTTGCGCGTGTGCCATCGCGAGAATCCTTTGCAAAAAATGGACGAAGTGCAGACGCGCGCGTCGTCGCGCGCGTATGCCGAAAACCGTCAAAACCCATCGGTTTCGGAAGGATTTCAAAATAGTGTCTCCAAAAAAACCTACGAACACACAAGGTTTCGCAACACGGATTTTCAACAAAAGCGTGCGCGCGCGCTCTTGAGTCGTCGTCGTCGTCCTCCTCCCTCTTCCCTCGTCGTCGTCGTCGTCGTCAACGCCGTCGTCGTCTTCTGTCTTCCCTCGTCGTCGTCGTCGTCGTCTTGGCGTCGTCGTCGCTTCCGTCGTCGTTGTCGCCGTGGTCGTCTTTCCTCCCTCGTCGTCTTCGTCGGCGTTTCGTCGTTGTTCCTCCTGTTTCGTCGCCGTCGTCGTCGTCGTCGTCGTCGTCGTCGTCGTCTTCACTCCTCCCTCGTCGTTATTATCCTCCCTCGTCGTCGTCGTCGTCCGTCGTCGGCGTCTCGTCGTCGTCCCTCCTATTTCGTCGCCGTCGTCGTCGTCTTCGTCGTCGTTGTCGTCGTCGTCGTCGTCCTTCTCCTCCCTCGTCGTTGTCGTCGTCGGCGTCGCCGTCCTTCCTCCTTCGTCGTCGTTCGCGTCGTCGCCGTCTTCCCTCCTCCACCGTCGTTGTCGTCGTTGTCGCCGTCGTCGTCCTCCTCCTCCTCGTCGTCGTCTTCGTTGGCGACGTCGTCGTCGTCTTCGTCGTCGTCGTCGTCGGCGTCGGCGTCGTCGTCGTCGACGACGACGTCGGCGGTGTCGTCGTAGTCGGTGTCGGCGGCGCCGTCGTCGTCGTTGTCGCTGTCGTCGTCGGCGTCGGTGTCGTGACCAAGTGCCATGTGGTACCTACCGTCACGGTCTTGTCTTAAGAAGTCTTGCGACCAAGTTGCGGGTGGGTGTGTGGGATGTTTGCGCGAGCAGTGGAGGTGGTCAGGCGCGGTGCAGGGTAGCCATCCCCCCCCCAAAATACCCCCCAGGGACCCCGAACCGGCAATTCGCCCCCCCCCCCCCCCCCTCCTCGCCCAGCGTGACCCCGGGCCGAACGCGTCACGGGGGAGCGGAGGGCTCCAACACTGGCCAAGAAGGCGCCAAACGCTCCCCAGACGGTCCGAGGGGGCCACGATTCGCCGAAATATCGCCCTGGACGCCCACGATGGCCTTCAGGCGGCCTCCGAAGCTGCCAAGACGCCCCAAAAGGCCCCCAAGATGCGCCCCAAGAGGGTCCCAAGAAACAAAAATCGTCCCATTCCGTTCGGAAAAAAACTGCATTTTTCGCATGCTCGCCTATTCAGTTTTCACAACGTCCCAGACAGGCAGAGAAGCCTTCAAGATCGCCCCCAGACGGCCAAAGGGGCCCCCAAGAAGGGTCGAAGAGGGTCCAACAACAGCCCACGAAGCCCCCAAGACAGCCCAAGAGGGCCCCAAGACGGCTCCAAGACGGACTCCAGAGGGCACCTTTTCGAGCCTTCGACCCCAAGACGCCCCCAGTCTGCGCCAAGAACAGCCCAAGAGGCCCTGAGGGACCCACAAGGGAACCTCAAAGGCCTCCAAGAAGCCCCCAGGAAGCCCCCAAAAGGCCCCAAAACTTGGCCCAAGATGCCTCGAGGCGGCCGGATATGGCCTGCAGACAGGCCAAGATGCCACCCAAAGGCCACAAAAGAGCACCAAGAGGTACGATAACAGCAACGAAGCAACAGGAACGGTGTCGAGCGCCGTGTCATGATTCGGACAAGCCTCGTGAGATGCAGCCCTGGAGGCGCAGTAGATTATATAGGGGTCGGCGGATGTGGCGCAAGCCTATAGAATCCACGTCCGGAAGTGACGTGTTGCCGGAGGCAGGTCCGCGGATGCTGTAATGCAATGGATCCAATGTGTCCAATGCTTGCATAATTCCTACATATTGTATCATGTTACATTATTATGTGTCCCCCCCTACCCCCCCCCTGGAGTCGCGCCACTTCCATCGACCCTCAGGAGGAGGGCCCCTTCTGGGCTTCAAAATCTAGAAAAACCTATGGAAAACCGATGATTTGGGCACCTTGAGCCTTTTGGGGATCCAAGAGGGCGTGAAGACGGTTCAAGATGGTGTCAAGACGGGACAAGACGGCCCCAAGACGGCCCAAGATGGCCCCAATAGGGCCCACAAAGCCCCCAAGATTGCCCAAGAGGGCCCTCAGAGCGCCCACCAGAACGCCGCCAGAGGCCAAAAACATAGATTTTCCTTAAGTTTTTTCAAAGAATTTCGCGTTCTCGCCTTTCCCGGCTCTCAGAGGCCCATGACGGCCCTAGCAGCCTCCAAATGGCCCCAAGACAGCCCAAGCAGCACCCTACATATTGTTATTCATGTACATTATATGTGTCCCCCCCTACCCCCCCCTGGAGTCGCGCCACTTCCATCGACCCTCAGGAGGAGGGCCCCTTCTGGGCCTCAAAATCTAGAAAAACCTTGGAAAACCGATGATTTGGGCACCTTGAGCCTTTTGGGGATCCAAGAGGGCGTGAAGACGGTTCAAGATGGTGTCAAGACGGGACAAGACGGCCCCAAGACGGCCCAAAATGGCCCCAATAGGGCCCACAAAGCCCCCAAGATTGCCCAAGAGGGCCCTCAGAGCGCCCACCAGAACGCCGCCAGAGGCCAAAAACATCGATTTTCCTTAAGTTTTTTCAAAGAATTTCGCGTTCTCGCCTTTCCCGGCTCTCAGAGGCCCATGACGGCCCTAGCAGCCTCCAAAATGGCCCCAAGACAGCCCAAGCAGCACCCAAGGGGGCCCCAAGACGGCCCAAAGAGGCCCCCAAGACGATCCAAGAGGCCTCCAAGACGGCCCAAGAGCACCCCAAGATGGCCCAAGACGACCCCAAGAGACCCCCAAAACGCCACAGGAAGCCTCCAAGAAGCTTCCAAGAACCCCCAGGAGGCTTCCAAAAAGCCCACAACGGCTGGACTGTTACGTGCTCGGGACGTGCACCCCGCGAAACGAAAGGAATCCACGTCCAGAAGTGGCATGTTGCCAGAGGCAGGTCCGCGGATGCTGTAATGCAAATGAATACAATACATTCACAGATGGCAGAATTGCTACATATCATACTGTATTATATTACATTAGTATGTATCCCCCCTGACCCCCCCCTGGGGTCGCGCCACTTCTTCGACCTCAGGAGGGAGGGCCCCTTCTGGGCTTCAAAATCTAGAAAAACCTATGGAAAACCGATGATTTGGGCACCTTGAGCCTTTTGGGGATCCAAGAGGGCGTGAAGACGGTTCAAGATGGTGTCAAGACGGGACAAGACGGCCCCAAGACGGGCCAAGATGGCCCCAATAGGGCCCACAAAGCCCCCAAGATTGCCCAAGAGGGCCCTCAGAGCGCCCACCAGAACGCCGCCAGAGGCCAAAAACATCGATTTCCCTTAAGTTTGTTCAAAGAATTTCGCGTTCTCGCCTTTCCCGGCTCTCAGAGGCCCATGACGGCCCTAGCAGCCTCCAAAATGGCCCCAAGACAGCCCAAGCAGCACCCTACATATTGTATCATGTTACATTATTATGTGTCCCCCCCTACCCCCCTGGAGTCGCGCCCACTTGCCTCGCCCCTCATGGAGGGGGCCCCTTGGGCTTCAAAATCTAGAAAACTATGGAAAACCGATTGATTTGGGCACCTTGAGCTTTTGGGAATCCAAGAGGGTGTGAAGACGATTCAAGATGGGTTTAGTGTCAAGACGGGACAAGACGGCCCCAAGACGGCCCAAGATGGCCCCAATAGGGCCCACAAAGCCCCCAAGATTGCCCAAGAGGGCCCTCAGAGCGCCCACCAGAACGCCGCCAGAGGCCAAAAACATCGATTTCCTTAAGTTTGTTCAAAGAATTTCGCGTTCTCGCCTTTCCCGGCTCTCAGAGGCCCATGACGGCCCTAGCAGCCTCCAAAATGGCCCCAAGACAGCCCAAGCAGCACCCTACATATTGTATCATGTTACATTATTATGTGTCCCCCCCTACCCCCCCCTGGAGTCGCGCCACTTCCATCGACCCTCAGGAGGAGGGCCCCTTCTGGGCCTCAAAATCTAGAAAAACCTATGGAAAACCGATGATTTGGGCACCTTGAGCCTTTTGGGGATCCAAGAGGGCGTGAAGACGGTTCAAGATGGTGTCAAGACGGGACAAGACGGCCCCAAGACGGCCCAAGATGGCCCCAATAGGGCCCACAAAGCCCCCAAGATTGCCCAAGAGGGCCCTCAGAGCGCCCACCAGAACGCCGCCAGAGGCCAAAAACATCGATTTCCCTTAAGTTTTTTCAAAGAATTTCGCGTTCTCGCCTTTCCCGGCTCTCAGAGGCCCATGACGGCCCTAGCAGCCTCCAAAATGGCCCCAAGACAGCCCAAGCAGCACCCAAGGGGGCCCCAAGACGGCCCAAAGAGGCCCTTAGACGATCCAAGAGGCCTCCAAGACGGCCCAAGAGCACCCCAAGATGGCCCAAGACGACCCCAAGAGACCCCCAAAACGCCACAGGAAGCCTCCAAGAAGCTTCCAAGAACCCCCCAGGAGGCTTCCAAAAAGCCCCACAACGGCTGGACTGTACGTGCTCCGGACGTGCACCCCGCGAAGCGAGAGGAATCAGATGCTCGATCGTATGTTTGTGGATGCCACGACAATGGACACCCTAACAGTCCTATACAATGTTGGAAAAATGTCCTAAACATGTTTCAACCATGTTTACAACATGTTTAGGACATGTTGTGGACATCTGGAAACTATTTGGCAACATGTTTCCTCTCCATTGATCGTCCTCCACAAGTGTACGCACACCAACGCCGACCTCCCGCCGCTGGGCCCAGAACGGGCCCGGCCAGGGCCCGTGCTGCTGACTAGCTACCCGAGCCTCCTTGCGCCGTGAGAAAATCGCTGCGGACTGGGGGCCCTCGCCAGGCCCCCGGGTCTCCGACAAAAAAAAACATAAGAATAGTAATAATTATAAGCACAACAATGTTAATAATACGAATAATAGTGTGAATAATATGATTAGTAGCATTCTCATTGTGATTAATATTGTTGCGATTATTAGTACTATTAATCGTATTATACGTTTTCGTTGTATGCCTCGTATTGGTGTTAGTTTATTGATACTCTTGACATTGTAATTATTCTTCTTAGGATGAGAAGCTGGACCCCGGGAAAGGTCCAGACCCAGACCCCCGACGTCGTAACTTTTTATCACAACGTCGACTCCCAGAGAACTGGACCCCTTCCCCGGGACGGGTTTTTCACCCGGAGTCGTTTGGCTGACGATCCCAAGGCCCGGTGAAGGCCCCCGGAGGCCGAAAATGGCGAAAAATGTGCCACTGTGATTTTTGGGTCTGGGAACCTCTGGGATCGGCGCTGCGGCGCGATCCTCCGACCCCATCTACTCCAACCCCATCTAGGAGGCCTAGACGGATAGGGGCAAACCCGCTCAAAATCCGTCCCTGGACCCCTACCCGGGTCCATCTGGCGAAAGATTTCACCCCAGATCCGTTTTTGACGGTCCCGGTGCCCGAAAACGACCCCCGGAGGCAGAAACAAACAAAAGACTTACTTCACCGCAAAACATCTGACCCTCAGCTTCGATGCTAGTAATACACGTCAGCGAAGCTGCGCTACAGCCTGAAACGGAGGAAAGAACAAACGGCCGCAGATCCGCGGAGACACTAAATACCCCGTGCGAGCTATAAAGAGCACGCCGTGAAACGACTAGGAAACGGAACCTTTAAACAAGGAGAAGGAGGAGAAAGCGCAGGACAGCGCCCCTGGAGAAGAGGGGGCACAACTACGCTGCAGAAGGAAACAAAAGACCCTCTCGAACCCCTCTCCTGCTGGCCGGAACCCATCCTGGCCTCCTCCGACCCCCGGCGGGCTCCGAATGTCTTGACGCCCCCTCGCAAGCCTCCGCCAGCGCGCCCGCGTGCTGGAACCGGCGCCGCTGGTACAGAGCACGGAACAGGCGCGCCTCCTGCGCCATCTGCGTGGCCAGCGCCCTGACTGAGGAGGAAACTTACCGTGTTTGGAGGAAGGGGCTGGGAGGATCAAGGGCATGAGCAATAGCATCCAGATGCAATGCACGGTACCTTCGGCCGCCCACGGGCAATGATACCCTCACTTCTCCCAACCACCTCCTCCCAACCCGATATCTGTCTTCCTGCTGGGAGGAAGGGCTGGAAGGAGCAAGGGCATGAGCAATAGCATCCAGATACAATGCACGGTACCTTCGGCCGCCTACGGGCAATGATCTCATCACTCCTCCCGACCCCCTCCCCCCAACCCGATATCTGTCTTCCCGACCTGTCGGCATCGGGGCCCGGGCTGGGGCCGGCCATCGCTCGGCCGGGGGCCGCGCGGCGCTGGGGCGCGCACCGGCGCGCACCGCGGCGGGGAGCGGCGGGCGGCCAGCCCCGAGGGCCAGTGGCGGCGACTGGCGGCGCGCACAACGGAGCCTTCACAGGAGCCTGCTTACCCAGACCCGCTCGGGATGCAAAAAATCATGACAACAGGTTTTCGCTATTTTCGGCAGGTGTTTTGCTATTTTCGGCCTTCGGGGGTCTTTCCCGGGCCGCGGGACCGTCAGAAAACGACTCAGGATGAAAAACCGGTCCTGGGGAAGGGGTCCAGACCTGTGGGGGTCGACGTTGCGAACAAATCACGACGTCGGGTGTCTTCTAAGGCCCCCTTTTAAGAGCTCCTTCTAAGGGGGGTGCCTGAATAGGCTCCTTCGAGGGGGGGGAGGCTGCTTCTAAGGCCCCATTAGAAGGCTTCTGCTAAAGGGGGGGAGGCTCCTTAGAAGGAGCCTGCTTCCTATTAGAGGGCGCGGGCCTTGCATGCTGCCGACTATTGACGTATCTTCGACCAGCCACCAGGGGCCGCTCTCAGGCCCAAGGACTGCGGAGAAGAACAGGGCAGAAACCTGAGCAAGAAAAAACGGCCCCCGGAGTCGAGGCCCCTAGGTGAGGCCACAGGTCGGAGGGCCGCCTTTCCTTTGCCTCCGTGGCTCCTCCCTCTCCTCGTCCACCCCCCGGCCGAGTTTTGCCCAGGCCCTCGAGGATCGGGGACAGCGGTCTTGCTACCTTTGGCATGCTGTGTGTGCTTCGTCATCCAGGAGACATACAGCCACGACCCAGGCGCGGTTGCAGGCTGGGCCAAAGGCCACTGGATAAAGCGGGTCGTCGCCATGGTACCGAAGAGGAGCGCATACTGCTTTAAACGGACTGTGCTTGACCCCTCGAAAGCGACCTGAGTCGTGGCTGGAACGTACGGGAATGACGAGGGAGAGCTGCCATGCTATCCCCACATGAGAAGCACTTCTGAACGGAGTCCTCGTGGAGCAGCTCGAGTGATTACCGTCCAGCTGCCCATCCAGGCCTTGTGGATCGGGGTGGCGCGATCGTCGTGCCTCTTCTCGAAGTCAACGGCGAAAGACTCAAAGCTCAAATTGTCGATCCAATCATGCTCGCTGGGCCTGCGCAGAGTCGCTTGCCTGCCCAGCACGTCTTTAAAAGACACGTCGGCTTCTTCAGTGCGGCGCAGGCCGTCCGATTCACGCTGTTGCCGCCGACAGGCACCCTTCGGCATGCAGGTGGTAGGTTTGCCGGCGGGGGCCCTGCGGGTGCAGCTCCCAGGCTCAACGCGCCGACCTTCAGCAAGGCGGGCTGGGGAGCCCGCGAATGTCTTGGAACTGCTGATCGGCACCTCTCGCCGGCAGCGAGCATCGCAGCCAATTCGTACAAGACCACGGTGGGGACCTATCTTTAGGTCGGGCGCGTCCTCCTACGAGCGGATCTCGGACGAAAAACCGGACACTGTCAACAAAAAACATCAAACCGAGTCCAAAAATAATCGACAAATCGTACCCAGACTATTTTTCACCATTTTTGAACATTCCTCCTGTAGAGGGGCATGCCCAGCTTAAGCCTATCTCGATGGGGATGCACACTCTAAGTGCGAGGCGCAGCGCACACGATAGTGCTGCTGCCGACGCTGGCCCATTTACATGCCCGACTTCAGCCTATCTCGCTGGGGATGCACACTCCCAGTGCGACGCGCGGCGCACACGGCAGTGCTGTTGGCGACGATGCCCGACTTGCAACACGGTTCCATGGCGGGGTACCTGGCGCTCGCAACGACTGTGGCTTCTGTCGGCGGCGAGCCTGGGGGGAAGGTGAGAAGGGGCGGGCCTTCCCAGAAGGCTCGGCAGCCCCCCAGCCTTCTGAAAAGTTTTCGGAGCCTGCCCCGAAGACAGGAAAAACCTCTCGGAGGGCGCGAGGGCTTCTGAGCAGTCCCGCCGCCTTCTGAGAAGGCCTTCTCTTCCTCACTTCCCCCCCTCGCTCGCCGCCGAATGGATGGGCGGCGCACCACGGCACATCAGCGGACGGGCCAGCACGGGGAGCGCTCGCGTCGACGCCTCCGAAGGCGCGGCCTGCGCCAAGCCGCCGCCGTCCCCGGGCGGCCCGCGCGCGACCTCGCCTGCAATGGGGGAGGGCGGACTGGAGGGTGCCGCGGGAGGATGGCCTCTGCTACAGGGGCGCCGCCGCGGCACCGCGCGGAAGCCCCAGAGGTCGCCATGCCGGCCGGCGCGGAGTGCGCGGGCGGGCGGGGGCGGGGCTCCCAGGCACTTGAGACAAGATGGCAACGGATGACGGTGATGACGATGAAGATGATGCTGATGGTGATGATGGTGATGATGGCGATGAACATGATGCGGCTGATGGTGATGATGGCGATGATGACGCTGATGATGGTGGTGATGGTGACGATAGTGGTGGTGATGATGCTGATATGGATGATGACCATGATGATGATGATGATGATGATGATGATGATGATGATGATGATGATGATGATGATTCTCCCGCTCGCGCGCTAGCGAGCTGTCTCCGAGCGCGGCCGCGGCTCGCGCGCGCGGGGCGGCCCAAAATGGGCAGGCCCGTTCCGCGCGCTCGTGCCGGGGCGCCGCGCGTCAGGCGGGGGAGACCGCCTGCTCGCCGACGACGGCGAGGCAGCGCCCATCAGCCTTAGATTGGGAGAGGAGGGAGGGGGGCAGAGAAGCTGCGGAGTCAGCAGGAGCTTGCTCACAGAGAATAGAAGAGGCATTCTCCCGCTCGCGCGCTAGCGAGCTGTCTCCGAGCGCGGCCGCGGCTCGCGCGCGCGGGGCGGCCCAAAATGGGCAGGCCCGTCCCGCGCGCTCGTGCCGGGGCGCCGCGCGTCAGGCGGGGGGAGACCGCCTGCTCGCCGACGACGGCGAGGCAGCCATGCCCGTGCTCAAGGACCTTGCGAAGTGACAAGGTTTCGGCGGGCGGCCGCAAGTAGGGCAGGCCACGCGGCGGGGCCGACTTGGAGAAATGAAGCGACAAGGCGGTCGCTGGCGGTGGCGAAGAACAGGATCCGCGCCCGTGCGGGCACGGGCAGCGCAGCAAGAACTGTGGAAGCGGCGGCGGCTTGCAGGTAGCGCTCAGCACTGGAAGCCTGACGCCAACGCCCCCGCCAGAAGACGCGAGGGACGACTTCCGTAGCGATATAGAAGTCTGTTGCGCCAGAGCCCCGCAGACATGCGGGCGTCAGGTTGAGCCCCTGACCCGCTTTGGCAAGAGGGACGCCCAGGGCAGAAAGCAAATGATTCCACCGAGTACGGAAGCCGCTCGCACCGAAAGGGGCGAGAGGATCGGTGGAAGCCAACCGCCCAAACACTTGATTCAGAATCTTCACCGTGCCCCGATCGGAGCAGCGAGCATGCTGCGTCGGGTACGTTCTCCTGGTCTTGGGAACAAGAATCGAAAGAAAAGCACCCCCTTCAACTTCGAGGCGGTCGCAAGGAAGCGACAAGTCACAGCGGCGTGACGCCAGCAGCTCGCCAGGCCTGAGGAACATCGTAAAGCCCATGAGCAGCAAGGCCGCCATCACAGGCCAGTCCCAGGCGAAACAGAGACCGACAATAGCGCGCAGCAGAGCGCGAGGTAAGGGCGGGCGGAGCTTTGGCGGCTCCGCGAGCTTCCATTGTTTCGCTTCGTCCCAAGCTTCTGTTAGAAAGGCCTTCCAATGCGGATGAGCGCTCTGGATTCCCAAGATGGCATGAACCAGAATATAATGAGGGAAACCTGCATCATGAAGCCACACGCCGAAGGTCGCGAGGAAGCGGGCGAGAAGTATCCCGCTACGGTAAAGAGTGGCGGGCGGCACGCAGTGTGTTCTGCTAACCACAGTTCGAACGCATCAATCGATCTCGAGCGACGATCGAGATACGCGGAGGTGAGGTGAGAATCGCGCACGAAGGGAGTGCGCGGAGGGCGAGCGGGCGCTGAAGGCGCAGCCCGACTAAGCCCTTGGCCTGCGGTCGGCGCCGCGGCTCCCAGAGAGATGCAGAGGCCGCAGACGCACCACAGGATGAGCGCAGGGCGGCCAGGGCTGGGAGAGCTGATAAGCGTGGCGGCCCTCCTGCTCCTGGACGCGTAGAAGGGCGGAACGAGGGTGTCCCGCCCGTCGGTCTCGAACCCCGACGCCTCCGCC
>CAUYUJ010018950.1:169458-191171 GCA_963575745.1 Prorocentrum cordatum | reverse complement strand
AGAAGGAGGCTGCTTCTCAGAAGGCGCCGGCCTTACATCGATTGACAAGGCCCGCGCCTTCTAAGAAGCAGGGGTGCCTCTAGGAAACCCCCCAAAACCCTCCCCCCACCCCCCTCTCCGCGTGGCTGAGAACGCACGACCACTGTCGGGAACAAGCGTCCGGGCCCAGCTCAGACCAGGCGGGTGAGGCTGCGGCCTCGGGAATCTGGCGTGGCTGGACAGATGCAGTGCGAGACCAGAAATACAAATATGTGAGCGTTCTCTTTCTCGAGGCCAGAGGATGCCAAGACAACTTTCCAGTAGCGATGTGCCCGGCAGCCGGGACGCAAACATATGGAGGCCGAAGTAGCGATGTGCCCGGCAGCCGGGACGCAAGCAGATGGAGGCCGCCAGGGGACAATGCACACTCGGCGGCTCCAACCTCTCCGAAACCTCTGTGCAGATCCGCAGGGAGGGAACTTTAAAGCATGGCGGGCGCTTGAGCCAACAAGGTCACGGATGCAACACTCCGACGTGATGCAAGCCAGCGGCCTTCACGGCGGCCCAACCCCGAGACAGAAGCTAACAAAGACGTGTTGAACACTAGGCATGTGAGCGTTCTCTTTCTCGAGGCCAGAAGATGCCAAGACAACTTTCCAGTAGCGATGTGCCCGGCAGCCGGGACGCAAACAGATGGAGGCCGCCAGGAGACAATGCACACTCGGCGGCTCCAACCTCTCCGAACTTGCTCCAACAGGCCTTATATGTCACCGAATGGCTTACAGAGCGGGCGGAAAATGCTGCCAGCAAAGGCGCGGACAAACGCGGCGCAGAGCTTGGGAGGATACGGCTCTGCTAGCTTACTGAATTTGACACCGCACGGATGGTTGCCAATGATTGCAATATGCTTCTTACCTGAGAACGAGCACACGCCGCGGCCAGAACAAGTGACACTGAGATGCCTGCAGGAGATGTGGGCACAAAGGAACTTCGTGCGCTTCCGCCACGGAGCGCCCCAGGCGCAGAAATGTGTGACGCAAGTCTCTATACACGAGCTCCGCGCGAGGATCTCGAAAGCTCTAACATTCCAAAGCAGGCTGGTGTGAGGATTTTCCACGACGCACGGAACACCGAGCCTGCGGCACAGATCTAGGATACTGCACGCCACTTTGCATAGGCGATTGGCTATGTTGACTACACGCTGATCGGCAGGCGAGTGGGGAGGGGAGGCCAAGAGGGAAGGCACGCCACCGAATCGGCGAGAAACGGCACCGGAGGGCCGAGAAGGAGGGACACGGCGGAGCCAGCCAGATCGCGGCGATCAAGCCGGCGCGAGCCCATCCGCGGATTTTTCAGACGAGGCTGTCATCTAGCAAGTCAAAGTGTGGCCCGTGCCGAATGTCGATCTCAAATATCTGAATACTCTTCAGAGCTCAAGCCCGCCGCCATGCTCGAGCAAGGCGGCCTGACCCCGAAAAGATCTCTAGGGCAAACTGTCGTCCTGTCACTGCTGCCTGGCGAGCGGCATCCTCAAGATCCGCGAGCCGATGCTCGTGGCGGCCGTGTGAGCCTGGCGCTGCACGGCGTCCGAGGCCCGCTGCAGCTGGGTGGGTAAAAGGCCGCTCTTCTCGTAGCGGCGTACGCTAGCGGCGTACGCTGCTGTCGGCTGCCCACCGCCCGCGCTTCTTGATCTCGGCGAGAGGGCGGGCGCGGGTGGCCAGATCGTGGCTCGCTCCGCCGTGGCGGAGTTGGTACAGCGTAGGAGGCCCCAAGTTGCCGAGGCCCACGTCTACCGCGGCCTGGGAGAACAGGGCGGCCCAGCTCGAGTAATTCAGGTCGAGCAGCGGCAGCGTTGCGCCGCGGCCGGCACGGAGTCGCGCCAGCAGGCCTCCCACCCACCAGAACTCCGTGCTGTCGTGGCTCAGCGACTCGTCGAACTCGCCCGTCTTCGAAGGCGCGCTGTACTCCGACGCGTTCAGCAGCAGGGTCCACATCGCCAGGGCTCTGGGCCCCCCTAGCGGTGGTGGAACAGCATCCTTCACCCGCAGGCGCAGCAGCTCGGACGGCCTGGTGTAAACACGAAGCACAGGAGCGTCGCTGCGGCCGCCACCCAGTGGCCTTGATTGATCAGCGAGTCCGCGATCAGCGCAGTGAGCGGCCACGGGAGGGGCAACCTCGACCGGTTGGGGGCGGCCTTCAGAAAGCCCAGGAGCGCCCGCCTCGCCTTCGGCAGCTCGGGCGCCTTTGGCGACAGGTCCTGCCGACAGTACGCGAGGGCCGCCAGGAGGTAGGTGCCCACCGAACTCGGGTAGCCCTGGAAGAACTGCTCGTGAAGGTAAGCCGTCACCGCCGAGTCGAGCTGGGTGGCGTTCTCGATCACCCGATTGGCTGTCGTGCACCAGAGACAGAACTGACCCACAATTCGCTTGTACCGAGCTTCCTGAGGCTTCTTCACGGTGCGCCTCTCGAGCGGAGACAGGCCGAGCTCGTCGACCGCCGGCTCCGACCCGTAGTCCCTGGGGCGGCGAGCAGCGCGCTCGGCTTGAAGGTCTGGCTCGAGGCCGCTGGGCGGTGCCAGCGACTGCGCTGCGGGCCGCTTGCGGCACCTCTGGGCGGTCGAAGGCCTCGCTGCTGGCAGCCGCGACGGGGGCATCAGCGGGGCCAAAGTCGACGCCAAAGGCCCGACCGAGCCTGGCTGCAAAGGCGCGGACGCGGCTGCCCCGCTGGCCGCAGGCGCCCCCGCCCAGCGGAGCGTGCCTCGGCCTGGGCAGGACATCAGCTGGAGGGTCGGGCGCGTGGGGCTTGGCCGACGCCTCGGCCCAGTCGCCCTGCTTGCGCCTTGAGCCTCGATCCGCAGGATTGTGCTCTGAAGGAAGCCACCGCCAGCGAGAGGTCATGTCGAACGCAAGGTTGAGACCACCAATCCGACGACAGACCCGCATCAATCTCGAGGATGAATGACCCTTGGACACGGCAAGGATGCTGGACAGGTACAAGTGGCGCTTCCCGAAATTCGCCAGGGCACGCGTCTTGCGGAGGTGAACTAGAACCACGCTGCGGCCCTCGAGGATCACCCGGGCCTCCGAGCGGGCCCACCGTCTCACCAAGACACGCCGCCACTCGCCGTCCCAGATAATCGAATCAAGGTCGAGCTTATGCTCTGGAACCTCGGGGGCGGGCCCGTCTATGTCGAAGCCTCCTAGAAGAGCGAGCGAGAGAGCGCGATCCCGAGGTCGATAACCCAATTCAGCTTCACGAGAGAATCCCCACCTCTCATTGAACCGACCGAGCGACTTGACAGCGCCGATGCCCACCTTCTGCTGCACGGTACACCCTCCCCAAGACAACGCATCGACAGCGAGAACATCCTCAGACCAAGCAGCCCCAAGATTACGGGAGGCGAGGAAGATGAGCCCAGCGGCCCAGCCCAGCTCACGTCGAACAGAACCCCAGAGACGGCGGCGATGAGGTCCAGCGTCAGCTGCAAAGGAGTAACAAGCCGAGAAAACGCATAACAACTGGCGGCGGATGAGAGCACGCGTCGTGTCATGAGACATGATAGCCGTCAAGGTCTCTCCGCTGACATACCCTTCCTTGAGAATCTGTTGAATAGCCAACCTGATCTTCCAGCCAATGCGAGGACTCCAACCAACAGTGGCGTTTTCGCCGGAAAAAGGTCCAATCTAAAGCCGTCGCGCCGGGGCCCGCCTCCACTGGATGCGCAGGAAGATTTACCCCGCTCGACTCCTGCTGAACCTCCTCTGCCGCGCCCTTAACTGCCCCCCGATCCTTCCGGAAAGCGAAAAAAATGTCAACATACTCGGCGTGCGCGAAGGGCTCCAGACAAGGAGGGGGGAGATGATCAACTACGGCCTTGCTTTCAGACACGCCTCGAACCCTTCTGGCTCGATGCTCAAGTACTTGCTGACAGGCCCAGAGAGAAAGCTTCCAGCCCATCGGAATCACCTTCAGGACTGGAAAGAGGCACTGGCCCCGTCTGACAGCGCGGCCTTGGGCCGACGAGACATTCACCAGGTCGGCGCGAACCCTCGGGAGGACGAACATATCACGAAGAGCTTCGGGTAACTGCACGTTGTGAACCGCGCTTACGATATCGACCGAGCCGACCTGGATAGGAGCCGCGCTGCCAACCTCTATGGCCGAAAAGGCAGCTCCAGACGCCAGCGCCACTGGGTCGCTATCACGAAAATGGCAGGATGGTAGCCTACCATCAACTATCAAGCGATACTTCCCTGACCTTTTATAAACGAAACGAAGAACAGGCCGCAAGAGACCTCGCCCGACAAGTGCCACTCGATCAGGTCGCCGCCAGCCATCTAACGCAGCAGCTCCGCGTAGAGGGCGGGCGACCGCTTAAGAGCAGGACCCGAGTAAGGTCGAGCAGGTCCCTCGAGTCTAGCTATCTCCCTGCCAGTGGATTCTGGCAAGCGCAATTGAATTAGCCGCTCCACAATCTTTTTGCCCCGATCACCTGCCAGATGCTCAAGAAACCGTGAAACTGATCCAGCTGCAGGCAGGTCGACCAGGTGGACGGAGCCCATGCTGAGGGGGGCGATCACGGCGCCTTCGCCGCAAGCACTCTTCGCCCGAAGCGCTCGAAGGGCCCCTGGGCCGTTCAGATCGTCCGGCGGCGGCCCCGCCGAGATGACCGACTGGCGAATCATGCTGGGACTGGCCTGCTGGCTGGCGGCGGGGCCCTGGGCCATCCGCGGACAAGATGAACCAAGATGCAAATCATTCTGCGCGCCGGCGACTTCGCCACGCACCTCAACAACATGTTTGGTACGCAGCAGCCGACGCCTGGTAGACCTGCCAAGGTGTACACCAGTTCCTCTGGAACCCCGATGCAAAACTGAAGCGGGCCGAGGGAGAGGCAGCAAGTTACGCTGCCGCTCCTCCGCCCAAAAAGGATGGCTGTGAGCAGACTGCCTCCCAGGCGCAAGTCCAGGAGGCCCTCCCTGCAGGGCGTAATCGCGACAGGGCTGGTCGGGGGGTCGGTCCAGCCCTGGTGGGGTAAGCATCACCCCTGCCCCTGATTCCCCTTCTTCCCCTGCTTCACGAGCTCCGCCCTCTCCTCGCGGGCCTTGCGGACCTGCTTGAGGATCGCAGCGTCGCGCTCGACCTCGCCCGCCACGTGGGCGATGAGGTCCGGGCAGACCATCGCCATGCCCGCATCCTTGGTCATTCCCGAGAAGATGGCGGCCTCATCGAACGCGGCGTGCTGCAATGATGATGAGCCCCCTTTGTTCTTGCCCTTCGGCCCAGAACCGCGCGAGGCCAGGAAGTCCATGTGGTAGACGTACTCAACCAGCTGCGCCTTCCTGAGAAGGAGCTCGATCGCGGCACTGTTGCTGACGTCAATCATATCATAGCAGAAGCCCTCATCCAGGCAGCGCATGGCAGTGTGGTGGACCTCTGCGCCACAGTCATCGGTCCGCAGGCCGAATGTCATGATGAGCGAGCGGTGGTGCTCAAGAGGTCCTCCTTGCCGGCGAAAGAGCCAGCTGCAGCACCACTTGACCGTCCTGGGCCCAGGCACGGGCCAGTCTGGAAAGGGTGACTCCCGAAGCTGAACGTCCGACCCGACGAAGCAATCTCTGAGACGATCCCTCGACGCCACGATCGTGGCCCTGTTGACCCTCAGATCGTGATGGCTCTCCATGGCGATGTACTCCTCCACGGGGTGAGCCTGCAAGTCGCGGACCAACACGGCTGTGCCCGAAGGTGTGGTGAAGATGCCGACCTCGCCCTGCACATGATCAGTCGCCGCCAAGGTGACAGGTGACCCTCGAGGGCCGAACGTGGTCGACTCCACCGTCACCCACTGAGCCCCAGCGGCGCCCGCGGCCGCGCCACCCGCGAGAGGAGCAGCGGGAGCCAGGGCACCTGCTGCCGGCACCAGGCCGCCCTCAGGCATCACCGCGGGCGGCTGCGCCAGAGGGATGAAGGCGCCTCCGGGCGGAGCCACCGCCGGCAAGCCCGCCGCCGCCGCCTGCTGGATGTACAGGTCATCTGCCGCCTGACGAGCCTGGCCCATGAACACCGCGAGCTCGGCTGCAGTGGGCGGGCGCCGAAACCTGTAGGTCTCGGCCCGCGCGATCCCAAGCGGGATGGTCCGTCGATCTGCAGCGAAACGCACCGCCTGGTAGTCCTGGCTCGTCCCATCGAGTTGCTCGAAGTACACGTCGGCATCGGGCGTCACGCACACCACTAGCAGATCATTGACTGGAGTCACTCCCTGCGGCCGCAAGTGGCCCAAGACACGCCGTTGCTGCCAGCCTCGATCCCCGCTGTGCAGGATCCAAGCCCAGGGCTGGACGGCTCCTGACGCCATGGCGGCGGGAAGTTGCCAGGGAAATTGATCCACAGCAACCAGCCGCCGCGACGAGCCCCGTAATCGTGAGCGAAGAGAGAAGGCCTAGCACCACGTCCCAGAAGCGGCTCGAGGGCGGCGTCACGTCGGGTGCTGGACAGACTGGAGGCTCAGGGCAGGCCGCCTGCGTTGGCGTCGGGGACCCAGGGCACGCGGGACAGCTCGGCACCGAAGGACAAGTCAGCTGGCACGTGTATGGCGGGCACTCGGGACAGGCAGGAGCTGAGGGGCAACGACTGAGGTATGAAATGACGCCCGCTCCCAGCCAATCGGTCACCCGGTTCAGCATTGAACCGGGCTCTCGCTTGAGCCAACAAGGTCACGGATACAACACTCCGACGTGATGCAAGCCAGCGACCTTCACGGCGGCCCAACCCCGAGACAGAAGCTAGCAAAGACGTGTTGAACACTAGGCATATAGGGGGAGAGGGAGAAAGAGGAGGAGGAGGAGGAGGAAAAAGAGGAGGAGAAGGAGTGAGTAACACCCTGATGTCGGCGTAGACGCGTGTCTCGTCTCGACTCCTCCATGGTCCTGGATGTTTGCTCGCGTGGGGTCGGTGTATTGGTGCTCAAGCGTAGCCCAACGGCGGATTGCTTCGGCCCCTCTTCGGCCTCCAAGGGCCCTCCCGAGACTCCCCGACTCAACGACTCTTAGCATCGACCCCCTCCGGTGGTTTCTCACGGGAGCCTCCCGCACCACCTTGCCGGCTCTTGCGAATCGACGCTGGTCGACGCAAATCAACACTAAATGGACGCTCGTCGGCGCTAGCCGACGCTAAATCGGCGCTGTCTCATCGACTCGGGCCGGGCGAAAGGGGGGGACAGCAAAGGGGGGGGGTGAGAATCAGCTCACGTAGCTGATTTTCCCGGCGCCTCCGGGCGCCGGAGGCGCCCATGCATCGAGAAATGGGCCCCTCGGTGGGGCCGAATTCAGCTGCATGCAGCAGATTCCGTACCCCCCCCTTTTCCAATCCCCCTTTCGTTCGGCCCGAGAGTCCCAGACGCTAATCGAAACTGGTCGCCGCTAACGACGGAATCCAAAGGGTGCACCGGGCTCCCAGAATTTGCTAGCGAAACCCCCGCCGGAGGCTGGAGGTCTCTCTACCCATTCCCTGGGACGGGCTTCGCCTCCTGCAGCGCTCTCTGGATAGCCAGGGAACCCGGCGAGGGCCCCCCGAGGCCGAAACTAGCAACAACAGCAACAACAGCAGCAACAACAACAACAATAATTTTAAGACTGTTCGCCCTTATATGCTCGAGTGTCCAATAACGCGTATTTCCCAAACCCTCGATACCCGCCCTCTTCGTCTTCGATCGAACCCCTTTTGGGGGGTATACCGTTCTTCCCTGCAGGCCGGGCCCCGGCAAGCGGCGGGGCGGCCGCGGACCGTCGGCCTGGCCAGCGGCAGCGCTGATCGGCGGGGCGGCAGCGGACCGTCGACCCGACCCCAAGAGGGACGGACAGGGGACCGACCACGACGACGACGACGACGACGACGACGACGACGACGTCGAAGACGACGGCGACGACGACGACGGCGACGACGAGCGAAAGCGAGAGCGAGAGAGAACGACAGCAGGGCCACGAAGGGCACGAAATAGGCCACGAAGGGCGACAGCGGGGACACGAAGGGAATGCGTATGGGGCCACGAAGAGCGCGAACGAACGGGGGCCACGAAGTGCAGACAATGCGGGGCCACTGAGGGTAGCAACTGGGCCACGTAGGACAGTGAGGGGGACACAAATGGCGACAGCGGGGCCACGAAGGGCATGCACATGGGGCCACAACGGACGCGACACCTGGGTGCCTGGGTGTCGGGAGCGCGGCGCTTGGGCAAATTGCAAAATAAAAACAGCGCAAGGCTATTCTTCAGTAAGTTGCAAGCAAGTCTGCGAGAGCGCGACTCCAGAGCGCCGGGAGAGCGATTCCTGAATAAATTGTAAGGAAATCCTAAGCGAGAGCGCGATTCCTGAATAAAATGCGAGGAAGTCTCGGGCGGGAGCGGGGGTCCTGGCTAAATTGTAAGTAAGTCTCAGGCGGGAGCCGTTATTGTTGTAACCCGGGGGCCAGGGGCCCAGTTTGAGCATCAAGACTTTCCCTGTCAAAAAACAGGATGCGAGCGTCGAGGGGCACACTTTGATGGAGACAAAAAACAATATGCACCGGTGGGGGGGATCAACATAATTATTCAGAAATGAGAATTCAACACCAACGACGTAGCAACCCCTCTGCCGGCCCACAGCAACAATAGCAACAACAACAACGTAGCAACCCCTCTGCCGGCCAACAATAACAACATTAACAACAACAACGACAACAACAACAGCAACACCAACAACAACAGCAACAACCACAGCAACAGCAACAGCAACAGCAACAACAACAACATTAACGACAGCAGCAGCAACAACGACAACGACAACGACGACGACAACGACAACGACAACGACAACAACAACAACGACAACGACAACAACAACAACGACAACGACAACAACAGCAACACCGACAAACGCTGGCCGTGGCTCTGGCCCAGGGGGTCCGAGGCAAAGGGCGGGCGGGGGGGCGCAGGCCTCCCGGGACTCGAGCCGAGTCCTCGCCCGCAACGGCTGTCCTCAACGGCGACTCGCGGCCCCATCGCTCTTCTCGGCGGCGAGCGAGGGCGGCGAACGAGGGGCGAATGACAATAATCAAAACGGAAGGTTTTTCCCGACCTAGGCTCTGCCTAGAGGGTTCTTACTCGCTGGGCTTAAAGGGAGCCGGGCAGTGTTCCTCGCTCCAGGCGGTTCCCCCAGTATCCGCCCCGCGGTTCCCCCAGTTGCGCCCCCTTAGCTTAGCTTTGCTTATCTCATCTTAGCTTAGCCTAGCTTAACTGAGCTTAGCTTAGCTTAGCCTAGCCTAGCCTAGCTTAGCTTAGCTTAGCTTAGCAGACTAGCCTAGCTTAGCGTAGCTTAGCGTGGCTTAGCTCAGCTTAGCTTAGCGCAGCATCAGCATATCATAACATAGCATAGCGGTGCATATCATAGCATAGCATATCATAACGCAACATAGCATAGCGCAGCATAGCATAGCATAGCATAGCATATAATATCATAGCGCAGCATAGCATAGCATAGCATAGCTTAGCATAGCACAGCGCAGCATAGCACAGCATAGCATAGCACATTATAACGAAGCACAACACAGCAATGTTGCTTTCCTAGAGGCTCCAACTCCTGGGGAATAGGTCGAAACCTCTGGGGGTCGACGTCATGAAAAAAACATGACGTCGGGGGTCTGGGTACCCATACCTCTACCCTTCTCTCGTTTTACCGTCTTCTTGGGCCTCCTGCAGGAGACCCGTCGACACCTCTGGATTCGCCTCGCGGCGGCGGCGAGCGGGGGGGGAAGTGAGAGGGAGAAGACCCTCTCGGAAGGCGGTGGGGCTTCTCCTTGGAACGCTCCGGCCTTCTGAGAAGTGTTCTGTGCCTCCGGTGGAAGCTTAGAAGACTGGCCAGAAGGCGGGGGGGCTTCCGAGCCTTCTGAGAAGGCTTGCCCCCTCTCACTTCCTCCCAAACGCGCCGCCGACCCCAGCCGCAGGGACATACAAAAAACGGCAGTGGGACCTCGTTAGGCGTACGTCCAACACTTGTTGTGTCGCGGCGCTGGCGATGGCTCAGCGCTGGAGGGCCTCGGTCTGGTTGAGAAACGGCAGACCAGCACCAAGGGCGCGGGGGGCGGCGAAGACGGCCGCGGAAAAGGTACTGCGGGCGGGCGCGGCGCTGAGAACATAGACGTCAACACGCCAGCGCGGCTGCCCAAGCTCCGGGCAGAAGTCCTGCGAAACAGGAAATCCTCCCAACATCCTACCCTCTCATCTCATCGTCTGGCGGCCGTTCGCGAACGAACGCCGTACCGTGTTGGGAGCGCGGCCCCCTCCGTGAGGCAGCCGCCGGCCAGAGAATGATCGGTGTCGTACTCCGCGTCGTGCGCGGCGCGCGCGCGGAGCCCTGCGCAGGAGCGCCTTCTTCCACCAGCTCGCCCTGGGCCAGAGCGCTCCGTGCCTGAGCTGACTACCTACCAGACCACCCCAACCCAACCCGAAGACCCGAATTTCGGGTTGGGGGGGGGTACGGGTTCCATTTGTGTTTTTTCTATGTTCCCCGACCCCCCCCCACACTGGAAATGGAGGGCACATTGAGGCCTTCGGGTTGTTGGGGTGGTTTGGTGGGTGGTGATGAGCGTGCCCTTCTGGCGCCGCTCGCGGACGGAGCAAGAAGGCGTGCTGCCTCGGGCGTCGCGTCCCGGTGCCGTGCCTCGACGTGCCTCGACGGTACGCCGTGCGGGGAGCGAGCTCGACATGCCTCGGCGTCGCGCCGCGCGGGCGGCCCGTGGCGGCGGCGGCCCTGCTCCCCCCGCCCCTCCTCTCTCCTCCTGTCCGTCGGGAGATCGTCGAGAGTGCGTGCACGTCGTTCATTTCTAGTCGTGCTCATTTCTAATTGTGCTCGTTTCTAATTGTTCCGGGCCCCCTAGTGGCCAGGAAGAGGCCCAGGATAGAATAATTAGAAGTGAAAGGATCTGGATCCTTAAAAAATCGAAGAATTGTCGAAGGACTAGACATGAACAATGTGTACGGGTCGATACCAGTCCAGCTGCGTCACGTCGTGCTGGTCTCTCGTTGCCCTGCTCTTCTGGCGCGTGCCTCCAACTTCCCCGTCGAGTGGAAGCGGCAGAGAGCGCACCACCGCTGCGGAGCGTCACCGGGGCCTATCACGAGCTTGGCGGCCGAGGCCTCGGCCTCTCTGTCTCTCTTCGTCTAGTAACCTCCCTTTCCAGTTCTCAAGGGGCCCAAGGACACACAAACGAATACACACAAATCCCAGGATTCCCCCTAGGTTGTTCAAATATGTTCTGGGTTCTCGTTTCCCCCCCACACTTCCCATATGTGTCCAATATCTTCCTAGGGAGTCGACGATTAATTGTGTCTGTGTGTTGTTTCCCCTCCTGACTATCTCTCTATCTCACAACTTCTCGTTCGATTTCTGTCTCTCTCTCTCTCTCTGCACACAGGAACAAAAACAAGTATCCGCAACCTTTCCGCTGGGCACGGAGTGGGCGTGTCCTCAGGTCCTGGGCCCAATCCTCTAAGCCTCACTCCCCACTCCTGAGGAGTCTTGAAGGGGGGCCCCAGAATCCGAATTCTCCCTGGGTTTGTCGCGGTTCCCCTGGCGTTGCCAGAGTCTTCTCGCGTGACCTTCTCTGGCCCAAGAGGGCCCCAAGATGGGCCAAGAGGGCCCCAAGAAGAAGAGGCCTCCAAGAGGCCTCCCATTAGGGCCCCAAGAGACCAAAATCGTTGATTTGGCTTCGTTGTTGGAAAGGTTTTGGCGGTCTCGCCCTTTCGGCTTCCCGACGCTCCCAGACGGCCCTAGAGGCCCCCACGATCGCTTCAAGACGCCTAAGAGGGCGCCAAAAAGGTCCAACAGGGCCCCAAGACAGCCCAAAAGACGCCCAAACCGGCCCAAGCGGACCAAGAGGGCCCCAAGACGGCTCCAAAAGGAGCCCAAAAGAGAGAGCAGGAAATGAAAATCCGAGACTTCCGTCCCAAAAGGCCCCAAAGAGGCCCAACGAAGCGCCCGGGAGGCTCCAAGAGGCCCCCAATACAAGAGGCCCCCAAACGGCACCCAAGAGGCCCCCCGAGAAGCCTCCCACGAGATTCCAACCAACATCCGATAAGCTTCATGCCCGCAGCAACGGCACTGTGACGGGATGGGCCGAAGGCCATTCCGCATACACTGTTGCGTATGGAGAACATGCATGAGTGCTGCGACACATGACGAAAGGCGTGTGAGATATGGGGAAGGGAGACACAGGAACCCCTTGTAGTCGGCGTCCTCGCGCGTGGGTGGTGCCGTACATGTGTATGCGTGCTGTCGTTAGTGAGTGATACACGCGTTGTTTCAATTTTGCAGCTGAAAGGAGGTGTGTGTGTGTATATATAACAATTTATACATCGTCCCAACGTTTGTACTGGCCCGTAGTACGCGTTGATGGCTGGCGTCCAGCCGCAAATGCAGTACACGCCATGTCCATCTGTTGCGCTCGTGGCTGGCACGCCTCCGCGTAATGCGCCACGACCCTCATCTGCGAAACGGAAACACCAAATGAAGCAACAGAGCGACCGCGAAAGCTAACATGAGCTGATCAACTTCGAACACAACGAACATCGAATACATAAGCTGCGGCTCAATGGGACACATCACCGAAGTAAGACAAGCTGAGCGAAAAAGACGAGGCGACATCAAAAAGCAATCGACGAGCCACAACCCGAACGCAAATCCTAAGGCGATCCCTGCCTCTACAAAATCTCAATCGTGCATCTGGCGGACACTGCATATGCTCATCATCATCGTTTCGCGCCACCCCGGTGCGCACACGCACGCATGGCCTGAGGTGTTTGTTTACGACGTGCAGTTGTGTAGAAACCAGATAGGGAAACATGTGTTTGGTTTTCTGTTGCCGAGTCCGGCATTACCTTCTCATCCTCCTCCTCTTCGTCTCCCTTGCTCCTTCTCCTCCTCCTCCTCCTCCTCCTCCTCCTCCTCCTCCTCCTCCTCCTCCTCTGCCTTCTCCTCCGCGTTTCAGCACTTCCAGACGAGACCGTTTGAAGGCTTATCTGAATCGACAGGGACCGACTCAACACGGCATTTCTGTACAGACTACGGCATGCGTGTTACATCCCAGCAGAGGCTCAATCGTGGGGCCCTGGTGCAGACTGATCATAACAAGGCAGGCGGATGCAAGAAAGAGCCCTGGCCTCTGCACACCCCAACAAAACAGCGACGACCTCTTCGCACCACGGATGGTGGATTTCTCGGGGGGCATAGACCCAGGCATGCTCGCGTCGTGCAAAAATCAGACGGAGGTGCTTCCTCGTTTCGGGCCTCTATGGGGCCCTCCCCAGGATGAAAAGCCGGTCCCGGGGGAAGGGTCGGGACTTCAGGGGACCCCGTACCGAAAAAATCAGGGCATCTCATGCCTGGGAACTGACCACCTCGCCGATACTGGCGGGGTCGATCCTGAGCCAAGGATGGGCATGGCCAGGACCAGTGAGGTGGCCAGGTGGCGTCGCCAAATATCTGGCGCAAGTTCCAACGGGCACTCCTGCCTGAGCCGTTTTACATGCCTAGTCACATGAGCAAGAAATGCAAGGACAATTCCACCGCAGCCGGCCTAGCAGCAGAAGCTCGCGACGCACAGATTCTGTGCGGGAAAGAAATGGTGATGCATCTTTCACAAACGCACTGTATCTTGAAAATCAAATCCTCCGACTCACACTTGCAGTGTGAGAAGGCGTGTAAAACCTTTGGCGGCCAACTTCTCTCCGACTCCCTCTTCCCCGAGGGTCTAAAATCCCGTCAGCGGGGGAATGACTTTGTCAGCGCACCTCCAAGTCCCGAGGGCTGCTCCGAAGTGCTGTGCGGTCCCCTACAAGCTCTCCAAACATCCCAACGTCACTGCAAGGTGGCCAAATCAACCTACAGTTCGGTCCAGGATGACCTAAACATGTCGCCAAATACAGCCCGAGTGGGACACGCCAAAGATCAAAGATAGCTCGGCAGAGGGCCCGAAAGGCCCACAGACATCGAAGGTCGCTTGGGAGGTTGCCTGTGCTTTCCATCTCCCGCCTGTCGTTTCAGCATGGCCTCACGAGGGCATTCAGGGACCTCACGACTCCAAGACGGCCCAAGATGTCCCCAGGATGTCAAGAAGATTTCCCCAGAGGGATGCAAAGTTGCCTCTGACCTCAAGACAGCTCAGTAGAGCACAAGACCGCCGAACGACTCTGAGAGACCGCCTCAGGACCCCCCAGAAGTCCCGAGAGGCCAAGCAGAGGACAACAAACTGGCCCCAAGATTAGGTCGGGCATGTCCCCCTACAGGCGCATTTTGGACGAAACGCAAAACAATACACAACAAATGCCCAAACCTAGCCAACCAATTTTCAAAAAGTCGTCCCCTGACTATTGTTGGACTATTTCTTGATATTCCTCCTGTAGAGGGACACGCCCGACTTAAAGCTGGCCCCAAGAGGAACCCAAGAGAGCCCAGGACGGCGTCAAGAACGCCCCGAGAGAAAGCCCCAAGGCCGCCCCACCAGACGGGCCCAATAGTTCAACCACACACGCGTCGAGGGCACCCCTCTCAAACGCTCGACGATGGAATATTTTTAGGGGGAGCCAAAGGGGGAGATAGCAAAGGGTAGGGTAGAGAATCAGCTCACGTAGCTGACTTTCCCAGCGCCTCCCGGCGCCGGGAGGCGCCCAGGTATCCAGGAATGGGCCCGGCGGCGGGGCCGAAACCAGCTGCGTGCGGCAGATTTCGTACCCCCCCCTTTCCCATCCCTCCCCTTGCGATCGGCCCAAATTTCCTGGCAACCACATTCCTCCTCCTTATCCTGCTCGTCCGCATCCTGTTACGGGGGTCTGCGGACTGGCGTAAGCCTGTTGAGTATCTCTGTAGTGCTGGTGACAGGAGAAGACAGCTGCGAAGTCCTCACCCGAATGCATGCGCCGGCTGCTCGAATTGAGCACACAAGCTTCCACCGCGCTGGCAAAATGTTCTTGTTCCTCCCCATGCTGCTTCGCCGCGATGCCGAAAACGACCGCCCGGGAGACGCATTCGGGTTCTGAGGCTTCGGTCCGCGTGAGGCCGTTCCAGATTGCAAGCGTCTTGGCCGGTGCGGAGCGCGCAGTCGCGTTTGTGCTCTTACTGTGCCCCTCACAGCCCGAGGGGGGGGGATGGAGCCTGGCCTCTACGTGAGGCCGCTTCAGAGTACTGTTCCCCGCACGGCCCGAGGGGGGGGCGGATGGAGCCCTGGCCTCGACGTGGCGCCGCCTCGGACCGCGAGCGCCTCGGCCGGCGCGGAGCGCGCAGCCGGGACCGTGCCGCTCGCAGCGCTCCCCTCCTGCAGCCCGCAGGGGCGGGGGGGGGGATGGAGCCCGGCCTCGGCGTCGTGGAGGCCCTGGGCCTGCCTGCCCCCCTGGGGGTCCTCCGCCGCATCCCCCTCCTCCCCCTCCTGCTCCTCCTCCTCCTCCTCCGCCTCCTCCCCCGCCTCCTCCTCCTCCTCCTCCTCCTCCTCCGCCTCCTCCTCCTCCTCGATCCTCCTCCTCCTCGTCCTCTCCTACGTCCTCCATCCCTCCCCCTCCTCCTCCTCCTCCTCCTCCTCCTCCTCATCTTCCTGGGTGGCGGGGGCATGCTGCATGGGTCGGGGGGGGGGGGCCACGGCCCCAGGGGGGGGTGTTTGTTTCCCGCGCGAGGGCCCCACTGCAACGGGCGCCACTGGCAGCCCGGGAGGAGAGAGCAGGGCTGAACCTAAACGGTGTTTTTTCGTTTTCGTTTTGGTTTCGTTTTCCCTCGTTTTGTCTTCAATCCACCTTTACCAGTCGAAACGAAAGCGGCCCACGAGATCGCCAAAACACCGTTTAGGTCCAGCCCTGGGAGAGAGCCCAGCCAGCCAAGAGGGCACCCTCTGGCAGAACACACCTGCTGGACGGACCGCAGGGCGGGAGAGGTGGCTGGGATCACCGGGAGCCAGACAAGGGGAAGCGCAGGACCCGGGCTGTGCTCGAGCTGAACGGGTCTTGTCTCGGAACCTTCGCACCACCCAGTGCAGTCCCTCCCCCTCCACCTCTGCCCGCTTCTGCAGGGGGCTTCGGCCTTCCAGTCTCGAGGACGAGTGGGGCCAGGGGGGGGCCAGGGCCGCCAGGGGGGGGGGGGGCACGGCCAAGGGAGGGAGGGAAAGCGGTTGGGCGAATTAGCATGAAGGGAGCGCTGCCTGAGAGAACGGTGTCCTGAACAATAGGGCCCCTTCTCACAGGGCTATTCATCAAGAGTCTTATGTTGCTCCCATCGGACTTAAGGACCACATCCTAGACATAATTTCGAGCACCCGGAAAAGTGTCGAAAGAGTGTCGAAATAGTGTCGAAACAGTGTCGGACGAGTGTCCCCCAGGGCCCGACACGTGAAAACCCTCGATTCTCGGCACTGGTTTGAGTGCTCGAGATTCTTTCTGGTGGTCAAGGCTAAAGTAGGTTGGAACATCACAACCTGAGTCATCGTCAGTCAAACCTCGGGGCACGCGGAGGGTCCCAGGAGACCAGGAGCGCCGAGAAACCTGAGCACCCGCCTCCCTCCGGGCCCGCTCCCTCCATGGCGAACTCACCGCGAGGCAAAAGCTGGCGCCAGATTCAGGTTGGGCTCAAACATCCTGCTCAAGAAATGGGCGCCTGCGGCTAGCTCCTGTCTTGCCTTGACCCGAAACCTTCGACCCCGCTTCAATCCCAGGGCGTTTCGAGCACGCACTGGCGACGACGAGCGGCGAGCATGTCCGAGTCCGTGCCCTCTCGGACTGGACTCCCAGGCGCAGTCCCCTGGCGACGCGACCCCACGAATGCGTTCCGCGCGGGCCACCCGCGCGAGGTCGCCGCGTCTCCATCGGTCCAATGAATATGGGGAGGCCTTGCCCAGGTGGGGCCAAAAGCATTGGACCTTGGCCCAATGGCATCGGCCCAATGTGGCGGGCAGAAGATCCACCCGCACAACGATCGCCCCGGCACGCGACGCCGTTTGGCAACCGCACCCACTGAAGCAACCGAACAGGGCAAGGCCGTTTAGCAAACGCCCAGGGCCGTTTCGTAAACAAAAATTGTCGGGTCTGGGTCCCTTTTTCCCCCCTTGACAATATGCCCATTGGGCCAACGCACCCCATGGGCCATGGGTACCTTAAGTCGGGCGTGTCCCCCTACAGGGGGAACGAAACATTAAAAGTACCCCACAAATGGCCCAAAAAAGGTCAAACAATATTCAAAAAATAGTCCCCAGACTGTTGGTGGACTACTTTTGGATTATTTTTGGGGTATCTTTTATGTTTCGTCGAAAATCCCCCTGTAGGGGGACAGGCCCGACTTAAGGGTACCTTGGCATTGCGCCCAATGCGTCCACTGGCCCACTGCCACTGGGCTGGGGCCACGGGGCTCCAGACCCCGAGGCCGTGGATACGGACGACTACACTTAAGTCGGGCCTGTCCCCCGACAGAGGGGATTTTCAGCGATACCCCCAAAAGGTCAAACAGATCTAAACAAATACTCCCAGACTATTTTTGGAGTATTTCTTTTGACTATGTTGGGGGGTATCTTTTATTTTTCGTCGAAAATCCCCCTCTGTAGGGGGACAGGCCCGACTTAAGACTACACGTCGGTCGGGAGAAGTAGGTACAAACATGAGGCGGATGAAGTAGATTGGGCCCAGGCCCTCCCAGAGAATAGCAAAACACAGCAGAAGCATATCGATTGAAGCAGGAAGGCGCTTGAAGTCAACTGGGATCTGGGAGTCCCCCAAATACCTGCCTTCGACGACCGGGCGTGTACGCTCCGAACCCCCGGTGGACCCTGAGAGCCGACTCTGCGGAGCCATTGCGCCATGGCGGAAAATCCCGGCGGGATCCCTGGACCCCATCTCTCTGCGGCATCTGTTCGCGCCGCATCGATCGGTGATGGCACAATAGGCCAAGGCCCGAAATAACCAACGAAAATGCCCAGCGTGACGGAATTCGGGATCTCAGGGGACCTTGAAGCGGACACCTTGTGCCCGTGGGCCATCCGCGCAAAGCCGTCCTGTGTCCCTCGGGCCGAGGCCCAGGGGCCAGGACCGCGAGGCCGTGGACGCGGACACGTTCGCGGCCCACGGTGGATGCTGAGGCGTATACCGCTCCGCTCCTCCTCCCTCCTCCTCCCTCCTCCCTCCTCCTCCTCCGCCTCCTCCTCCTCCTCCTCCTCCTCCTCCTCCCTCCTCCCTCCTCCTCCCTCCTCCTCCCTCCCTCCGCCACTGGGATGACGAGAACTAGAGGTGCCGCTGTGCCCTGGACCGCTCCCCGGGTGCGTTCTCTGACCAGGACTTCCAAGCCAAAGCTACCGATACCGCTGTTCCCCGGACCCCTCCCCGGGTGCGGTCTGACAAGGACTTCGAAGCGAATCCAGCGGTGGCGACGAGGGCTTCCCAGAATGCCCAACAAGGCAAAGACGGGGGCAGGGTAGCGGTACCAGTACCTCTCCTCGGATGATCTGCGAGTCCTCGACCCCCTGAGCTCTCCCAGCGCTTCGCTCCCCTTAGCCCTTTACGGCCTAGCCAACCACGCGATCACTTGCTGTCCTTGCCGCTGGCCTTCTCGCCGGGCACCTGGACCTTGGTGAGGTCGCCGTAGGTCTGCTTGCCGAAGGAGAACGGGACGTACTTGTGCTTGATCATGTGCTTGATGCGGTCCTTCATCGTGAGGGTGGTCAGCAGGATGAAGTAGGCCAGCAAGATCGGCCAGAAGACGGGGAGGTCAAAGCACGAGAAGCACGTCATGAACAGTGCGACAATCTCGGCCTTGAACGCGTTCCACCAGGCCTTGAACTCGGGGAGCTTGCGGATAAAGATCTGCTCCCCGTCCTTGTTGGGCAGCGACATGCCCTCCTCCTCCTTGTCGGGGTCCACCGCGGGGGTGAGAAAATTAATCAGGATGTTCAGCAGGTAGATGCCGAGGCCGTAGGTTACCACGTAGAACCCCTGCGCCAGGTAGATCCGCAGGAGGAACAGCGGCAGGAGGCAGAAGACCGCCCCCCACCTCACCCTGACCCACGGAACCGTTTTGTCGAGGTAATGCTGGAACTTCGCCTGCAACGCTGCCGCCTGCGCCTCGGCGGCAGACGTCTCGCCGGAGCAGCCCTCCATCAGGCCTTCGCTGAAGTCGGGCCTCTTGCCGAAGGCTCTCCCAAAACCGAGACGCCCTTCCAGCGACAGCGCCTTCAGCCAAAATGGCTCTGGATCTTCCCACCTGAGACGAAACTGACGAAACTAGGACAACGAGAAGCCGGGGCGAGGAAGAATCGAGAATCTCCTAGATCCGGCGGATCTGGAGGATGTCTCGGGCGCCGCGGCCTCGTTCCGGAACGCTCTGGAACGGATTCATTCTCGTCTTAGCCCCGTCCGGTGACCCGTGTCCAGAGGTCCGGGGCCCCGGACACACGCCTCTTCGGAAGGACGGAAGACACGACTGCCGTCGACCATCCACGCATGGCGGGGCATCCCACGATTTCCGGCGCAGAGCTCAGAACAACGTGCTTCCTTTTGCATGCCCCGAGCGGCAGACGCAGACCTCATTGCTCGCATGCGCGAGCCGCCAAGAGCAGGCCGCTTCTGGAACGACGCCTCTGCGAATTCGCGGACACCTGGGGATCTGCTCGGCGAATTAGGCCGGTCGGGTATGCTTGGCGAAATGGGGTCCCGCCGAATCCCGCAGGACTCCACTAGACCCCCTGGAGGGGCCGTCTCGCCCAGCAGCTGCTCCAGCAGCGCCCCCTGGCTTCTTATTGAGTCGGACTCGGATCAACTTAGCGTGTCTTGGAAACGCCCTGCAGGTGTTTGTTGTTGCTGTTGTTTTTTCTATAAAGCAGATTTCCAGGTTTCATCCAAAAACACGTTTTTCAATAGTTTGTCGTCAGTTTCCAGGTTCATCAAAAAAACACGTTTTTCAATAGTTTTTCGTTTCCAGGTCTCCGCGGCGATGCGTTTTTGATCGTTTCCCACGTCAATCCAAGGGATCGTTTTCTTCTAGTTTCCAGCTTCGTTGTTTCATCGTTTCCAAGTCTGCCTCGCAACGTGCTGTGTTGTATCCAGTACTGACTGGCAACGAACGATGCGAGCTCGACACGATCTCTCCAAAAGGCTTCTCTGATCTCTTATCGTGCTTTGCCTGTCAATCGCTGTCCGATCCCGTGCGCGTCAGAGCTGGAGACATCGTCGATGTCATAACGGCCGCGTCGGCGTCGCAACGGCGGCCTCAGCGGCGGCGGCGACAAGCGACATCCTCAATGTTTCCGCCTGGGCCAAGGGTCGAAATTGCCTGGTTGAGACCGTGGCCAATACATTTCCAATACGTTTTCAACACGTTTCCAATTCCCCATTCCAGTGGGTCGGACAGCGACTGACAGGTAACGCACGATAAGAGCTGGACACTCTCTCCAAACAGTTTCTCTGTTCAACCTCCTACCCGCTGCAGCCGCCACCTTTCTCATATGCTGTCTGGTGCTGCCACTGCCTGTCGCTACGGCCTGCTGCTACTGCTCGCTGCTTCTACTGCTCGCTGCTGCTGATGCCCGCTGCGCCGCCCGCCCCGTGTTCATTATCATCGGCACTCTCGTGTTGTACCGCTTGTTCACCAACCCGTTTTTTATAGTTTCCAGGGGGGCAGTTCCCCTACCGTTTCCAAGTGCCCGCTGCTGGCTCGCAAGGCACAGAAGCTGGAAACTATAAAGAATCGCCCAGGGCGTTTCCAAGACACACCAAGCGGATCAACCTCGCGCGTCCGTAATCGCCTCACAGAGGCATCCCAAACTGCCCACGAGGCCCGCCAAGGGGGCCGGCCGTGCGGCGTCGACCTTAGAACCAACAACTGGCCGCTGGTTTCCCAACCCTGGATACATATATATATATATATATATATATATATATATATACATACACATTATATATATACATATATATATATATATGTGTTTCCCGCACGCGACGGATCCCAGGAGGGGGGATCGAGGCTTCAGGGTCGAGCGCAGCGTGTCTGGTGTTGCGCGTTGTGGGGGCCTTCCTGGGCTTCGGAACGTCTCCAAGGGCGCCGCCCAGGGTCCGCGGTGGAGAGCGAGGGAGGACGAGGGGGATCACTTTCTGGTCGCGGTGACAAAGAGGCTCATCGCGGTCGAAGTTGCGCGGGCGTGGAGGGTGAGGGAGGACGAGGGGGACCACTGTCTGGTCGCGGTGACCAAGAGGCTCATCGCGGTCGAAGATTCGGGGGCGTGGAGGGTGAGGGAGGACGGAAAGGATCACTGTCGGGTCGCGGCGACAAGATGGCTCATCGCGGTCGGAGGTTGGCGGGCGTGGAGGGCGAGAGAGCACGAAAGGGATCAGTGTCTGGTCGCGGCGACGGAGAGGCTCATCGCGGTCGGAGTTTGGCGGGCGTGGAGGGCGAGGGAGGACAAAGAAGGGGATCAGGAGGAGGAGGAGGAGGAGGAGGAGGAGGTGGAGGGGGAGGAGGAGGAGGAGAAGGAGGAGGATGAAGAGGAGGAGGAGGAAAAGGAGGAAGAGGAGGGGGAGGAGGAGGTGGAGGTAGAGGAGGAAGAGGAGGAGGAGGATGATGATGATGCCCGCGGGGTGAGGCGGACCGCGTCGAGCCACTGCCACCCCTGCGAGGCGCGCGCCCCACGCGCGCCCGCGCCTCGGCGCAGCTACGCGCCCGAGGCTGTCGGCCAGGCCTCACCCCGCGCGG
>CAUYUJ010018950.1:150000-169358 GCA_963575745.1 Prorocentrum cordatum | reverse complement strand
GCAGCCTCGCCACCTTGGCGGCCAAGCCTGGCGAGCTGCTGCGCTCCCGCGTGCAGCGCCGCGGCCTCGGCCAGCCGCCTCCGCCGCCCGCAGCCCCTGCTTCGCATCGAGCAGCAGAGCCACCTGCAGGCGGCATGCTTTCCTCCTGCGACCTGTCCTCCAAGTCCACGCTGTCGCCGCCCGCAGCCCCTGCTTCGCATCGAGCAGCAGGTTCACCTGCAGGCGGCTGGACCTCCTCCTGCGACCTGGCCCCTCTGGCCTCGCGTGGCGGGGGCGGTCCGCCGCCGCTGCCACCTGCAGCCACCTCGCCTCCTCTCTCGGCAGGGCCCGCCTCAGGCCGCTGGCTCTCCTCCTGCTGCTTGGCCACCTTGGCCGCCCGCCTCGGCGACTGCGAGGGCGGCGTCAGCGCGGCCTGCCTCGGCGAGCTGCTGCGCACACGCGCGCGGCGCCCCGGGCCTGGCCCTCCGCCGCCGCCCGCAGGCCCCGCCTCGCCTCCTGCCGCGGCCTGGCGCCTCGGCGAGCTGCTGCGCACACGCGTGCGGCGCCGCGGGCCTGGCCCGCCGCCGCCGCCCGCAGGCCCTGCCTCGCCTCCTGCCGCGGCCTGGCGCGCCGCGGCTGCACGCCTGCCGCCAGCTCGCCCTCTCGGGCCAGCCGCCACGCTGGAGCCCTCAGGGGTCAGGGGACGCAGGGATTGCCCTCCCCCTCCCCGCCACCTGGAGCTCCTCCTGGCGGGCGCAAGGAGTGGCCGTCCTCCTCCCCCGCGATGTGCCGCGGCGGCTGGCCTCTCCCCTCCTGCACGTCGTCCGCCAGCATCGGCGGGGGCGGTCCGCCGCTGCTGCCGCCTGCAGCCACCCCGTCTTCTCCCTCGGCGGGGCCCGCCTCAGGCCGCTGGCTCTCCTCCTGCTGCTGCTTGGCCACCTTGGCCGCCCGCTTCGGCGACAGCGAGGGCGGCGTCAGAGCGGCTTGCCTCGGTGAAATACTGCGCACGCGCGCGCGGCGCCGCGGGCCTGGCCCGTCGCCGCCGCCCGCAGGCCCTGCCTCGCCCCCTGCCGCGGCCTGGCGTGCCGCGGCTGCACGCCTGCCGCCAGCTCGCCCTCTCGGGCCAGCCGCCGCGCTGGAGCCCTCAGGGGTCAGGGGACGCAGGGAGTCCTCGTCCTCCCCCTCCCCGCCACCTGGAGCTCCTCCTGGCGGGCGCAAGGAGTGGCCGTCCTCCCCCCCCGCGATGTCCTGCGGCGGCTGGCCTCTCCCCTCCTGCACGTCGTCCGCCAGCATCGTGATGTTGACTGCCACCTCGCTGACCGCCTTCGGAGCCAGCCCCTTCCTCAGCCTCGCGACCGCGGCGGCGCCTGCAGCCGAAGGGACACTCTTGCACTCGAGGTGAAAGGAGCTCGCTCTGGCCGCGCCTGTGAACCCGCACGCCCTGCAAGCCACCAGCGGCATCCTGCGCACCAGCAGCCTCCCATCAACAGGCGCGAGGAGCACCAGGTCGTGCGACGCCTTCTGCTGCGCCTACAGCCTGTTGTTGGCCCTGATCGCCTCGGCGACGATGCTGCCAGGGCACTCTCCTGATCTGCCTGACCATCTGCAAACCTCGCACCAGGGACGTAGGCCAGGCGGCCTCCTCCAGACGCTGGCCATTCTCGCCGCTGGCTCCTTGCGCACTGGCAGCGCGCGCTGCACCTTCGTCTTGCCGTGCGTGGTGTCGCTGCCGTCGACCCAGCTGCCGACTGCCGCGCACCACATGGCTGCTCGTTCGACCACGTCTCGACTCCTCTCCAGGCACTCTCTGTCCCGCACGGGGAGGCGCCCGCTGGCCGCCGCAGCCTTTGCCGCCCTGTCCGCCAGTCGGTTGCCGTACCAATCTCTGTACAGCACCTCGCCCGCCGCCGCCTGCCGCCGCGTGCTGTGGCTGGGCATCCACCTCAGGCTGACCTCATGCCCAAGGCCTCCTCGCTCGTCCAGCAGGTCCCAGGCTCGCCGCCACAGGTGAGCCCACGTGTACGCGTAGCCCGTGGTGCCCACCCTGCCGACCTTGTAGAAGCCGTCGTACACGTACTTGGAGTCGACCACCAGCACCGTGACCCCTTGGCCAAACCTGAGCGCCATGATCACCGCTGTGAGCTCCCCGCCGTTGATGTCCACGCAGTGGCCCTCCATCTGGCCAGCGATGGAGGCTCTGTACCCGTCACTGTGCGCCTGCAGCGCCACCACACTCCAGCCAACTGCCGCCACCTCCTCGTAGCCCGCTTCGAACGCCGAGCCATCGAGAAACAGCTCACCTCCAGGAAGGGTGCCTCCATCGTGGTCGCCCTTCCAGCACGCGTCGCTGCACACTGGCGGGCGGCAGATGCCCCGTGGTGTCGGCCACAGGCACCTCTCAAGCAGCAGCTGCACCTCAGGCCTTCCGCTCTGCCTTCGGAGGCCTGCCAGGTCCTCTGGGAGCGTCAGCACCTCACGCCAGCACGGGCAGTCGAAGTGCCTGTGCATCAGCGTGCCCCTGGCTCCACACCTCAAGCACCCTGCACTGGGCGCCAGCCCCTTCTCCTCCTTGCGCGCCTGAGTCCACTGCCCATCGATGATGAGGGACCTCAGGTAGGCCTGCTCTCGCGCCGTCAACCGAACCCTGGTGCGAGGTGCTCCCTCCTCTCGGCGTGGCTCGTCGGCTTTCCTAGCGCAGCCAGAGGAGGTGAGCCTGACCAGGGGCTCCAGCTCGCCGCCACCCGCCAAGTGCGCGCACCCTGGGGCTTTGCTGACCTGCCTCCACTGCCAGCGCTGCACTGCTCTCTTCACCAGCTTGACCACGACCCACGGCGCGCAGTCGAAGGGCGCGATGGCCACGCCGTCGTCCATGACCCAGCAGTTGGCGGCGACGACGTCCCAGCCGATCCTCCTGAGGGACAGCACCGTCGCCGCGCACGGGCCCTGCACGTGCACCCAGGACACAGGCCGCTTGTCCTCGAGGCCCCGCCACACCATGTGCAGCGGCACCCACCGCTCCCAGACCGCACGCAGCAACATCAGCACCGGCTTGCAGGTCGCGTCGTAGATCGGGTCAAGGCCTGCCTGGAGCATGAGCCCGAGAGACCTGGACTTGCTCGCCGTGGTGTTGGAGACCGCGACGAAAGTGAGGGTCCTGGCGCGGTCCAGCTTCCCCTCCGTGCAGCCCGTGATGGCCGTGCCGTATCCGATGCACGGGTGCAGCCCCGTCTTCGCAATCCTCTTGGTGGCCCTCCGCTTGGCCTTGACCACCTGCAGCACCTTGATCCTGCGCAGCCTGCCGCTCGCCTGCACCATCCTGTCGCGACGAACTGATCGTCCTATCCTCTTGCCACCGCTGAAGTCGACCCCCAGGTTCCTCTCCTGTCCTGTGGCGCGCACCCCCAGCGGCTTCAGCAGGCGCTTCTCGAGCTCCTGCCTCGCTGCTGGCACATTCGCCAGCGCCCTGGATTTCCTCACCGCGACCTCGAGGTCGGCCTCGCCGAGCAGTACCTTGAGGTGCCCGGCCGCCAGCGCGAGGTCGTTGACTGTCCGCTGGAAGCCGCCCACCCTCTTCAGGATGATGTCATCCACGACCACCGAAATCGCCAGCGTGGGAACCAGCTCCTGAAGCTAGTCCAGCGGCTCAAGCAGCAGCATCTTGAGCATGAGCGTCGCCAGCCCGTCTCCAGGCAGCACCGCCTGCTCGGTGCTGATGGCGTTGCTGACGGCTTCGTCCCGCGCCAGCCACCTGGGCGCACGGTACAAGCTCACCTGCAGCCTGATCTGCCAGAGCGGGAAGCCCGTCCGCTGGGCGGCCTGGATGAGGCGCCCATGCTGCACCTGCTCGTACGCCTTGAGTAGGTCCAGGAGGATGAGGGCCGCGACCCAGCTGGATGCATCGCCAGCTTCGCGCCCCTTCGCTGTCGCCCACTCGCACTCCACGGCCTGCTGCCAGACCGCCCTCTCGCAGCCTCTGCCGCGCGCCGCCCAGAAGAAGGGCCGATCATTCTTGCGCCCCCACTCCTCAGCCAGGGGCTTGCGTAGCCTCGTCTGCACCCTAGCGAGGACGTGCACAATGGCCACGGGGCGCACGCCGCCCAGCCTCTTGGCCAAGAACACGATCTTGCTCTGGATCTGCGGCCACTCCGCAGCCTGCTCGACCGCCACCACGATGTCGATGAGAGTCTCTATCCCCTCGTCGCTGAGCTCCAGCAGCTGTCTCGGCTTGATCGCCTCGAATCCCGTGGCCGTGCCCTTCCTGAAGGACCTCAGGACTGCCCGCATCACCTCGCAGCTGGGCCTGGGGGGGCGCTCACCGAGATCGGACGGCCACTCCAGCTCGGCGTGGCTGCACTGCACCTTCCAGATCTTGCTCCACTCCTTCTCGAGGTCGTCCAGCTCCTTGCTCAGGCTGCTGGGTCCAGCACCGATGCTGCAGTCGCTGCCCTGCCAGCCCACCGCCACTCGCGTGACCGCGTGGAGCCCTGCCGCTCCTCCTGTGAGCTGCTTGCCAACCCACTCGTCGAACTGCCTGCCCCTCTCGTCGACGTCGCGCTTGGCGAGGTGACTGGCGTGCTGCTTCGCGCGGTCGGCCAGCCTCTCGAGTAGGAGGGGGTGCCAGCACGCCAGGCCTCCATGCTGCAACATCCTCAGCCAGCGCCCAGCCTCCGTGCTGCAGGAGGTGCCGCCTCCCTCTCCTGGGCGGGCCTCCTCGTCCTGCTGCAGCTTCCTGACTCTCTTCGGGACCGCCGCCACCAGCTGGGGCAAGTAGCAGATCGCGTCGACCCTGGCCCTGGGCGCTTTCAGCTGCGCCATGGCTCCCAGCGCGTTGGCCACCCTGGCCATCCACGCTGCCTCTGGCGTGAGCCTCGGCGACCTGGGGTCCTGCACCCCGCTGCGCTTGACCAGCTTGGTGGAGAAGCCGTCCGCTCTGCCAACGTACCTGGCCCTCTGCTCCTCCAGCTGGTATACGTCGACCCACTCGTCCTCCGCGCACTCCAGGAAGGTGGCGAGGGCGGCTGCGAGGGCTCCCTTAGCCCCCTCCGCCGCCGCGCCCTGGGCCTGCCCGTCCTGCTGCAGGCGCTGGGCTTGCCCCGCCGAAGAGGCTGCCTGCCTCTTCTCGACCCAGAGGCTGGGGGGGCTCACGTGCACTCCTTCAGCCGCTTCAACCTGAAAGGGACTACCCGCGTTTCCGTACGGTGCCTGGCTCGGATGTGCACTGCCAGTCCCAGCATGGGGAGGACTGTCCGCCTGCTCCTCCTGCGCAGCGCTGCCCGCGGCGCTGCTGCCCCCTCTCTCCGCTGCGTCGGCGTCATGCGCTCCTGGCGCCTGAGCTCCGAGGTGCGCTGGCTGGACCTCGCCGCGTGGCGCTGCGCCGTACCCTTCATCGCCAGCATCCTGCCGTAGCCCGCAGCTGTCGAGGACGCTCTGCCACTCCACGCCATGCTGGGCGCGGCACCTCATCAGCTTCTCGTCCGTCACGCAGGATGGCGGCGCAGGTGCGATCGGGAGCACTCTGCTTAGGGGTCCCCATCTCTCCGCCGTAGGCACCTCCTCAGCTTCCTTGCCCCTCACTGGGCTGGGAAGCTCCTGGCCTGCTCCAGCTGCGCGCTGACCTGCTGCGCCACCGCTGCTGCTGGGCGGAGGGGCCTCCTCTTCAGCGGCAGAGGCTGCCTGCCTCTTCTCGACCCAGAGGCTGGGGGGCCTCACGTGCACTCCTTCAGCCGCATCAACCTGAAAGGGGCAACCCGCGATTCCGTACGGTGCCTGGCTCGGAGGTGCACTGCCAGTCCCAGCATGGGGAGGGATGTCCGCCTGCGCCTCCTGCACAGCGCTGCCCGCGGCGCTGCTGCCCCCTCTCTCCGCTGCGTCGGTGCCCTGCGCTCCTGGCGCCAGGGCCCCGAGGTGCGCTGGCTGGCCCTCAACGCCTGGTGCAGCGCCGAGCCCTTCCGCGCCAACTTCTCGCCGTAGCCCGCAGCTGTCGAGGATGCTCTGCCACTCCTCGCCATGCTGGACGCAGCACCTCATCAGATTCACGTCCGTCACGCAGGGCGGCGGCGCAGGTGCGATCGGGAGCACGCTGCTTAGTGGTCCCCATCTCTCCGCCGCAGACACCCCTTCAGCTCCCTTGCCCCTCACTGGCCTGGGAATCTCCTGGCCAGCTCTAGCTGTGCGCTGACCTGCTGCGCCACCACTGCTGCTGGGCTGAGGGGCCTCCTCCTCAGCACGTGGGGTGCTCCTCGCTGCGGCCTCACCCTCGAACCTCAGCACCGACGCGAGCTGCTCCTGCACCCTCATCCTGGCTTGCCTCCAGCTGCTGCCGTGGTCTCTCTCACAACACCCTTGCGGCCGAACCTCAGGAAAGGTCCGCGGCTTCTGGACCAGCCTGAAGCGCTCCTCCTCTTGCTGCCTGCGGATCTCGAGGATCACCGCCGAGTGCGGGTACACTGGCGAGGCCTCCACCACCCGCGCACCCAGCGCAGCCAGCCCCCTGGACACCAGGAAGAAGTCGATGGTCCTCCCCGACGCTGCACACGTGGGCGAGGCGGGCCTGACCACCTTGCCGTCGAACATGTCGGGCACCCCGCCTGCCTGCAACTCTTCCTCCGTGAGGTTCCAATCGCCGCCCACCACGAAGTCCCTGCGGCACTGCCTCAACCTCCTTGCCAGCCTCCTGAGGCTGGCCACGTTGCCATCGTTGAGGCCGACCCCCGCCTCCAGGTAGAGGTTGGCGAGCAAGAAGCCGCTGCTCAGCACGCCTGACACCCAACACAGGTGCACTCGCCCTGCCACCAGCACCGCTGCCTGCTGGTCCTGCACCTCCGCCATGCCATGGCTCCTCCTCACCATGGTGAGGAGGCCTCCTGTGCTGAGGCCTCCTGCCGCTGACGGCACTGCAGGCGTGCCTCTCGCCCGCCACCCTTGGCTGCGGAGCTGCGCCTCCGCATCACTGCTCCTTCCCTCCAGGAGCCTCGTCTCCTGGACTAGTATGGCGTCGCAGTCCTGCACCTCACTCACCGCCATGCACTTTCCCAGGTTGCTGAACGCATTGACGTTGACCGTGCAGATCCTCCAGACCCCACACTTCTTGCTAGGACTCCTCCTCCATCTGCTTGACCTCCGTCCGCATCTTCTTGGCGTCGCCCAGCAACTGCTCCGCTGCTTCCCTCTTGGCGGGGTCCTCAATCCCGCACGTGATGTCCTGCCACGCTTGCTGCGCCGCCTGCGACACGCCAGGCCCCTCCTCCTTGGGAGCGTCCACCTGCTGCGCTGCTGCTGGCACCGCCGAGGGCACAGGGACCGCCGCTGCCACAGGCGCACGGGGAGGCGCCCACGCTGCGGCGGCGGCGCCTGGCATGCCGCTGAGCTCCGCAAGCACCTTCCCGAGCTTCGCGATCTCGTCCCTCGACAAGCCGCCGAGGACGATAATGGGAAGCACTTTCTGGTCGCGGCGACGGAGAGGCTAATCGCGGTCGGAGTTTGGCGGGCTGCGCGGCAGAGCAGTGTGCCCGCACACGCACGGCACACAAGGTGGGGGAGCGACAGCGGAGGGAAGCGAAGGCGAGAGAGGGAGGGCCCGTCTGGACAGTGGACGTCTGCCTGGGCGGTGCTGGCAGCCTCGGGCTCACGCGAGGAGTCCTGCCAAGTGGGCTCGCCCCCCCACCCCCCTTTATCAAGGCCCCAAAGCACAGTCCCTCGCAATTGCGGGAGGGTCCGCCTGGACGGTGGACGGGCTTCCTGGGCGGTGATGGCAGCGCAGCCTCGGGCTCGACCAAGAGCAGTCTCTCGCAGTTGCGGGAGGGCCCGCCTGGGCGGCGGACGCCTTCCCAGGCGGTGCTGGCAACCTCAGGCTCACGCGAGGAGTCCTGCTGAGTGGGCAAGGCCCCCCGCCGGGGACCCAGCGCACAGTTCCTCGTAGCTGTGGGACAAGCGGTGACGGCGCGCCCCAGCTGCCTGGCCGCAAGTGCTATCGGTTACACGCCAGGGTGACCCTGGGTACGAGTGGCCTTTGGTGAGCGGTTTTCTGGGGGCCGCGGGGGGGAACCAAACGCAAGCGCGCACGACGCTACTGTCGCATCGTGTTGGGCCCGCACCATGGGTCACTCCGGCGAAGCGACACTCTTACGTGTTGTCGATGCGAAGACGGGTTGGGTCCCCCATCAGGCACCAAGAGCACAGTCCCACGCAGTCGCGGAACAAACGGCGACGGCGCGCCCGAGCTGGCCGCAGGCGCCGATCGTTTTTGCTCGTGTGTTTGACTTTTCGGTTTCGTTGTTTTTTGTGTTGTTTTGTCTGTTGTTGATTTACGTGTTCCCGTATTTTGTTCAGTGATGTATGTATTCGATCTATATATATATTACCAAATAATTGTTTCGCGAAAAATGGTATATTACAGAAAAATGCAAAACATATATATTATTACATATAATATATATATATATATATATATATATATATATATATATATATTATATATAAAAACACCAAAAAAACGCGGGTGCGTCGCAGGGCGCGTCGTCGCCCGGTCGCGCGGGCGAGGCTACACGAGGCTGCGCTCCCGGCGCCAGAGACAACGTGTAATCTCCCGCCGCGGGCGCTGAGGCCCTGCTGCTTGCAATAGCCGTGCGGAAGGGTCGGCCCGCCGCCGGAAACGCCGACCTCGTGGAGGCGGTGCCGCCGGGGAGGAGAAGGCCGAGGAGGAGGAAGAGGAGGAGGAGGGGGAGGAGGAGGAGGAGGAGGAGGAGGAGGGGGCGGAGGAGGAGGAGGAGGAGGATAATGAGAATGATAATGACCATGTGACAGAGTCAACCGAGTGCCTACCACGTGAAACACTGAAGCACCAACATATTACACACGTCCGCGAGTGCGCTTCTCTGCTGCACTCAACACCTTGGGAACGAGGCCTCTGGAGATACGACTTAGGTACTCGGCCCGAGTGGGGGTGATCTTGCCTGTGCACCCCTTCCCTAATTCGCGCAGCACGGACGGTGCGTAACAACCGCACGACTTACAATACCAAAGCTTCAACACTGTGGAATACTGCATATCATGACCCAGGTCTACCCAACCCCCCGCAATGTGCAGTTTTGCATTGGGGGGGTTATAAAGGAGGGACCCGTCATAATTCAGAGGTTGAAAAAACAATCGCTCTTCAAAAACTCGGTCTTGGTGGCTACGGAGGCTGACCCGCCACACCTAGTGCAACGCTTCCCTGACTCATCTAAGCAGTGCGAAGAGGAGAAGAGGGAGCAAGAAACAGCAGAAGGGGGTCGGACCCGTTTCTCGTGTGGTTTCCGTTTTTCCTCCACGACCACAGCTTCAGCAGCAAACGTGTCGAGAGACGCCCTCAGTCAACGCATGCGCACAAGAAAAGCACGACGCTCATGCAACATAACTGCGTGCCTGATAGACGCGGGCAGGCGGGCCTGGAGAGCAGCCACACTAGCAACAGCATCTGCAACGGCGTTTCCCGTTATAAACCACCTCTTGGAACGATTGTGAGCAATAGCTTGCACTTCCTGATGCGAATGCACAAAGAGAACAGTAATGCGGTTGGGATCACGTCCTTGGAGCTCAAACAGCTGACCTAATGACGCCCAGAGATCCCCGTCCTCCCCCTGTGGAGAGAGCCACCTCCTACTGTACCAGCCTTTAACTACTGGCTCACAGTCTGAAACATACAGCAGAGCCCCCTTCGTGGCCCAACACGCGAGCACCAGGGCCCTGAGTTCACCCCTGGGGACCGCCTGACGCGAACCTACGGAAGCCCATGGATGGTGACCCTAATGTCGACCTGGGGCTCCAAGGAGCCGAAGAGGACTATCGCGAGCCCTACCCGCCTGAACTTCGGGGAAGCGGCATCTGGGCCCCCAGAGGCATCCCCGAAAATAATAAGAGGGGCCTCGGGGGAACCCTCTCCCAAAAATCCTACATCACAAACCTCATTAGTACCTGCTACTGACCAGTCTTCTAGCGCAGCTGGTGGGGGCACATCTGTCCATGACTGTGGGAGCATTCCTCTCAACCAAAATCCTGGATCCATTTCCGACTGCGCCGATGCCTGCGCCAACATCTCATCTGACCGACTGTGCGCTCCATTGCCGACGTTGGCGGGGCACGTCCAGCCACGGTGGAGCATGGTCTCTGGGGCCCCCTTGCAGCGCTGACAAAGCCTCGAGCCCTGGAACTGAGGAATCTCAACACACTTCCGATCACGTGGCCATGACGCCCCAACCGCAACCATCGTCATAACAGCTGCGAGGCGATGACCATATTGAGGTGTCTCCTCCAGTTGTTTGGGCAGCGTGCGATACGAAGCGCAATCCACTCTATTCTCAAGACCAGCCCCACAATAATGATTAGCTGCACTCCGCCACTGACGCAGTGTCAAACACATCCCTGAAGTCTTGCATGGAATCTTTAAATTTGTCTAGTGCTTTCCGTCCAGTGAACATGGCATCATCAAGTCTTCAGTCATCACCTGCTGCTGGATGGGGTTCGGGAGTGGTCCAAGACGTCGCCTCTCCGATTTGCCACCCTGCCTCCAGCAGATGGAGCATCACTGCAGTCATGAGCCCCCGTACCTTCTTCGACCGATGGGCAGCTGGTGCGTCGAGCATCGCATTGGCAGTCCCAGCCCAAACCCGACAAATGCCTGCGCGGAGATCAGGATGATCACGCCAATTCTCAAGCCACATCAAAACACATTGACTGGGAAACTTGATGCCAGGGTCTTGGCCAGGCATGCGAAACTCGAGCAGCGAGGTGAGGCAACGGCCACGAGTGGCCGCCCCACAAGCATATCCTGCCCGACGCCGCGCCTGCTGAAGCCGCTGCCCAAACGTGCCATATATCTGAAACCCATAACTACCTGCAGCCTGAGCTCCTTGTACTTCCAACCGTGATGTCACCCGATATCTCTTGGCTGCCTTCGCATACCGCCCAATCTTGGCCGACATCAGCGCGTGCTTCTGGTCGCGCTTCCGTCGCGCAGCCCGAGCTAATCGGCGGCCACAAGAGAGATCGACACCCAAGAAACCAGCTTGGCTTTGAGGAGTGATCGTAACACCACCCCGTCTCAGCACTGCCTTGCAAACCCATCGTGCGTCAGCCAGATGCGTGCACACCACCACTGGTTTCGGTGATACCTTCAGCTGGTTGCGAGCTAGTGCGGAGCACGTGTCAAGTATACAATCTCGCAACTGAGTACGCACCGCTGCACGGGAGCCGCGAACTTGTTGGGAGAGATCATCAATCCATATCCTGTGACTGGCCTGGGGATGAGCAATGACCACCCCGCGCAGGACGAAGTGCGTCATCGTTCGACCAAACCTCGTTCCAGACCGAAGGCCCTGCACAATACTCCTCGTCGGCTGAAAGGGCGCCGACGAGGCGCCAAGTTGACTCAAACCCCTGGCCGAGACACATTGCAACAATTCAAGATATAAAATCCTGGGCGGGAGCTGCATCCGAAGGGCGCATTTGACAAGACAAGGCCATTCTATTGAATCCTAGAAGGATAATATATCGCAGAGCCCATGCCCAACTTCCACTTTAAGTTTACAACATACTTCTTCCTGCACAACTCGAAGATACGCCTCGCGAAGGCTTGAATTGCCCGCTGCTGCATCCCACCCCTCCTCGGTCTCGGCCGACCAGTCTCGCACCAAAGGTTCCCTGATGAGAGACCAAAGGCGCCCGAGGAGGGGGACCAGACCAATAATCCGATCGCCTGTCGATTTCTTGGGGAGCATCCTCCCCAAGATGAGCAGCAGCGGAGCAGGCCAGCAGAGGCACTGCTCGCGCGCTTCGAAGATCAGTGCGAGCTCCGCCAGCGCGCAGTCAGGCAATCGCTCCAAGTCGAGCGGCGTGACGAAGTCCACGCCCATGCCCGTGCCTGGACGCATCTTCCGAAGAGCTCGTCGGATTTCCCCCACCGTGATGCTGGGCAGCGGGTCGCCCCCCGCCGCCGCTTGCACCTCGGCGAAGGCCTCGAAGACCTCATCCTCCACCAAGGTAGTTGGAGCCCAGAGCCGATGCCAATGCCGAGCCTTAGCATCGATGAGGTCCTTCGGATGATAGAGGGCCACTCCCTTGTGCTCCATCTCGTCAGCCGGCTGAGGGAGTGGTCTAAGAGACTTATGCAGACGTCCCAACGACTCCTTGTCCTCCACAAAGTCCTTGAACTCCGACAAAGATTCCTGAATCGCCCGTCGTTGACTGCGAGCGCTAACCTTCTTTGCCGCAAGCTCAAAATACGCCAACTCACGATCATCCGCCGAACCGATATTGTGCAAGAAATGGGGCCAGTCATCCCAGGGGCGATCTTTGGATTCCAACAGAACTCTCTGCACCTGGTCAGGTCGAACATCCAAGTGACGGCGACAAGACTGGATATTCTTCCGGACCTGGCTGGCTCCATTCTGCTTCTGCCGATGGTGGTGGATACCGTGTAGTAGCGTGTGCAACTGCGTCCACCAGCAGCTGATAGTGTTACGAACTGGCGTCACTCGCGTCTTGGTCGCCATTCGCATAGGCTGGACAGAGAACTGCACTCCGTCAGCCCGACGCTGTCCAGCGGGGACCTGGACGCCATGATGACATGTAATAGTATTCTCAACTGACGTGATCCACGAAGAGTAAAGTCCCGATACAGAAGCGATCAAGTCAGGCTTGAGCCTAAAGGCTGCGGACTCACGCAAAGCAGGAGCAAGGGACTGAAGACGGGCAGACCCCGAGACAAATCCTACTTCTTCCCAACACCGAGACCAGGTATCCTCGGGAATACGGAAACTAGGCCTAGCTTCAGCCTGAGACTGAGCTCTTCCAGAGCTATCGGGACCCAACTCCCGAGAAGGAGCCAGGGTCTCGCGGCGCGGCGGAGGGCCAACCGTGGAGCTGCGAGCTGGTCCCGAGTCCACAGTCGAGCAACCTCCACCTGCCTCCGAGGCCCCCTGGCTACCTTCGCGAGACACAGGGTTGGGTGCAAGCACTGGTTGAGGGCCAACGGCGGCGACCGACGACGACGACCCACAACGAGGACCCCCACCAGTGCTGTGGCCAGATGCGTGCAGAGCATGCCCGAGAGACGCGCCAGGACAAAAGCTGAGCTCATCGGCCCAGGGGTCCTCTTCTTCTGGCCACTCGGAGTAGTCAAAACCATTCTCTTCACAAGGCAAATCAGAAATTACAGTATTTGACTCAGCTGAGGTCGTAGCGCCCTCACCCCCGTCAGGCCCCTCCAACAGCTGATCCCCTACGGATTGAGCACAATCCCCAAACAAGGTATTAGTTTGGGCTAGTCTCTTATCGACAGCCGCCTGATGTTGAATCTGCCTACGCGCCTTAGCAATGCTAGATTTTGAGCCCGCAGTGGGGGCCGTCGTGGGCCTCGGGACCTGAGGGAGCTTCCCAGGGGCTTCCATGACCCGCGTGATGAGCTGCTCACCACTGCCCCTGAGAGCAAGGTGCAGCCCGATGCGAGGCCCCCAGGGCACCGAGACAACCGGCTGCAAATCGACAACAAACGGGCGGACCGACTCACTACACATGAGGTAGTCGATGTGGGTACCAGCAGCTAAGTTGCACGTCGACTGAATATCTGCCTGAACGATGACACCCCCGAGTTATTTCACTAGACCAGACTTCTGAAGCTCCTGCACGCTCATGTTCCAGTCGCCTATGACTGCCCAAGGAAGCTGTAAAGCGAACAGAAAGCCAGCAAGCCGACGAAAACGGCCTATGTTGAGACCTCGCATGCCCAAGCTGGAATGCGCGTAGAAGGTCACCACCACGATGGAATAACCTTTGCAGTGGACAACTTGCGCGGCAAAGCCGTCCGTGCACTTGTGCCCTGGCGTCTGCAGACGGGAGCCTGCATTCTTCAGAGCAGCAACTCGATGTACTTGCAGATGCCGACGAGACAACAGGAACTCACCTCCCTCATTGGCGTGCTCCTCCTGGCCCGTGGAACTCTTGCACCCCTCTCGCTGGCGAGCAGCATTGGCAATGAGCCGATAGCCATTCTCCTTGGCCCTCGCATCCCACCTGCGAAGACCACTGACGGAATGTATGTGCGTCTCGATAAGAGCGAACAGGTCGAACTGAGCAGCGGACTGCTCGACGAATGACCAAGCCTTATTCCCCATGCAGGATGCATTAGAATAGCATAAGTGAGTATTCTCCCCGTTGCGCTCGCCATCCGAAGAGCGAGCTCCTGCTGTAGAGGCAGACCCTAGTCAAAACTCGTCAGTAGACCCCTTGCCTTTGCCGCTCTTGCCCTTCTGCGCTAAGAACTCCGCTGCCATCTTGGCCTCCGACAGCCGCTTGGCCTCCGCCTCGATGGCCTCCCGCTCCTGCGCAGAACGGCCGCCGCTCTCTGGAGCAGCGGCCGTGGCAGCAGTCGACGCCCCAGCAGCGGTGGGCGTCTGGGAGCGGGAGGCATCGTCAGCGGAAGGCGGGCTCGCGGCCGCCGCGGCGCCCTGGGCTGGGGCGGCCTCATCATCTGGGGTCCAAGCCACGCGCTCGCCATCAGCGCCCGTGCGGCGCTTCTTGGCCAGCCTCGCCTCGATGGACTTCTTGAACTCCTCCATCTGCGTGAGCCAGGCCCGCACCTCACTCTCCTTGGTGCCCATCTCAGCCTCTGTCGCAAGAAGCCGAGCACGGATGTCCTCTAAGCCTTCCTTCTCATGAGTTTCACATTCCAGGTTCTCGAGCGAGTCGAAGAAACTCTTGTCCCAGACCACCTGGAACAGCTTCCCGTTGCTCTTGTCCTGCTCCTTCGCGCTCGCCACCTCGGCCTCCGCGCCCTCGGCATGGGCCAAGGCACGCGCGGCAGCGCGCCGCGCGCAGAGAGCCCCCGCCAGAGCAGTGGCAGTGGCCTGCTCCTTGCTCTCCGCGGCCTCGACCGCCTTGCGCAGGCGCACCAGGTTCGACACAGCCTGGTTGTGCTTGTGGTCAGCATCTCGGTAGACGCCGTCGGCCCTCCTGAGGGCCTCAACTGCCGAGGTGGGCTCCGACGCCTTGGCCAGCAGCGCCGCGTCGTCGAGCTTCTTCGCCTGCGCCTGCAACGTAACCTTCAGGTCACCGTCGGCAGCATCAGCCGCTCGCTGGAGCAGCGTCGACACTTCATCCTTGCCGTGGTCGGGGCCACGGCCCTTGCCACCCGCCTTCCCGCGCTTGCCTCGGCCCGCTCCAGGCTGAGGGGGCTGGCTGCGCGAGCGGAGGATCCCCTTTGGGATGCACCAGCGAGGCGTCCCCCTTCCAATCGTTCACCACCTGATCCGCAGACACATTGTCCGCAAAGCGCACTGCACGACCACGAGGCTTGTACAGCTTCACGGTGGACTCGCAATTCATGCAGAGGCACATCTGCTCCTCTAGCACATCGTTATACTCGCACTGTCCGCACTTGCTGCAGCGGGACCAGGAGCGACGAGCAACGGTGCCAGCCATGACTACAAGTTCTCTCCTGCTTTGGTCGATGCCACACTCTCCCACGGCAGGGGGTGTGGTCAGAGTTCCTCAAGCGCTACGTGAAAGCACAGGAGAATGAGCCCCGCCAAAATGGTTCGGGCCCAAGTGGCTTGAGGAGGGAGGAGGGGAGGAGAGGAGGAGGAGGAGGAGGAGGAGGAGGAGGAGGAGGAGGGGAGGGGGAGGAGGAGGAGGAGGAGGAGGAGGAGGGAGGGAGAGGAGGGGAGGAGGGGAGAGGGGGGAGGAGGAGGAGGGGAGGAGGAGGGGGAGGAGGAGGAGGAGGAGGAGGAGGAGGAGGAGGAGGAGGAGGAGGAGGAGGAGGAGGGGGCTGCCGCGGCGTGATGGCGTCGGTCGCGGGCGCGGGTGGCCGCTGGGCGCGGCGGGGGTTTAGGTCGGGCATGTCCTCCTACAGACGGGTTTTGGACGAATAGTAAAAACATCGAAACATGCCCATAGGAATAAGTTGCTGAGAATACGAGTCACGAGAAGAATACGAATAGTAATAGTAGTAAGAAGAGCAACAATAATAAGCACACGAATAGTACTGAGATTATCAAGAATAGTAGTACAAGTAAGAGGAATAATCATACTAATACGAATCATGGTCATAATGATAATGTCCTCCTACAGGCGGGCTTTGGACGAAAAAGACAAATATTAAAACAACTGTGCAACACTCCTCAAAAATCCGCTGGCCCCCTTGCGGGGCCACCAGGCTGCGAGGGTGAGGATTGCAGCTCCCTGTTCCGATTGCAGTTTCCAGTTTTCACTGTTACAGCCCTGCTTTCTTCCTCACTGATAATTGATGCTGTCCGCGCGATGGGGTGGGAGCACCCCAAAAGTTGTGTTTCCACGCCCTGGGAGAACTCTCTGAATCCATGGGGGGGGGCGCGGGACACGTACAAATACATGATATTCGCGTCACCGAGGCCATAATCCTTAAAACCTTACGCCATGTTCGCGTCCCCGAGGCCATACACCCGCATAAATTATACGATATTCGCGCCCCCGAAGCCAGATCCCCTTGTAAATTACACGATCGTTGCGTCCCCGGGGCCACAAGCCCTCGTAAATTATAAAAATATGCGCGTCCCCGAAGCCATAAGCCATCGTAAATTAAGCCCTCGCAAAATTATACAGCATTCGCGTCCTCAAGGCCACAAACCCTTTTGATATACACCATACTTGCGTCCCCGAGGCTACAAACCATCGCACATTATATAATAGTCGCGTCCCCGAGGCCATACGCCTTCATAATTACAGAATAGTCGCGTCCCCGATGCCATAAACCGTCACACATTACATCATACTTGCGTCCGCGAGGCCACAAACCCTGGTAAGTTATTACGTATCCGCGTCTCCGAAGCCATGCACCATTGCAAATTACTTACTATTCGCGCCACCGAAACCATAAACCATAGTAAATTAAGATTGGCCCTCGCGTGAAGTCTTCACATCGCTTCACGTCAGCGTCCAGACATCCCCACACAGCTCTAGCAAGTCCCATTCTTAGAGAGGGGGGCCAGCGGCAGTGGGTCAAAGCCCTTACGGATAATAGAAAATTCGTCCCCATATATACTATAGTTTGATTGTCTGTTGTTCACATTCTTCCTGTAGAAAGACATGCCCGACCTACGAGACCTCAAGAGTTTTAACCCTCCGCTTATCGTGAAGCTCAACATCGGAATCCATTTGTGCACACTGGAAAGAGGCCCTCCCTATCCGTGGGCGCCGCATCTTGGCGGCGCACACGCAGGGGGTGGCGCGATTGGGGGCCGCCTTCTGAGAAGGCGGGGGGGGCTTCTCATTAGGCAAGGGTCCGATGGGGTTCTTACAAGACCACCCGGCTTCTGAGAAGCCCTCGTGGGGGCCTCCAGGGCCTACTATTAGGTCGGTCATGTCCCCCTACAGGCGGCTTGTGAACGAAATACAAAAAATATAATCAAACCAACTTCAAAACGAGATTTTCCTTCATAGCAACAAATACAACATCGCCCCCATACTATGTTCTGACTATGTTTGAATACTCCTGACATGCAAGACGTAAGCCTACTACGAAGCCGCCCGCCTTCCCAGAAATCGCCCTGCTTCCGGGTCGTACAAAATATGTCGCTAGCGGCAGCTCGGGGCGGCCCGGGCCCCCCGCAACCGTCCTCGGCAAAGCGCAGCTGCTGGAGAGCATCCCCAAGCTGGAGAACCGCTGAACGCCAAGGAAAACATCCGAAGTCGTCCGAGAACCACTGGGAACTGACAGCAACGTCCGCGCAGCACTCCGCCAACCATTCCCCCTCGGAGCACATTCCCCCCAAACGCCTCCCTGAGTCCGTCACACCTCTGAGCATCCCCCGCTGAGCCGATCCTCCCCCTGAGCTCATTGGGGTTCGATGCGTCCACCCCTGAAAATATATCGCCCCCCTAACCGGGGAAACCAGAACGTGCCGATGCCGCCACTGCCAGGACCGATCCGGGGGCACCTTGTGACCAGGATCTCGAGCCGAACCCGGCAGTGGCGACGAAGGCTTCCCGGGAGGCCCCAAAAAAGCGGAGACGAGGGAAGGGCAGCAGTGTGGATACGGTCAGGCTGCTGCACCATGGCACGGTCAAGGACCGAAGCCCATTTTGAAGTCCTGGCAGCGCCTGGGTGCGCGAGGAGGGCCGGAGGGACAGCAACGGAAAGACCTGAGGAACAGCGAGCCCTTTAGGTCCTTAGGTCCTTCCGTGGCTGTCCCTTAAGAACAGCGAGGACCTAAGGGACAGCCACGGAAGGACCTAAGGAACAGCCGCGGAAGGAACCCAGGACGGTCCTCGTTTCAGCGCTTGGCCTCTATCGGATCTGGAAAAGGCGCTGTTCGGGCCTAGGCCGCCCCCAGACTCTGGCGGTCCTCCGACTGTGCCTCGTCGTCATCATCCTTGATCATCGCTCCTCCGCCTCCCTCCTCTGGGTCCTCCTCCCTGCTCCTTTTCCTGCTCCCCCTCCGCCTGCTGATCACCGTCCTCCTTCTCGTGCTTCTCTCCCCGTGCTCTTATGATTCCTCCTCCTCCTCCTCCTCCTCCTCCTCCTCCCCAGGGGCCTCCTGTGCCTAACGTTGCTACCCAAACCCCCGACGTCATGATTTTTGCATTGCGGCGACCCCCCAGAGTTCTCGACCTGTTCCCCGGGACCAGCTCGTCATCATGCATCGCTTTTTCTCACGGCACCGAGGCCTGGCAGGGGCCCCCAGAAGCCGAAACTGCAGAAAAACCTCCCGTCGTGGTTACGCTCGTTGCTCGAGGGGTCTGGGTCCTGACCCCCTGGGGATTCCTCCTCCTCCTCCTCCTCCTCCTCCTCCTCCTCCTCCTCCTCCTCCTTCCTCCTCCTCCTCCTCCTCCTCCTTCCTCCTCCTCCTCCTCCTCCTCCTCCTCCTCCTCCTCCTCCTTCCTCCTCCTCCTCCTCCCTCCTCCTCCTCCTCCTCCTCCTCCTCCTCCTCCTCCTTCCTCCTCCTCCTCCTCCTTCTCTCTCCTCCTTCCTCCTCCTCCTCTCCTCCTCCCTCCTCCTCCTCCTCCTCCTCCTCCTCCTCCTCCTCCTCCTCCTCCTCCTCCTCCTCCTCCTTCCTCCCCCCTCCGCTGGCCCTCTTGGCGGCAGGGCCGCGCCTGCATGCGCGGAACGCGGCGGGCGCGCCGCGGGCCCAGCCGTCGGGGGCCCGGCTCGGCGCAGGGGAGGGGGGCGAGGAGGGAGGAGGGCGCAGGGAGGACTGGGGCAGGAGGAGGGGGGGATCGAGGGGCAGGAGCGCGGAGGAGGAGGAGGAGGAGGAGGAGGAGGAGGAGGAGGAGGAGGAGGAGGAGGAGGAGGAGGGGGAGGAGCAGGACGACGAGGACGAGGAGGAGGAGGAGGAGGAAGACGACGACGAGGAGGAGGGAGGGAGGGAGGG
>CAUYUJ010018950.1:40000-145000 GCA_963575745.1 Prorocentrum cordatum | reverse complement strand
CAGTTCTCCTCCTCGTCTGCTTTCTTGGTCTGCTCCTCGTCGACATCCTTGTTGGTCTCCTCATCGTCTCGCTCCTTTCCCCCCCTTGTGGTCCACATCGACGCCGCCGGCTGGCAGGTCGTACTGCTCCGCGCTACAGTTGTCTGGTGGTGGTCCTCGACGCCTAACTTGTGGCTCTGCTCGTGGCTGATGGCTCTTGTGGCTTGTGGCTATAACGGCTGATGCACTTGTGCTGGTAACTTTTGCGGCTCTGCTCGTCGTCTGGCCGTCGCAGGTCGGCTGGTTGCCCTCGAAGCCCAGCATTTGGCTCTTGAAGCTATGTTTTTTGCTGACGTAGCTCAGCTGGTGGCCCCCGAAGCTCACCAGGTTGGTTTCCGTCGACCATCTGTAAGGGCGACCCGGTATCGTAGTAGTACGCGCCCCAATTGGGGCTGTAGTCCTGGCGTGCTGGTCGCACTCGTCGTGCTTTCGGTTGTTCATAGAGCCACACGGGAAGTCGTACAATTTTCGGGCTGGAGCCTCTATGACGACATACTTTTGACCAAGGACCGACCGTCCCGGCATTCCTATAGTCCTACCACGAAGTGTTCTTAGAACCCAAACATGTTCTACTAACAAAAACAATGTTCTTAGAACATAGACCCGATGTGTTAAAACAAGACAGACTCCGCCAGAAATGCTCTAAGAACATTTCGTGGAAACCTCAAAAAGGTTCTTAGAACATTGTTTGGTAGGACTATAGGCGAGCCAGGACGCTTCGACACTGCTTGATACTTGACCTCTGGCGCAGGAGGCGTTGAAACTGGACGGTCGGACCTGGGACATAATAACATCTTCCCAAAACATGTGACCTACCTTCGACCGGCCAAAACACGCAGAACATTCGAGGGCACCCCCCACCCCAGGATGCACAATCATAGCCAACAGCCACGAAGAACATTAGGGTACCCTGCCCGAGCAAACCTCGATCTTACATGTCGGTCCGCCCGCAGTCAGGGTCCCTGTCTTCTGCCGCTGGGTGCCTGGGCGTAGGGCGTTCCCTCAGTGCAGTCCGCCGTCATAGGGTCGTCCTTCCTGGCGCACTTGTTGTCGCACTTGCCAGAAAGCACCCACGCCTCGCATGCATTGCGACGCCGCTGACTGGCGAGACGGCGTGCAGTTGTTAGCCCCATGGAATTATGTTTGGGAGGCTCGTTTGCTATGGATGAAAACACCGACGAGGAGGAGGACGACGGCGACGAGGAGCTTCCCGAAGGGCCCTTCAGGAAACTCAAGAAGACGAGATCTCGTCCGGGCGACGTTGCAAAGCGAGACCCCGCCGCTGAACCGCGGGCCGAAGGAGGTGGGGGACAACGGAACGACACGACGTCGACGTCGACGTCGACGACGAAGACGTCTTCAGAGGATAGAACGTGAGCACCATTGACGCTCGAAGTCCTTTCGCCATAGCATCGGCGGAGGAAGGAGGACAAGAAAGAGGAGGAACAGAGGCAGGAGGACGAGGAGGAGGAGGAGGAGGAGGAGGAGGGGGAGGAGAGGAAGGAGGAGGGAGCAGGGGGGAGGCAGGAGGAGGAGGAGGGGGATGAGGAGCAGCTGCAGGAGGAGGAGGAGGAGACGGAGCGGCAGGAGGAGGCAGGGGAAGGAGGGGGAGGGGAAGGGAGGGGGAGGGGAAGGGGGGGGAGGGGCAGGGAGGGGGAGGGGGAGGGGGAGAAAGAGGCCCGCCGCGGCGCCGCGAGCTTGAGGGATGACGGCGGCGAGGGGCAGCAGCAGCCCCAGGCTGGCGCAACTGCACGGCCGCGCGCGCGCGACGAGGCGGCCGCCCCGAGGCTTCCCCGCGACGTCCTGTCCCTCGCAGAGGGCCTGCAGAGGCCCTCCGGATGGACTCTGCGCACAGTCAGCCCGTCTAATAGCGACGCACGACGAAGGAGCAAGGGCCTCCGAAGGCCGTGTTCGACGCTTGGCGAGCGGGGCGCAGGGCCGCGCAGGCGGCCGAGGATGGGCCGAAGGGGGAGGATGCGAGGGCCGCCTTGGAGAGCTGTCCACCCTTGCTATGCGGGTTGACTGTGGATAGGGTCGGAGGGACGCGCCGCCCCCCCGCAAGGTCCGGAGATACGTCGGCGATGCATCGGCGAGATGCATCGGCGACGTCGGCGTGGAGAGTATGGGGCTCCACATCGAGCCGCATCGGCGATGGGGCGCGAGCATCCGACCCGCATCAGCTCGGACCCCCTCTGGGAGGCCGCGAGCTTCACGAACTCTGCCGCCCCTCGGCTCGCGCATGGGGGCCTCCACGGTATCCCCGAACTCGCCTGGAGTTTTCCGGATCTACCTCGATCTGCCTGGACTTGCCTCGATCTACGGCCGGACCTGAGACAGCAAGACACCCTTCAGGAACATGAGACCTTCCGTCGGCCACACTGAGGACCCTTCGAGGGCACCCTCCCCTGGGAGGCACAAGAACACCCGGCAAACGCGGGGCACCCTCCCCGACCCGACCTCGAGCTTCCACCTCGGTCCGACCGTGACTCGATCTGCCTCGGCCCATCCGGCGCCACCCCCGCAGGTCGACCGGGGGGGAGTCGCCAGGCCCTGCCGGCCGAGTTCTGCCTCGGCCCTCGCGGGTGTACGAAAGGGGGCGGAACACCGTTGGACGTGCGTGGCCCTCGCCCTGGCACCCGGAGGCCCTGGGGGTCTGGGCCCAGGGCGGGGGCAAAGCTCGCCGGCCCGTGCTGCGATGGCCCCGCCTCCGCCTCGGCCCTTCTGACCCCCTCCTCTCCCGCCTCCTGCTCCTGCTCCTGCTCCTGCTCCGCCTCGTCATGCTCCTCTCCTCCCTGCGGAGGTCTTCTCTTCCCTCCTCCTCCTCCGCCTCCTCCTCCTACGACAACTGTTCCTCCTCCTCCTCCTCCTCCTCCTCCTCCTCCTCGTCCTCCTCCTCCTTCTCCTCCCTGCGGACTCCTCCTCCTCCTCCTGCTCCGCGTGGTTGATAGATCGTAGCGTCAATGTGAAGGCCATTAAGAAAAATCAGAGCTGACTTAGGCTGCTCCTCCTCTTCCATCGAACATGGCAGGGCTGTCTAGTGTAAGCCCGTGGCCGTTAAGCAAGCGCCAAATACGGGGGTCGGGGTACTGTTTCCTCCCTTGATTATTGTCGATGGAAGGCCAGGCTTTGCAAAATGTGATGGAAGGTCTTCGGAAGCACGTCGACCACGTCGACCACGTCGACGCAAAATCGTCGTCGTCGTGGTCGACCACGAACTCGTCATCTTCAACTTCGTCGTCGACCCTGGCCATCGATCTTGACCTCGCCGTCGACCTCGACATCGTGGGCACCGCCCCCGTCGTCGTTGCCGCCGTCGTCTTCGTGGTCGTCGACCTCGACCTCGTCGTCGTCGTCGACCTCGTCGTCGCCGACCTCGACCACAAGCTTGTCGTCGTCGATGCAGTTCTCTCCGTCGGCATCACTGTCGTTCTAGATCTGGTTCGTGGCCACCCCCTGCCCACACGCTCTTGCCCCTCTGCCCCTCCGTCCACCTCCCCCTCCCATCCTTCCCCACTCCTCTCCTTCCCCACTTCCCCATCGACCTATCGTTCCATTCCGATTCGACTCTCTCTCTCTCTCTCTCTATCTCGCCCCCCCTCCCCCATCCCCCTGCCTCTAGTCAGCTCGCACATTGAAGGGACTGGCAACTGCTCGGTCATGAGCGGATTTCCTCCTTATCAGCCTGATGATGTTGAGCGTTCTCGCTCTCGAGTGGAGGCCTCGTTATCCCCTCCCTAAACTACTGCCTAGTCCCACCCAGATCGCACCTTCTTTAACAGCCGAGTTCTGACTGTTGCTAAGGGGCGCCTCCAGGAATTCTCAAACACTTCTGGCACCGATATGCTGCACGCACTCTCGTTGCCGTTCCTCCTGCCTTCTGGGCTCAGCTTGCCCGAGGATTCCTGGTAAGTAGTCGTGCGTGTTTTTGCTTCAGCCCCACCTGAGGTTAAGAAGGCATGATGCAGAAAAGGGCGTTAGGGTTGGGTAACCCTTCCTTGACAGGCCACATATCGCGGCGCTTGTTCCTGCCAGGGTCAGCGCAACTGCTGCTGCACTCAATATAAAATATACGGAGGGCCTAGTTGTCTACGCACGCATAGGCCAAACTGCCTTCAACAGCTACCGGTGACGCCGACCCTGAATGCAGGACTCTGGGACCCGCCGGTACCTCGGGGGGCGGTATTCTAGCCCAGGACCTTTCCGCCCCTCGACTTAACTACGACGTTCCTGATCCTTGCTGCTCAATTCCCTCGGGACTGGCGACGACGACGACGACGACTCAAACGGAAAAGCGTCTCGAATACGCCAAATGGTCGGCCGATTTTAGCAGGACGCTTGGTTCGGTCGGTTGTCTCTTCCCGTACCAAACCACAGGGGGCTTTCCCCTTACCCACTCCATTCGGACAGGGGCACTTTTGGCTAGCCCAGGGGATCTCCCTTTCCCTCATTACCACTTCCTCCCCTCTTCTGCATCCCCTTGGTTCTGCTCAACCACTGCCTTTCCCCGGGGGGACCGATGCTGGCTTCGGCGGCTAACGCGGCTTGTAGGGATTAGCACTACCAGCAGCTCATGCAACGGTGTGACAGCACAGTTTCCGTTTGTTGTTTCCTGCCTTCTTCCCCCCACTGTCTCCGCTGGCACCACTAGTCTGGGTACTGGTCCAAACTGTCCCAGCAATTGAATGGGGTGCATACACCTGCACTGCTGGGTCTTTAGCAGGCGGACTGTATCCCCAACCTCCCTGATTCCCTTGCCCTCCTGCTTCTCCCTCTGTCTCCTCCTCCTCCTCCTCCTGCGCCTCCCCTTGCCCTCCTTCTCGTTCCCGCCCCCGCTCATGATCCCGATCCGCCTCCCCCCTCAGCCTCCAGCTCCCCCCTATCCTGCCCCCCTCGGCGTCCCACCCCCCCTCCTCCCTCCCCCTCCTCCTCGCCCCCCCCCCTCCTCCTCCTCCTCCCTCCTCCTCCTCCTCCTCCTCCTCCTCCTCCTCCTCCTCCTCCTCCTCCTCCTCCTCCTCCTCCTCCTCCTCCTCCTCCTCCTCCTCCTCCTCTCCCCTCCTCCCCCCTCCTCCCCGCCCCCTCTCTTGCCGAGCCCCTTGGGGCCCTCGCCCTCCTCCGACCTCCCCGCCCCCCCCCGCCCCCGTGCTGCCCTGTCCGCGGGCCTCCGCCTCCCTGATCGATCAGCCCCGCCCGCGCTAGGGACAAGGAAAGGCGACACCAACACCAACAGGGCGAGGAGATGCAAGGAGGCAAGGGGGGTCTCCCTGGTGGTGTGGTCCCCCCCTCTCGCTCGAGACATCCCCAGCCTCCAGCTCGGGGAGGCCTCGTGGACCTCCTCGCTGGAAGTGGCCCCCCTGTTGGTGTTGGTGTCGCTTCTCCTCCCTCCGACCGCGCCTCCGCCGCCCTGCCCCGCCGCCTCCCATGTAGCCTTCGGGCGGGCACGCCCCCCCCCCTCTACGGGCGGCTTTCCCTGGACGAAGAGTCGAACACACACACACACACACACACACACACACACACACACACACACACACACACACACACAAACACACACACACACACACAGATTCCAGGCCGCACTCAAACGAATAGCCAAACAACAGGCTCAAACGACCGTCCCCAGACTATCTGTTTGTGGCGATGCTGGAACATGCCTCCCGTAGAGGGACGGGCCCGCCTGAACCCTCCCCCCCCCCTGCCCCCCCTCGCCCGCAGGGGCGGCAGAGCGGGGAGGCGGGGCCCTCCTGCGTCACCACCGTCCAGCCCAGGGTGGCGATGACGGAGCCGCACATGATCTAACGGGGGGGGGAGGACCCTGCCAAGACAAAGCCAGACCCCCTCGAGTGAAAGAATCATTACGGGACATTTTCCTAGATGTTCGGCCTCCCGGGGACCCCACCGGGCCTCAGGAGCGTCAAAAACGACTCAGGATGCAAAGCCGGTCATGGGGAAAGGGTCGGGGCCTCTGGGTGTCGACGTAATGAAGAAACCATTACGTCGAGGGTCTGGGGAGGACCCTGCCAAGACAAAGCCAGGACGAGGATGACATCGGGTGAGAGTGCCTCGAGCAACTCTGAGATCCGGCGGCTCTGGAAGATGTCTCGGGCGCCGCGGCCCTCTCAGAGCGTTCCGGAACGCTGTGAGAGCGTCCAGAGACACTCTGGAACGGATTTATCCTCGTCCTGGCCTGGTCCGACATCCGCCCCCGGACCCCCCCTCTTGGACACCCCTGACACTCAGGGCGTCCAGGGAGGGAGGGCCTGGACATCGGCCCGCCGAAGCCCGGGGCGATATCACGCACTTCCCTGTTGGACGCCGCCGGAAACATCGCGACGGAAGCCTGCTGGACCGTCCCACCAATCGACTCGGGATAGCAAGCTGGTCCTCAGGAAGGGGTTCAGACCTCTGGGGCCCACGCTGAGAAAGGATCGCGACGTCGCATGTCTAGGGAGGTGATACAAAGAGAGGGAGACTCAGACATCCGACGTCGCGATCTTTTCACAACGCGGACACCTTCCCCTGGACTGCGTCTTCCTCCCGACTTGTTTGTCTACAGCCCCGAAGGCCGGCAAGGGCCGAAAAGGCCGAAACGTGCACAAATCTCCCGCCGTGTTTTCCACGGCGCGGGCATGCGTGGAGAGGAGGACGGCGGAAGGAGGACATAGGGGGGAGCACGGGGAGGGACGAGGAAGAGGGGAAAGCGAGAGGAGACCGGTGTGAGGAGGCAAGAAGAGAGGACAAATGAATGAGATATGGAGTAGGAGGAGGAGAAGACGACGGGAGGGAGGAGAGGACCATTTGATGGTGGAAGCGAAGAAAATCAAGAGGCAGCAGGATGAGGCGGAGAAGGGGTCAGAGCAGTAAGGGAAGGAAGGAGGCATGTCTAAATTTAGAGAGGGATGGAGAGGAGGGCGAGGAGGAGTTGGAGGGAAGGGAGCAGAAGCAATCATAAGGGGAAATATTATGATTCTCGAGCTTTCGAACAAGTGAGCTCTCACGCGGCTGGCTCTGCCAGACCATAACCCAGGACACGTGCGGCACTATCTGTGCGCGCGTGCGAGCTTGAATCCAGTCGTCGCGAAGCGTTCACACAAGCTTCTGTGCAGGCACATGCGGGCCTGAAGCCAATTCGTGCCTCTCTTCCAACGCCCAGCCGCGACTGTACGACTCTGCCTACGTCGCGACATGTTTTCAAGGGGACTGAAACTGCGAACAAAACGGTCGGAAACTTTTGCTGAACGTGTCGCTCGTCGGAATCTGGCGAACCTCCCCAAACACCCGACGCCGTGAATGTATCACAATCTTGGCCGCCCCCAATGCAAACGGAAAGAATGGGTCCAGTGCCCAATAAGAAACGTGATCCCAAACTGACAGCGGCCGCTGTCAGGCAGGCGGCTTCTTGTCTTCAGAGAGCAGCGTCCGCGGCGGCGCGGACAGCGAACCCTGTTCACAAAATGACAAGGAACTGCTGTTGGGCATCGTACCGGGGAGGAGGAGGGGGAGGAGGACGAGGAGGAGGTGGATGGAGGAGGAGGAGGAGGAGGATGGGGGAGGAGAGGAGGAGGTGGAAGAGGAGGAGGAGGAGGTGGAGGAGGAGGAGGAGGTACCCATTTCGATCCTCCCGCACAGCGTGGCTCACCAGAGGCCTGGGCCCCTCCCTGGGGGCACCGGCTTGCTCACCCCGAGCCGTCGCTGCTGCCGACGGACCCCCCGGGGGGCACGGCGGAGGCCCCCCGGAGGCCCAGGAGGGCCCAGAGCTCTCCGCGGCGCGAGGAGGAGGAGGAGGAGGAGGAGGAGGAGGAGGAGGAGGAGGAGGAGGAGGAGGAGGAGGAGGAGGGGAGGAGGAGGAGGAGGAGGAGGAGGAGGAGGGAGGAGGGGGAGGAGAAGGAGGAGGGGGAGATTGAGGAGGAGGAGGAGGTTAAGGAGGACGAGGAGGAGGATTTAAGGAGGAGGCGGAGGAGCAGGAGAAGGAGGTGAGGGAGGAGGTGAGGGTGGAAGAGTTGCCTTGTGCACCACGCCGTCGTAGTACGGGTAGATGTTGCTGGCCTCGGCGGCGGGAGCTCGGGAGGGCGGGGGCGCAACGGCGAGGCTGGCCAGCGGGAGGTGGCCCGCTTCGCGCCGCGGCGGCCTCCTTCTCCTGCTTCGCCTATGCTTCGCTCCGCCTCCTCACGCTCCACCTCTTCCACCTCTTCTTCTCCAGCTGTTTTTTTCCTCTGGTATCCACCCAATCCCCACTCCTCCTTCTCCGCTCCGTCTTCTCCACGTGCGCTTTCCTCCGCTGGTTCTCCTCCTATACCTCTTCCTCTTGTCCCCTCTTGTCCATACCTCTCTTGCTTATAGATAGCCCGTCCCTGTCGCAATACAAGGCGTGCCGCTGACACTCTGGCATGCTGGGCGTTTCGCACGAGAGGTTCTCATCGCATACGAAATGTCAGCTGGAAGTTTACAACAGTTGCACGGATGGAGGGCGAATAAGTTTCAAATGAGGCTCTCGCGTCGGCGCCGCGCACCGACTTAAATAAATCCAGCAACTACACGGGTGGAGGTCGACTCTTCTTCAAAATTGGGCTCTCGTCTTGGCGCCGCGCGCATCCGTTTAAATAATCAAACGCTTAAGCGGATGGATGGATGGCAGGCCATTTTCAGAATGGGACTCTGACGCGCCGCCAAGCCAACGTCGCCGCCTCCCACTACGACCGAACCGTCGCTAAGCATGCTCGTTCGCTCTCCTCATCCTGTTCATCTGCATGATTCACATGCCCATCACTACCACATCACCATCATCATCATCATCATCATCATCACCATCACCATCACCATCACCATCACCATCACCATCACCACCACCATCATCATCATCATCATCATCATCATCATCATCATCATCATCATCATCATCGCCATCATCATCAGCAGCAGCATCATCATCACCATCATCATCGTTCGCGTAATCATCATCAGCATCATCAGCATCAACATCGTCATCATCACCGTTAGCAGCCTCATCATCAGCAGCACCAGCACCATCATCATCACCATCATCCTCATCCCCATCATCACCCTCACCGTCATCTGCATCTCCATCTTTATCATCACCGCCACCAACAGCATCGTCACCATCACCAAAACCATCATCACCATCGACCATCGCCACAGCCACCACCATCATCGTCGTCATCTTTATCCTCTGCATCCCTCTCCCCATCTCCACCTGCCCCCCTCTTCATCGAAGCTTCTGTGGCAACTCAGGGGAGCCTCCCTTGCCATATTGCTCGCTCTTGCGAATCGAAGCGAAGCAACGCTTATCAACGCTAGTCGACGCCGAATCAAGGCACATCGACGATAAGTCCGCGCTCTATCATCGATTACCAAAGCTAGAGCACGCTGACGCACTCTGAAGACCGAACTCCGAGGACACACAGGACTCCCATGCTTTGCTTATCGGACGACGCCGACGACGACGGCGGCGACCTCCAGTGCGCGCGCGTCATCCCCACTGCTGGGGCCTGACCCCCCTACGGGGAGGGCGTGCGGCAACGGGCCAGGCTGGGCTGTGGGGAAACCAAAGGGTACCGATACCGCCAATTGCTCCCCGGACCCCTCCCGGGGTGTGTTCTGACCAGGATGTCGAGGCGAATCCAGCGGGGGCGACGCAAGCTTCCCAGGAGGCCCCAGAAGAGGAACAAAAAGGGGGGAAGGGTACCGGCAAGGGTACCTTTTCCTCCTCCTCCGTGGCTAGGCCCGCGGCCCGGAGGACCTGGCTCATGTTGTGCAGCGTGTACTTCGCGGGCAGCAAGACCTGCCAGCAGGCGGGACGCTCGCGCGCGGGCACCCGGCCCTGCTCCGGCGACCCCTCGGCGGCCCTCGGCGGTCCTCCGCGCGGTGCCCAGCGCTCCTCGCGCGGGCACCGCGCCCACGCATCGTATACTCCATGCCATGACCTCCTTGATAGGCCTCCTAGATGAGGTCCGTCGCTCTTATGCATCGGCGATGCTTCGGCGATGCGGCGCGGTCCTCCGATCCGATCTGCCCCGACCCCATCTGGGAGGCCTAGACTTCAGGCCCCGCTCCAGCGCGGGACAGTGCACAATTGCTCGGCCCCATGGTGCCGAGAGGCTGCGCACCGCGCCACTCCTGGGAAGAGGGCCGGCGACGCCGCGGGAGACGCCAGCGCGTCAGTGCTCGCGGTCCTCGGCGGTCTTCGGAGACTAAAGGGGCCCAAGCACACACACACACACACACACACACACACGCGCGCGCGCACAAAATTCACACAAGTGGCAGGATTCCCCATGTGTTTTTCCAATATCTTCGCGGCCTCCGTCTTCCCCCCCCCCCCCCCCACCGCCCATGCTTTTCCCATACCCTCTGGGCATCGACGATGCACTGTGACCTGTGTGTGTTGCCCCCTCGTGCAGTGCGCGCTGGCCCCTGCCTGCAGTGCGCCTGGCCGCTCGGACAGGCGGCGCGCAGGAGCGGGAGGAAAAAAAGGAGGAGGAGGAAGAGGAGGAGGAGGAAGAGGAGGAGGAGGAGGAAGAGGAGGAGGAGAGGGAGGAACAGGGGATGCTCTGGCCTTGCCTTTCGCTCCTGCTGTGGCCTTGCGTTCCGAGCGCGGGGCCCCGACCACCCCAGCGAAAGCAGGCTTCGACAGAGCGTGAGAGCCGTGACGCCGTGACGCCCGGGCTGTCATAGGTTGCCCACCGCACGCGACCATAGCCATTTCTCGAGCAAGCACCCCGCGCACACGGAAGCCTCAGAACCCCTCGAGCGCTGATAGGTCTGATGGTGGCTCCTTGCCGCGTGCGCTTCCATATCTCGCAACTGGCATGAAAACATGGGGGAGGCTAGCAGTGGCATCGCAAGGGTCATTCCACTAAACGCCCTTAACCAAATGTGGTGGAGAAGCGGGAAAACACGCTCCGAGATACGCTCGAAGGGGGGGGGGGGGCGGAGCCGGGACGCGCCGGCGGGCGTGCGCCGCGCGCCCGGCAGCGCGCTCGCCGCTCGGCGCCGGCGCTGCGTGCGCGGGCCGTGCGCTCCCAGAGATCCAACGCAGTGAGGAAATCGAGGCGGAGGTTTTTCCCAAATTTCGACCCCCAGGGGCCCTCGCCGGGCCTCGGGATGCAAAACTGGTCCTGGGGAAGGGGTCGAGGCTTCCAGGGAGCGCGCCTTGGAAAAATCACGGCATCGGCTCTCTGGGCTCGCGTGCGCAGGAGGGACCCCCGCGGGAGCTGGGCGGCTGGCCCGAGAGGAGCCGCTTATCGGCGGGTCGCGGCGTGGCCTTCGGAGGCGCTCGGGGGGGCGCTCTCGGACATGGCTCCGGCGCTCGTCTGACGAGCCCTGGGAGGCTCGTCGGCTCGGCGCTTCTCGCTGGTGTCGGCAGTGTCTGGTGGATGTCCTTAGGTTTCCCCGAGCCTCTCGAAGGCAGAGAGACAGAGAGACAGGGAGGGAGAAGGAGAGACAGGGAGAAAGAGTTGGAGAGGAAAACAGAGAGAGAGAGAGAGAGAGACAAAGAGAGAGAGAGATATAAAAAGAGAGAGAGAGAGAGAGCGAGAACGAGACAAGAGACATAGAGGGAGAAAGAGGGAGAAAGAGAGAGAGAGAGAGAGAGAGCGAGAGAGAGAAAGACGGAGAGAAAGAGACGGAGGTAGGGGAGGGAGGGAAAGTGGGGGAGGGAGTGGAGGGTACCCGAGGGGATAGGGGATACATCACATCAATCTTGAGCGACAACATGCGGTACCGAACAACATCTCCAGCAGCCGCTGAACAGGCAGGGGGGGAGAGGAAGGCGGCGGAGGAGGTCGCCGCCGCTGCCACCGTCGCCATCGTTCTCGCGGCCCCCCGCCGTCGCCGCCATCGTCGCCGTGAGTCTCCGCATGCGCCTGGCGCAAGATCTTCATCACGATGTGGTCCCAGGAACCCCTCCACCACGCGATGGCCCCCAGGACACCCAGCGTGCCCCCGGGAGGCCCCCGAGAAGCGCCCAGAGGGCCCTAGCAAGTCTCCCGGGAGCTCCGAGAGGCCCCGCAGGAGGTCCCCCCCCCCGGGGCCTCCAGGAGGCCCCCGAGAAGCCCCGCAGCAGACGCGGAGGACGAGGACGAAGAAGCGGGCAACTGGCACGAGGGCGCAACACGACGAGAAACGGCCAGCCGCGCACACGAAATCGGAAGCCGCACATACGTGTCGCGTGTGTTCCCCCTCATTCTGGGGGGCGCCGACACGGCGTACGTTCTTTTTGTTTCCCAACCCTCCTCAGTTGATTGGTTCAGGTTCTCGTTGAGAGGTCTAGGGGGCGAAACGGCGCACGTCTCTTGGGCTAAGTTACTCTTTGAAAACCTCCCACCACCGCATCTTCCTTCTCGTCCTCGTCCGTCCTGAAGTTTCGCCCTCCGTTCCAGGGCCTAGACACTTGGACCTCCCCTGCGGTGCGTGCTGGTTAGAAATCCGAGGCACAGGCCAGACACCCCCCAAAATCTCGAGGTCCTACGGAAAGAGAGAGAGAGAGAGAGGGGAAGGGAAAGAGAGAGAGGGAGAGAGACACAACAACTACAACAACAAAAACAACAATTACTAGCACGTGGGGACACTCCGTTCTCACCAGTGCCAGGGTTTTCATAGGAGGCGGGCAATACCCCCACTTTGTGGGGGGCCGGTTCAAGCTCTACCAAATTTCCAAACGACTCTTCGCCACCACCCACACCCAGCTTCCCGCCCTATGACGTTCGGACACTTCACTTCGTGGCATGCGGACGACCGTGGCTACTATTCAGGGCCCCGCGGCCGACGACGACGGCGTGCGCGCGCGAAGAAAAAACGAATGTGTCCCGCATGGTATTATTTGACAGGGATGATGGCCCTGGCAGGTGCGCAACCGTTGTTGCAGAAGTTCGAAAAAGTTGCTCGCAAAAGCCCGTTTGACAGAAATGTTTAAAAAGTGTTGGGTTTCCTACGAATCCGCAAGAGCGCGCGGGATGAAATTTTGACATTTTTTTTTTTTAAAAAAAAAAAAAAAAAAAACATTGTTTGTTTGATGTTTTTATGTTAAAATCGCTACGAAAACTAAGGTTTTGGAAGGATTTCGTCTTGCGCGCGCGAATGTCCACTTTACCTTATTTTTGCAAGGGATTCTTGAAGTTTGGTTATGTTAGAACAAGAAATGTCCACTTTAGCTTATTTTTTGCAAGGGAAAGCGGGCCGTAACAAAACAACCGGATCCGGACCAACCCGTTTTGCCTGAGACTTCCTCACGAAAATGATGAAAATGTGGCTGCGGCCTAGGCGCGGCGGGGGGGCCATGCACCAGGGGTCCCAACAATAATTATTCTTTAGAAGTAATAATGTTCAACAACAACAACAACCAACAACCAACCAACAACAACAACCAACACACAACAACAACAACAACAACAACAAACAACAACTAGCACGTGGGGACACTCCGTTCTCACCAGTGCCAGGGTTTTCATAGGAGGCGGGCAATACCCCCACTTTGTGGGGGGGCCGGTTCAAGCTCTACCAAATTTCCAAACGACTCTTCGCCACCACCCACACCCAGCTTCCCGCCCTATGACGTTCGGACACTTCACTTCGTGGCATGCGGACGACCGTGGCTACTATTCAGGGCCCCGCGGCCGACGACGACGGCGTGCGCGCGCGAAGAAAAAACGAATGTGTCCCGCATGGTATTATTTGACAGGGATGATGGCCCTGGCAGGTGCGCAACCGTTGTTGCAGAAGTTCGAAAAAGTTGCTCGCAAAAGCCCGTTTGACAGAAATGTTTAAAAAGTGTTGGGTTTCCTACGAATCCGCAAGAGCGCGCGGGATGAGATTTTGACATTTTTTGTTGAAAAACCATTGGTTTTTTGATGTTTTTATGTTAAAATCGCTGCGAACACTAAGGTTTTGGAAGGATTTCGTCTTGCGCGCGCGAATGTCCACTTTACCTTATTTTTTGCAAGGGATTCTTGAAATTTGATTATATTAGAACAAGAAATGTCATTTTCTATTGTTTTTTGCAAGGGAAAGCGGATTACAACAAAACAACCGGATCCTGTACACACCCTCTTTTCTGAGGCTTCCTCACGAAAATGATGAAAATGCAGCTGCGGCCTAGGCGGCGCAGGGGGGGCGCGCACCAGGGGGCCCAACAATAATTATTCTTTAGAATTTGAACACCAACACCAACACCAAAACCAACACCAACACCACCACCACCACCACCACCAACAACAACAACAACAGCGACAACAACAACCACAGCAACAACAGCAACAACAACACCGACAACAGCAACAGCAACAACAACAACAATCATTTTAAGACTGCTCGCTCTTATCTGCTCGTGTGTCATTCAATATGCATACCCCAAACCCTGGATACCCGCCCTCTTCGTCTTCGATCGTCGCCCCGCTTGGGGGGGTATACTCATTCCCTGCCACGTGTGGTTGGTGAAGCCCTTGAAAACGAAGGGTAACAGATAACGGGGGAATGACAGGACGACGGGATCGGAGGAAGGGAGGGGAGGGGCAAAAAGGAGGGAGGACGATGATTTGCGCTGTGAGTGGCGATTGTTTGCGCGGGCCACGACGGGCGCGAACGAGCGGGGGCCCCGAAGGGCAGAAGTATAGGGGGCCGCAGAGGGCAGCGACGGAGCCGCTGAGAGCAGAAACGGGGCAACCAACGGCAGAGAGGGGGCAACGAAGAGCGACAGCGGGGCCACGAGGGGCATGCATATGGGGCCACGACGGGCGCGAACGAGCGGGGGCCACGAAGGGCATACATATATGGGGCCAGAAAGGGCGACAGCGGGGCCACTGAGCGCAGAAAGTGGACCACGAAGGGCAGCGAAGGGCCACGAATGGCGACAACGGGGTGACGAAACGCATGCGTATGGGACAACGAAGGGCGCGAGCGAGCGGGGGCCACGAAGGGCAATTAATCCGGGGCCACAAAGGGCAGCGACGGGGCCGCTGAGAGCAGAAACGGGGCCACGAAGGGCAGAGAGAGGGCAACGAAGGGCGACAGCGGGGGCACAAAGGGCATGCATATGGGGCCAGGGCGGGCGCGAACGAGCGGGGGCCACGAAGGGCATTCGAATATGGAGCCACAAATGGCGACAGCGAGGCCACTGAGGGCAGCAAAGGGGCCACGAGGGGCAGCGAGAGGGCCACGAAAGGCGACAGCGGGGCTACGAAGGGCATACGTATGGGGCCACGACGAGCGACTGCGAGTTGGGGCCACGAAGGGCTTATCATGCGGGGACACAAACAATGGGCACCGACAGGGCCACTGAGGGCAGCAACAGGGCCACGAAGGGCAGCGAGCGAAGGCGACCGCGGAACCGGTACGGGCAGCGAGGGGCATCGAAGGCGGGCGAAGGGCAGCGAGCGGCGACTGCAGTCCCTAACGGGCTGGTCTGGGACGCACAAAGACATACTAGTACTATATGTTCTCCTTGGAGGCGCGCGTCCGACCCAAACATATAGTATACCCATCTTGTAGTATATCGTTTCCCGAGCGGTGTGGCCAGAAACCGCCCGCCACGACGCATATAGTATAAGATTTCTCGGTGCGCGCATCGCCCCCGGGGGGGCGACGCACACATAGTATAAGTATGTTGGGGTGACGCCGATGGTCAGGAGGGCAAGCCCAGACGGGCGGGTCGAGCGGGCGGGTCGTTGAAGTGTAAATTCTGGTTGAACCCCCAAGCAATATGCAGCGGGAGCGCGATTCCTGAGTGTCGAGGAGCGGTATCTGAAGAAACTGTAAAGAGGTATGAGCGAGAGCCGAGATTCGGTGGTAAGTTGCGACGAAGTCCCAAGCAAGAGCGCGATTTTGGAATTAATTGTGAGGAAGTATCAAGCGGGAAACGCGATCCGGTGGTAAATTGAAAGGAAGTCCCAAGCGAGAGCGCGATTCTCCAATACATTGTGAGGACTACCAGGCGGGAGCCGCTGTTGTTGTAAACCGGGGGCCAACGACACAGTTTGAGCATCAAGACTTTCCTTGTGACAAAACAATGTGCGAGCCCTGGGAACGGCATTTCAATCGAAAAAACAATGTGCACCAGACGGGGGGATCAACAATGCTTATTCTTCAAAAATGAGAATTCAACAACAACAACAAAAGCATCATCAACAACAGTCAGTTTAAGACTGTTCGCCCTTATCTGCTCGAGTGTCCCAAACCACCTATTTCCCCAACCCTCGATACCCGCCCTCTTCGTCTTCGATCGAACCCCTGTTAGGGGGTATACCTTTCTTCCCTGCAGGCGGAACCCCGGCAAGCGGCGGGGCGGCCGCGGACCGTCGGCCTGGCCAGCGGCAGCGCTGATCGGCGGGGCGGCCGTGGACCGTCGACCCGACCCCAAGAGGGACGGACAGGGGACCGACCACGACGACGACGACGTCGACGTCGACGTCGACGGCGACGGCGACGACGACGGCGACGACGACGAGCGAAAGCGAGAGCGAAAGAGAACGACAGCAGAGCCACAAGGACACGAAGTAGGCCACGAAGGGCAACAGCGGGGACACGAAGGGAATGCGTATGGGGCCACTAAGAGCGCAAACGAGCGGGGGCCACGAAGGGCAGGTAATGCTGGGCCACAGAAGGCAACGATGGGGCCACTGAGGGTAGCAACTGGGCTACGTAGGACAGATGCATATGGGGCCACCACGGGCGCGAACGAGCGGGAGCCACGAAGGGCAACGAGAGGGCTACGAGGGGATGCGACGGGGCTACGAAGGGCAGCGAGGGGGCCACGAAGGGCTGCAACGGGGCCACGAAGGGCTGCGAGAAGGCCACGAAGGGCAGCGAGGGGGCCACGAAGGGCTGCAACGAGGCCACGATACAAAGCAAGGGGGCCACGAAAGACTGCAACGGGGCCATGAAGGGCAGCGAGGAGGCCACGAGGGGCTGCAACGGGGCCACGAAGGACAGCGAGAAGGCCACGAAAAGCTGCAACGGGCCACGGAACAAAGCGAGGGGGCCACGAAGGGCTGCAACGGGTCCACGAAGGGCAGCGAGATCCCGATGTAATCTGTGAGGGAGTCCTAAGCGTGAGTGCGACTCCTAGGTGCCTGGGTGTCGGGAGCGCGGCGCTTGAGTAAATTGCAAGATATTACAACGCAAAGGCGCTATTCTTTAGTAAATTGTAAGCAAATCTCTAATTAGCGAGAGCGCGACTCCAGAGCGCCGGGATAATAAATTCTTACGAAGTCCCAAGCGAGAGCGCGATTCCGGAATAAAACGCGAGGCGATCTCGGGCGGGAGCGGGGGTCCTGGCTAAATTGTGAAGAACTATGATGCGGGAGCCGTCGTTGTTGTAAACCGGGGGCCAACGACACAGTTTGACCATCAAGACTTTCCTTGATACCAAAAAAAACAATGTGCGAGCCCCGGGAACGGCACTTCAATCGACAAAAAACAATGTGCACCGGACGGAGGGGATCAACAATAATTCTTCAGCAAGAACAACAGCAACAGCAACGACAACAGTAGCGGAGCAATAAGTGCCATTAACATAATTACCCTGCGACGTACCCAACCCACGTGCATCAAATGGCAAGAGGAGCATGCCAACATTAGCAGGAACAACGACAGTGTAGACGCGGCGATTTGCTGTGCAAGCTACATGGGACGCGCATGCGTTGCACGATTCACAGGACGACGATCGAAAGAACGAGGCTTGAGGCCCCAGGATCGACGAAAAACGGGCACGGGAACGAGGGGTAGGAGAGGGATGGAATGGAGGGCGGGGGGGGCGAAAGGCCATCGCGGAAGCAGCAGCATGCATGGAAAAGGTGAGGCGGGGAATAGGACGACGATGAAAGTGGCGGGAGGAGACAGAAGACTGCCGCGTTTTTCAAGTGCGAGCTAAACCCGCAGCGCTGCCTGCGCCATGTCGTCGCAGAGTTCCACATGATAAAACTTGTTTAGAGTGCAAGGAACGAGCGAGGCGTAGCTCGCCCGCTAGCTTCTCCGCCTCCTTCCCGCACATTTCAGCGCGGGAGCTGAACGCTCGCAGGCGCGCCGCCAGGTCTGCGGGCGGCCCGCGGGAAAGAAACTCAAGGCCGGGGTCGCGTATCATCAATCGGTTGTCCATCGTCCAAAGTTGCACTGGCGACGTACTGGTTGAACGCGGAGCGAGCAGCATCACGCGCGTGCCTGAACGCCACGCAGGTACAGTGCACGCGCGATTGGGACTTCAGGTCGATCACGCGCGTCTCCACCAGGCTTGGCAACACCACGCGACTGAGGATCTCACTGCGGTCTGCCATGCTGCTGTCCGCGAATGCAATGCGCTGCCTGCAAGTAAAGCGGCGGCGTCCACTTGTCTCAGAAGATGTTCCCGCGGGCCCGAAGGGCGACCGCCAGCTCGAGCCGCGGCGCCGGCAGGCCAGATAAGGATCATGCAACAGCAAAGACGATGACAGAGCAACGAGGTATCGGCGAGTGCATGACGGCCTCCGTTTCCTGCACTTCTTTCCTGTAGTTCCCCTAGCTCATCGAGCTCAGCAAATGTTTCTGCGGGTCCGAAGGACGACCGCCAGCTCGAGTCGCAGCGCCACGTGGCACGAACCGCAAAACAAGGGCACGCGAGCATTGCTCGTGGTCAGAATCTGAATCCCCGTGGTGCCTCACTCCGCTGGCCACCCACCAGCAGCCCTCGAAAGTGGCGACAGTTTCACAGATCGCAGCCCCCCCCCAGAGATGGCGAGGTCTAATCTGAATCCCCGTGGTGCCTCACTTCGCTGGACCCACCAGCGGCGTCGAAAGTGGCGACAGTTTCACACAGGGATGGCGAGGTCTAATCTGAGTCCCCGTGGTGCCTCACTCCGCTGGACCCACCATCAACCCTCGAAAGTGGCGACAGTTTCACAGATCGCAGCCCCCCCGGGGTGGCGAGGTCTAATCTGAGTCCCCGTGGTGCCTCACTCCGCTGGACCCACCAGCAGCCCTCGAAAGTGGCGACAGTTTCACAGATCGCAGCCCCCCAGAGATGGCGAGGTCTAATCTGAGTCCCCGTGGTGCCTCACTCCGCTGGACCCACCAGCAGCCCTCGAAAGTGGTGACAGTTTCACAGATCGCAGCCCCCCAGAGATGGCGAGGTCTAATCTGAGTCCCCGTGGTGCCTCACTCCGCTGGACCCACCAGCAGCCCTCGAAAGTGGCGACAGTTTCACAGATCGCAGCCCCCCCCCCAGGGATGGCGAGGTCTAATCTGAGTCCCCGTGGTGCCTCACTCCGCTGGACCCACCAGCAGCCCTCGAAAGTGGTGACAGTTCCTGTAGTTCCCCTAGCTCATCGAGCTCAGCAAATGTTTCTGCGGGTCCGAAGGACGACCGCCAGCTCGAGTCGCAGCGCCACGTGGCACGAACCGCAGAGCAAGGGCACGCGAGCATTGCTCGTGGTCAGAATCTGAGTCCCCGTGGTGCCTCACTCCGCTGGCCACCCACCAGCAGCCCTCGAAAGTGGCGACAGTTTCACAGATCGCAGCCCCCCAGGGGTGGCGAGGTCTAGTATGAGTCCCCGTGGTGCCTCACTCCGCTGGACCCACCAGCAGCCTCGAAAGTGGCGACAGTTTCACACAGGGATGGCGAGGTCTAATCTGAGTCCCCGTGGTGCCTCGCTCCGCTGGACCCACCAGCAACCCTCGAAAGTGGCGACAGTTTCACAGATCGCAGCCCCCCAGAGATGGCGAGGTCTATAGCGGAGCAAGAAGTGCCATAAACATAAAAACTCTGAGGTCCGCGCGGATTTCTCGGATCGGCGCTAGGGCCCCTCGGCGGCGCCTCCGGCGCCGCCCCTGGCGCGCTCCGCGCGCCAGGGAGGGGGGTCCAGCGCCGATCCGAGAAATCCGCACGGACCTCCGAGTTTTCATGCTTACGTCACTTCTTGTCCCCCGAAAAACGAGACAGGGCGCCGTCCCCGTGGCAGAGCAGATCGCCGCCCCATAGTCCTCGCCCTCGCGCTGCTCCTCCTCGGCCTCGTCGTCGCCGCCCTCCCTCGCCGTCCCCGCCCTCCTCTCGGGGGGGGGGGGGAGCACATCGGGAGCGCCCTGGGCGGCCCCTCCGCCCGGAAGGGCCAGCCGTGGCGACGAGGGGCCTCCCGGAGGCCCCGGGGACGAGCAGAGCAGACGTCAGGGAGGGGCCGCCGTGGACTCGAGTTGTGCCCTCCCCCAAGCCTCATGGCCGGCCTGTCCCCCTACAGGGGGCTTTTCGACGAGAGCTAGAAAACATACCCCACAGATGCCCCCCAAAGGCAATACAAAAATACTCAAAAAGTAGTCCCCAGACTATTGTTCGACTATTTTTTGATTATCTTTGGGGTATCTTTAGTTTTTCGTCGAAAATCACCCTGTAGGGGGACAGGCCCGACGTAACCCAACCCTCAACGTCGCACTCGTCGTCCTCGGCCTCGCCGGAGGGGCAACGCTAGGGCAAGATAGGCTCAGGGGGGCAGCCTCGATCTGGAGTGGGCGACGCATCGCCGAACAGATCGGCAATAGGCCCCCGACAGCGACGCAGGACTCCCCATGCGAGGCGGGACATCAAGCTCCTATCGGCGATGAATGAACGGTTGGGGGTCGATGCATGCCCCCCAGAGCCTATGCACGTTGCTCCTGACCTGCCGCTCCCTGACCTTCGGGACATAAACTCGGGCCTCCAACGGCCGTTTGGGACGACTCTGGCACCCCAGAATCGTGCCCGGACAAGGCGCAACTGATGGAGACCACACCAGGCCTCGAAAACGTTTCGACAAACTCCCGAGCACGTTCGCAGACCCCCCCGAACTAGAGGCCTCCTAGATGGGGTCCAAGCAGATGGGGTAGGGGCATCGCGCCGCATCGGCGACGTCGGCGGTGTATCGGTGACGACGGCGCGGAGAAAATCGGGCTCCACATCGATCCGTATCGGCCATGCATCGGCGATGCGGCGCCATCCTCCGACCCAATCTACTGGGACCCCATTCGAGCGACGAAAAGAAGCGGTCCTTGCGCAAGATGGCGTGGCGACCTTACGCCGCGGCGTACGCGGGCCGCCAGCGCGGCACGCTGCAATGGAAACGACGGCGCTCATGCGCGACCCTACTCGGGCAGCTGACACGCGGATGCCCATGTAATTGAAGCCGCCTTTCTGCGTCGCTGCTTTGGGAGAGCCTCAACTAACGCTGCCCCTTGATGGGCCTGTGTTCCACCACCACCACCACCATAAGTTGGAGAGGGGGAAGGAGGAGGAGGAGGAGGAGGAGGAGGAGGAGGAGGAGGAGGAGGAGGAGGAGGAGGAGGAGGACGAGGAGGAGGAGGGGGAGGAGGAGGAGGAGGGCCCCTTCCCCCTCCAACTGATGATGGTGGTGGAAAACGGGCCCCTCACCCCTGACCGCCGTGCTCCCCGCGCTCCCCTTTCGCCGCGGCGCCAGCCCGACGCCCGCGAACCCCTCGGGCCGGCGCGCTCCCGCGGCCCCGGGCGCGCGGCAGCCGCCTCGGGCTCGTCGCCGTCCACGCCGCCGCCGTCGCCGCCCGCGCCGTCGCCGTCGCCGCCACCGCTGCCGTCGTCGTCGCCGCCGTCCTCGCCGTCGCCATCGTTCGAGGTTCCGTCGCCGTCCTCCTCGTCATCGCCGTCGCCGTCGGGTCGGATGTCGTCCTGGGGGGGTCATCCTGGCCCCTCCCCCTGGAACTATGGCCATGGGCCCACCCCAGGAGAGGTCTGGCGACGCATTTGTCAGGGGCGGTCGTCGTCGTCGTCGTCGTCGTCGACCTCGTTGCCGCCCTCGTCGTCGAAAATATTCGATCGAAGGTTCGAGAATCGATTCGGAAGATTTCGACGGCTCGTGGAGGTCCCCGAAGGTCCTCGGAGGCCTCCAGAGGCTCCCGGAGGTCCTCGCCGCACTCCTGCCGCGGCAGGGCAAGTGGGGTCGGGAGCAGGGCGGTTCCCGAGCGGCGGACATGTCCGTATCCGCGCCTTCGCGGTCTGGGGGGGGCGCGGTTTCAGTGGTACGCGGTCGCACGGAAAACCTCCTTGCGGTGCACGCACAAAACAAAATCCTTGGATCCGCGGGGTCGCGGCCCAAAAACCCAGCCCACGACGCCGCGGATACGCCCACGAGCGGTAGCGAGACAGAGAGAGAGAGGGAGGGGGAGAAATACAGAAAGAGAGAGAGAGAGAGACAAAGAAAAAACAACACACCGAGAGGACACATCACAACCAAAGAAATAGCCAGCGCGGCCACAAAACATTTTTCTGTTCTAGTAGCACATGGACTGCTGTTAGTGTGGGGCAGTAGATATTGCGCACACACGTGCGGCAATACGTGTTGTGCCGTCTAGGTTGTGCGAAACATTTGGTGCAAAGTACGTGCTGCAATATATGTGGTAATGCCAACGTCGTGTTATAGACGTGGTGCAACTAGGTTCTACAAACAAATTTGCGCATCCCATGCTCTTGCAAACATCCCACCCACCCATCCGCAACGTATCTTGCTAAACCATGCGGCGGCGATTGCGATGAGTGCTTTGCGTGGGCTTGTGCATCTATACCGCCGCGCTAGCCCGCGCATGCTCGTGCAAACAGTGGCCAACTAGTTTGGAACGACCAGTGCGGCCGCGGTGGCGCTGACCGCTGGGCTCTTCCCAGCGGGCACGTCAGTGCGAGTCAGTGACTCGGGCGGGCGCGGAATCATGGCGACTTCGACAATGGTAGAGACGCCTATGAGAGTAGCAATGGTGACGAAGGTGGCGATGACGACGGCAAGGCCAATGACGGTGCCGATGTGGATCACGCCCGCCGATAACGATGACGTTATTCTCGCGTCGGCGACCCAAGTTTTTGCAAGAGTTCGATATGCACGCGCGGCCGACGCGCGCGAGGGGCCCGCGCGGTTTTATTGGGCACGGACCGTGCCCCCCCCCCTCCCCCAAGCACGCGCGCAACGGCGTTCGAATGAGTTCGGCAAGCGGCGCGAGAGGCCCGATTGGCAGAATGTGATGGACATGCTGGACAACCAATGCTTTTTATATATAACAAAGCCGCAACAACGCGAACGCAAGATTTTGAACAACTGATGTTGCAAAACCGTATTTTACATGTGTTCGGGGCACTCGTCTTTGAAAGCCGTACGAGACCGAATGCTTTGACAAAAACCCAGCAAACATTCATAATGCGGGCGCGACGACGAATGCGTGTGCACGTCGCCCCTTTTTTTCTGCAATGGATTCTTGCGACAGCACGCGCGCAAGGGCGTTCGAACGATTTCGACGCGCCGCGCGAGGCCACTTTGCACGCAGTTCTTAAACCAAAGAAACAGGGCTTTCCTTTTTAAGAATTTGGAAAGGGAGCGGTCGCAAGTGTTTGGTTTCAATCTCTTGTTGCAAAGACATGTTTCTTGTACAAAAATGGTTTCGCGGCACCCGATGTTGGAAGGAAGCCTTACGATTCATGAAGTATGTGAAAGATTCCGGCAGGTGCGCGCGACGACGCGCGCGTGTGCATGTCGCCCCATCTGTTGCAAGGGGTTTTAGAACACTGATGATCAGTTATAACCGAGAGTGCGCATACTATTTGTTGCAGAGGATGGCGGGGGGGGCCTCGGGAAGGGGGGTCGAATCGATTACTCTTTCAGAGCAGAGAATGTATGTTGGCGGCGCAACCGGCGTGGTGCAGTGCTGTATCTGTGGTGCACTCTATACGGCTCTATATTCGCGGAGCAGTCTATTGGTGCAATCGGCGTTGTCCAATATACGTTGCAATGCGCGTGGTGCCACTTAGGTTGCGCGGTATACGTGGTGCAGTCTATGTGATGCAATCTGTGTGGAGCTGTCAGTTCTTGTGCGCGCTGAATTGTCAACTCCACTGCTCGCGCGAACACCCCGCCCACCCACCCGCGACTTCGGTTGCAAAACCCATGCGGCGGCGGTTGCCATGACTGCTTGGCGCTGGCTGCCGCATCGCTCCAGCCGCGGTAGCGCGCGGTGTCTCGGGCGCAGAGCGGCCAGCTAGTCTAGCGCGACCGACGTGGCCGCGGTGGCGCTGACCACTGTGGGCTGCCCAGCGCGTCTCGTGGGCCGCGCTGACGCGTGGACACTTTAATGCGAGTCGGTAACCCGTGCGGGCCCCGTACCACGGTAACGTCAACAACGGCAGGCTGGGTGATGATACTAGCGGTGCTGGTGACGATGATGGCGAAATTCGACGGCAAGGCCAATGACGCCGCCGATGCGGATCATGCCGATGACGATGATGGTGTCCACGTGTCGGTGGTGAAGGTTTTGAAAGTTTTCGACATGCGCGGGCGGCCGACGGACACGAGTGGCTCGCATGGCATTCTTTGACAAGGATCGCGCCCCCCCCCAGCAAGGGATCGTCGGAATACTAGCAAGGGATCGTCGGATCCCGCATGGCATTCTTTGACAGGGATCGCCGGAACACCAGAACCGAATAGTTCCGAAATCAATGTCAAACTCATCGGTCGGATCGAGCTGGACTGACCCTGGAGAACAGGGAACCGTTGGGCGCGAATTAACTTGGGGGCGACAGGTGGGGGGGGGAGAACGATTCCCTGCTCTCAGGCCCTGCAGGCCCATAAAAGGCACTTTTTCAGCAGCCCTCTCTGCCCCCCCCCCCTTTCATCGTTCCCCCCACCGCGCGTCCTCCGAAACCGGCCGGCACGGACACAAACGCCCGGCCGTCCGCGCCGATGCTGGGGGGGGTCGGCGCCGGGGCACGGCGCAGCGCCAGCCGGCGGCGCCCGCACCGCCGCGAGGCAGGGGAGGCCGATCCAAGAGGGCCCGCGCGGCTGAGCTCCGAGACTTCCTTGTGCTCCTGCGGCGAGTTTTGCGGCCGTGCGCTCGCCCGACCTGCCCCGCGCCGCGCCGCCGCGCGCGCGGCCGCGACGCCAAGGCGCGTTGTCTGTCTCCAAACGGCGCTTGCACTCAGGGGCTCTCCACCGAAGGCCCGCACACCCACTTCGGCACACCCCCCACGCGCTTCGTGGCCCCGTAGGGAGCGCCACCGAAGAAGAGATTGACAGTGGCCGTACGAACAACTGCATATGGTTGGGTCCTTCGCGAGGCCAATGTTTCTCCAAGCGGTGCTTGCACTCAGGAGATCTCGCTTCCCTTCTGAGTCGCCTGGGCCCGCGGGTCGCTCTGGCCGCCACGTCGCCGCCTCGTCGCCGCCTCGTCGCCTGGGCCCGCGGGGCCGCTCTGGCCGCCGCATGTGGCCGCCGTCGCCGCCTCGTCGCCGCCCGTCGCCTCGTCGCCGCACTGCTGTGCTTCGCATTGCTTCGCATTGCCTGGCGCTGTTACGCATTGCCGTGCACTGCTTCGCACTGCTTCGCAGCGCCTGGCGTTGCTCTGCATTGCTCTGCAATGCTCTGCGTTGATTCGCATTCCTTTGCATCATTGCGTTGCAGTCGCACTGCTTAGCAGTTGCATTTCAGTGCTCTGCTTTCAACTGCGTTGCGTTGCTTTGCATTGCTTTGCATTCCTATGCCGTGCTTTACGTTGCTTTGCCTTGCTGCGAATTGCTTGGATTGACTCACTGCGTTACCTTGATATACGCCACATAGCTTGCACAACATGGATTGCACCACCTAGATAGCATCACATAGTTTGCACTACCTGCTTCCCTCCGCGACACATGCAACAAGAAATCGCGCCTTGTGGTCCACGCTGGCTGACCGCATCTTGGGTGCACGAACATGCCTACGCGAACACCTTGGGTGGGCTCTTAGAAGGCGCCCGAAAAACCCCAGCCCTCCCAATGAGGATCACAATGTTAGCCAACGTGGACCTTAACAAAAAGACCTCTTGCAATTTATGCGCTGCAATCTGCATCCCTCCGCGAACGCCGCGCGGGCAACACGTGCTGTCAGGGTCGCGGGGGGGTGTCGATTGCACCGCATAGGTTGCAAGAGCTTGCTGCTCGGGGTCCACGCTGGCTAAAATTGTTGTCCTAGTCGGGAAGGCTGGGGCTCCAGGGGCGTCTTCTGAGAGCTCCAATCGGATGCTGCCACAGGCCCATCCGGCCCGAGATGTCCGCGCGGACATGTCTGCGGATCCCCAAAACTGTGACTCAGCGTGGACCCCGAATAGTGATACGTTGCTGCACGTTTCGCGGAGGGATGTGGGTGGTGGAAGCTATGTGATGCAAACTTGGGTGGTGCATTCCATGTGGTGCAAGATGTGAGGCGCAGAGCAATGCAACACGATGAAATGCAATGCAGCGCAAAGCACTGCAAAGCACGGCATAGCAATGCAGGACAGTGCATTGCGAAGCAGTGCGAGTGTAGATCAGCGCGTCTGCAATGCAGCAGCGCAGAGGCATGCAAGTCAGCGCAAGGTGACGTCGAACAAGGCGAAACCATGGCAGGGCAGTGCAAATCAGTGCTGAACACCACGCACGGCACGGAAAGCACTGCAGGGCAGCGCCAAAAGCCAAGCCGAGCGGGCGGCGACGAGGCCGCGGGCGGCGACGAGGCGGCGACGGCGGCCACGTGCGGCGGCCAGAGCGGCCCGCGGGCCCGGGCGACGGGCGGCGACGGGCGGCGACGAGGCGGCGACGGGCGGCGACGTGGCGGCAGAGCGGCCCACGGGCCTCGGTTCTCCGAAGAGAAGCAGGGGCCCCTAAGTGCAGGCAGGCTTGGGGAAGGACTGCCCACGTGGGACACGAGCGGGCCACCCTGCTGCGCTATGCTGCTCATGATGAGCCACGCCTGCATCGCAGAGCGGGGGGGAGGGGCTGGGGGCTGGGGGCTGGGAAGGGGCATGCCGCTCCTCGACAAGCGCCTTGCCCCCCGCCGCGGCGGCCTCCGAAGCCGACCAGGAGGCCTTCTCATCCTGACGGTCCTGGGGCCCAGCGGAGGCCCTGCCAGTCCGCAAACGAAGAAAAACATCCGTTTTGCGTTTTCGGGTATCCGCACCGATCTCAGAGATCCGCGCGGGACTTGAACTCAGGGCTGGCCAACGTTCTGATTCTTGCGAATGTTGCGGCCCTGAGGGCCTGCAACACGCGTAGTACAGTGCTCGGCTCTCGACAGCGACGGCATGTGGAAAAATGAAAGTCCTCGTCACCGTCGGCCCTCTTCGCTCGTAGGTTGCTGCCTCTCAGATTCCATGGACATCAATTGTCAGGACGTCCTGCAATTGAGCAGGGACCGACCGTCCTGGCATTCGTATAGGCCTACCAAAACATGTTCTTAGAACCCCCAAATGTTCAAATAACACAAACAATGCCCTCGTAACATAAAAGCCGATGTATGGAAACAAGACAATCCCAGCCAGAAACGTTCTGAGAACACTTCGTGGAAACCGCAAACGGTCCTTAGAACATTGTTTGGTAGGCCTGTAGGCACACCAAGGCGCTTCGCCACTGCTTGATGTAAGCATGTGCATCGGCATTTCCTCCGAAAAGCGACCCCGCCCACCCGCGCCCCTCTGGCGGCCGACACCGTCTTCCGCACTGGGCGCGCGGTGCCGGCCGAGCAGGGGGCATCAAAGACAGCATCGCAGACAGACGAGGAGGAGGATTTGTGCGTGTCATCCTTGCGCAGTGGCCATGCTCTCTTCTCTGTATCGTTCCAATTTTAACGGATGATCCCCGAAGGGAATCCTTAAACTTAAAGATTGTATACACTTCTCGATTTGTGCGTGTCATCCTTGCGCAGGGGTCATGCTAATCTTCTCTGTATCGTTCGACAGACGAGGAGGAGGAGGAGGAGGAGGAGGAGGAGGAGGATTGGGCAGGGCACGGGAGGCGGAGCAGGAGGAGGCCGGGTGCTGGCCCGAGCATCACGGGGGGCGCCTCCTGCTCGCGCTCGCAAGAACCGAAAACGAGCCGGCAATGGAGGCGGCAACGGGCGGCAGCGTGGCGAAACCGCGCCGGGCCCAGATCGTAGCACAAAGGCTGCTCTCAGCACTTACAATGCCTGGATTCGGTTAAGTCGTCTGCAAAATCTTTATCACTTCCAAAGTTGGAAATTAAGATTAAGCGCAAAACTTTTCACAGTAATAGTGTTCGTATGCAACAGGGCCGAGACCTAATGCTTGTCATGTAACAATGGAAATGGTGGACAACACTGCTTAGCAACCAGACGGCAACGGGTGGCAACGTGACGAAACCCCGCCGAGCCCACCCAGCGCACAAGTCAGCAGCCGAGGCGGTGACGGGCGGCATCCATGCGGGACATCGCCGGGCCCATCGAATCGCAAGCAGGAGCCCCCCGAATGCAAGAACAGTGCGGGGAACATGAGCGCGTAAAAACGAGACGCTGGAACCAAAACAGAGCAGCAACAACCACAGGAGGAGCAACACAACAATAGCAGCAACAAAGGCACAACGGGTCCGCCTCCCACTCCTAAGTCCTCGTGCTCTCCTCCCTCCCAGCCCTTCTTGTTCTCCGCCGCGTGCTCCTTCTCGTCCTCCTCGTACGCTGCTATTCGGGCCCAAGGACCGCGAACAAACAGACTCGGGTCAAGTCGGGCGTGTCCCCCATACAGGGGGATTTTCGACGAAAAATAAAGCATACTCAAGCAATGCGCAAAAGATGCCCAAAAGTATTCAAAACATAGCACCCAGACTATCTCTGGACTCTTCTTGAATACTCCCCCTGTAGAGGGACAGGCCCGACTCAACCCTGCGCCCAGGGACACGCAAGCAAATAGGCAATAGCCCCCGGATTCCCCCCCTCGGGTCGCGAAAACACCACAGCGCGAGGGTGTTCCACACTCTCGGCCGCTGGAGGCCCTATGACCAGCCCTCGGGACCGTAGGGTTAAGTCGGGCCTGTCCCCCTACAGGGGGATGTTCGACGAAAAATCCGCCGGCCCCCTTGTGGGGCCACCAGGCTGTAGGAGCGGGATTCGCAGTTTCCTGTACCAGTTGTAGCTTGTAGTTTCCAGTGTTACAGTTCTGCTTATTGCTGGTTACTGTAACTACTTGATTGACCGCGCGAGGGGGGGGGAGGCCCAAACCAGATTTTTAGCACCCCCTGGGCGCGTTGTCTGAATTGCTGGGGGTGCTCGAAATCGCCACCCCTCACGCAGATCCGCGGGGTCAGAGTCCAAAAACACATGGGATTTGCCACATTTCTGAAATTCGGTGCCACCCCTCACGCAGATCCGCGGGGTCAGGGTCCAAAAACACATGGGATTTGCCACATTTCTGAAATTCGGTGCCACCCCTCACGCAGATCCGCGGGGTCAGGGTCCAAAAACACATGGGATTTGCCACATTTCTGAAATTCGGTGCCACCCCTCACGCAGATCCGCGGGGTCAGGGTCCAAAAACACATGGGATTTGCCACATTTCTGAAATTCGGTGCCACCCCTCACGCAGATCCGCGGGGTCAGGGTCCCAAAACAGGGGGATTTGCCACATTTCTGAAATTCGGTGCCACCCCTCACGCAGATCCGCGGGGTCAGGGTCCAAAAACACAAGGGATTTGCCACATTTCTGAAATTCGGTGCCACCCCTCACGCAGATCCGCGGGGTCAGGGTCCAAAAACACAAGGGATTTGCCACATTTCTGAAATTCGGTGCCACCCCTCACGCAGATCCGCGGGGTCAGGGTCCAAAAACACAAGGGATTTGCCACATTTCTGAAATTCGGTGCCACCCCTCACGCAGATCCGCGGGGTCAGGGTCCAAAAACACATGGGATTTGCCACATTTCTGAAATTCGGTGCCACCCCTCACGCAGATCCGCGGGGTCAGGGTCCAAAAACACATGGGATTTGCCACATTTCTGAAATTCGGTGCCACCCCTCACGCAGATCCGCGGGGTCAGGGTCCAAAAACACATGGGATTTGCCACATTTCTGAAATTCGGTGCCACCCCTCACGCAGATCCGCGGGGTCAGGGTCCAAAAACACATGGGATTTGCCACATTTCTGAAATTCGGTGCCACCCCTCACGCAGATCCGCGGGGTCAGGGTCCAAAAACACATGGGATTTGCCACATTTCTGAAATTCGGTGCCACCCCTCACGCAGATCCGCGGGGTCAGGGTCCAAAAACACAGGGATTTGCCACATTTCTGAAATTCGGTGCCACCCCTCACGCAGATCCGCGGGGTCAGGGTCCAAAAACACAGGGGATTTGCCACATTTCTGAAATTCGGTGCCACCCCTCACGCAGATCCGCGGGGTCAGGGTCCAAAAACAAATTTCTGAAATTCGGTGCCACCCTTCACGCACATCCATCGCAAGGCGTGGTAACCCAAACTGCGAGAACTCCCTCGGCCCTTTAATCGCAAGGTGTGGTAACCAAGCCCGTAAACCATACACGTCTTACCAATCGCCAGGTGTGGTAACCCCTCTTGTGATCAGTTGGTTTTGCTGATTGCGAATCGGCTTCGCATGAAGTTTCGATACTGCTTCACGACAGCGCCAAGGCCTCATGACTTAGCTCTTCCATGGCCCATTCTCCGAGTGAGGGGGCCGGCGGCAGGGGGCGAAGCCCTTACGGATAAAAAATACCAAAACAAATAATACAAAAATAGCCTGGGGACTATCTTTAGAATATGTTTTGGCCTTTTTGTGGCATTTCGGGGTGCTTCCTATTTTTCGTGGAAAGTCCCCCTGTAGGGGGACACGCCCGACATGACCGTAGGGAGGCGGGCCCGACTTCGGGCTCGGGATGCGAGGCTGGCCCCCGGGAAGGGGGCCCGCACGCGTGGGCCCGCGGGGCGGAGGGAGCCGGCGCCCGGCCCGAGGCAGCCTCACAGTCTGCCTCAAAACCCACAAAAAACAGACACAACCTCCTCCTCCTCCTCCTCCTCCTCCTCCTCCTCCTGCTCCTCCTCCTGCTCCTCCTCCTGCTCCTCCTCCTCCTCCTCACACACTTCCTCCGCCTACCCTGTCACGTTGTCCTTTAACTCCTTCCTGTGATCCCACATCCCGTCGCCATCGACGGCCGAAACCTTCAGGGTCGGCGGCACCGGTCGTAAGGCCTTCACAATCGACACAAATAACAAGATTCCCAATATTTTCCGATACCTTTTGGATTGTCGTCTTCCCCCAACTTCCCATATTTTCCTACATTTTCCGGGGAATCGACGATCATTTGTGCCTGTTCCCCTCGAGGCCGACTGTTGCCCGAGATATCCTCACAACGGCTGGGCGGCGCGAGCGGAGCCGTGCAACCACCCCTGGCGGCTCAACCAGCGCTTCGCCGGAGACGTCCTCGCAATCTGCCCTCAAAGCAGGCGAACCTGGGACACCAGCCAGGCAAACCGCCCGAGACATCTCCGCATCAAGAGCGCGAACGGGCGAGTGTCCCCACCACCGGTAGCTCCGCCTTGGGGTGCTGAAGCCTACGCCTCGCTCGAGACATCCTCACAGTCTGTGCTGAAGGCACCGAAGCCCGAGCCACCAAGCAGGAGCACCGCTTAAGATATCCCCACAAACTGGGCGGGAATGGGCAAATGTACCACGCCCTGGCGGCCCCTCCTCTGGATGCTCAGACGCTGCGCCTGCTACGTCGCGATGAGCATGAGGAAATGACAGGCAAACGGCCAGAGACATCCCTACAATCTGAGCGCGAACGGGCAAATGACCCAGGCGGCCCCTCCTTTGCGTGCTCAGAGCCTCACGTGCCACGCTTGCTACATCCCGATGGGCAAGGGGCTCTGACTGCACCGGTAAATGTCCTCATGAGTCTGAATATGACTTGGCTGAGTAGGGGTGACTCTGAATGAGATCGGTGTGTGTATGAATGGATATGAGTACGTGCGAATAAGAATACGAATGGGTCTGAGTAAGAGTAGAGCAGTGAATCTGAGTGTGAATGAGTCTGAGTGCAGCGAGCACGCCTGAGTACGAATGTGTGCAATTGAGGAGGAAGGAGGAGGAAGGAAGAGGGGGAGGAGGAGGAGGAGGAGGAGGAGGAGGAGGAGGAGGAGGAGGAGGAGGAGGAGGAGGCGCATACCCAATCTTAGGACATTGGGAATAGCGTTCGCCGTGATGAGGTCTGGGAACGCTGGGCGACGACGGCGGCGGCCGGCGGGGGCGGCCGGCGGCGGCGACCGGCGGCAGCGGCGGCAGGCGGCGGCGGCCAGCGGCCGTGCGCGGCGCACCGCACGGTCCGGCGGGCGCCGGCGCGTCCTGCAGGGCGGCCGGGAGCGGCAGTCCGGCGCGCTGGGGGCGGGGGAGGCGCTGGGGTAGGAAGGCACCAACTATACACCAACACCGATCCTGGCCAGGATCACCCGGGGCCCAGGATCGGTGTATACGCCCTCCTGCCTTGCGCAAGAAGGCATATACACCGATCCTGGGCCCAGGGCTGATCCCTTTAGTAAAACATGGTTTAGTGAAAACGACCTGAGGCCCAAACCTGGCGGGCGCAAGCCTGGAAAATAACGGCCACGGCGCCCTCTCGAGAACCGAAAACGGACAATTCACTAATCGACGTGTCACTGTTGGGGGTTCTGTCCACCCCCGAAGGCGCTGGGGGGTGGGGGGGGCTCGAGCTCCGCGTTCATTTCGCCCTCGTCCTGCCGTCAAGGTCGTGGCGTGGCATTTTTGTCCCAGCCATCCTGTGGTGTTGGGCCCTCGTTCTGGACAGCCGTCCGGGGCGGAGCATGGCCGAAAACGAAAGCGATTAGACCTGGGCTGGCACGGTAACGGAAAGAACGCATCAGAAACTTGCCCGAGACGGCTCGTGGCACCGTTCGCTCTTTGGAGCCTTGGTGTTAAGAAGTGTTTGCATTCCCGCTAGCCATTGGGAGCCTTGGTGTTAAGGCCTTTTCACGTTACCGCTCGCTCTTGGGAGCCTTGGTGTTCAGATTCTGTCACGTCACTATGAGCTTGTGGGAGCCTTGGTGCTAAAAGCTTGTGATGTCAGCATGGGTTCTTGGGAGCCTTGGTGTTCACGTCACCGCTCGCTCTTGGGAGCCTTGCTCTGGAGAGCCTTGGTGTGAAAAGCTTGTCGCGCCACTATGAGCTCTTTGGAGCCTCGTTGCTCAGTGCTTTCGACGTAACGGCTCGCTCTGGGGAGCCCTGGTGGTAATAGTTGTTTACGTCACCGCTCGCTCCGGGGAGCCCTGGTGTTACGAGCTTGGCGCCTCCGAGCCTTCTTGGGGGTCCTGTTTGGGACGTTTTGGAGGTCTTCGGCCATGTTGGAGCTTTCCTTGGGGCCTCTAGGGGCCCTCTTGGGACCCTCATGGGGCCCACTTGGGGCTCTCTTGGGAGCCTCTAAGCGCTCTCTCGGGCCGTCTTGGGGCCTTCTGGGGCCCCGGGCATATTGGGGCCCCTTGGGGCCTCTTGGGCCGTCCTGGGCCTTCGGAAACCCGAAAAGGCGAGAACCCAACGAACTCGCAAGAACCGGAAAAGAAATCCATGTTTCTTTCACTGTTGGGGATCCCCTCTTGTTTTGTGCCACACCGCTTCCACCAGGGTATTGTCGAGCGGGGCCTCGCGGGCCCAACCGCGGGGCGGTTGAGCCCCATTGAACTCACCGCCCCGTGTTGCCTCTCGCCAGCGCCGCCAGCACCGCGCGGCCGAGTTTTTCCCAGGGCGAGGCCAGGCCGAACGAGGCCTATGGTCCCAGGACTCCTCCGCGGAACACCAGGGCCCCTCGAAGCGGCCGCCAGCGGCCACCAGGAAAACCTCGGGCGCACAGATGAGGCAAGACGAGGCCGAGAGGACCCAAGAGCTCTTCCACGTCTCCCTACCTGGTTCACAGCCTTGAAATCACCGCAGGGGGGGGAGGCCACATTGTAGGCCAGCAGGCTCCCAAGAAAGCCCCATCGACCGAGGGGCGACTGCGAAACGCGCAAGTCCGAGAGAGCCTGCTGGCCTTCTGTAAGAGATATGCTAGCCGTCGCCGTACCTGCCAAGGCTTCTCTCTAGAGTGGCAGGCATGTTACGGGTGCGGCAAAAGGAAGATGTGGCCCCCCCTCTTGTTAAACTGTATGGCTTGAATTGAAACTGCTGGCAATTGATGGCAGCACGCAGCTGCTCGAACACACGTCTGAAATTCCAATCGAAGAGACAGGGTCAGCTGGTCTGACGAATTAAGTTGCAACAGTAGGATATCAGCTGTGTCACCGAGGTAGCCTCAATCACGATCGACTCCTGTCGATGAAGCTGCAGCCCACTTTTTGCGATTTGCAACACTATAACGAGTCTGGCGCGAGCCTTGTCGGTGGCAACCGGCCAGCGTCGCAAGGTCAGCGTCTCGGTGGTCCGCGGGAAGGCCGCAAACCCGAGTGCCAGCAGCGCCGCGCATCCAGCGCGCCACAATGACGGGTCGCCTGGGCCGCAGGTCAGGCCGCATCGCCTCGAATGTGACGATCCTGATGTCGCTGCTCTTGGCCTCCGCTCTGCGGGCCAGCTCCTCCACGATGATGACGCTGGGGTCCAGCGCGGCATTCTTGCTCTGGGGTCGTGCTGGCGAACCAAGACACCTTCGTCGCAATCGACGTGGTCCGTGCTGACGGTGGCGACGGCGATGGTGGCACCACCTCCAGTCTCACGCATCTGCCTGACGGAGAGGTTCTTGGACAGATAGCCTGCTGCAGTTGCCGCCCTGAAGAAGGGGCGCGTAACGGTAGTCGAACTCGCGCCAACGTTCGAGTTCATGATCTGCACATCTGTCGAGACCTGTGGGGGACTGGCCTGGAGCACGACGAATAACACGTCGCAGAAACGCGGGCAGGTGGCAGTCCCTCCGGAGGTCATCCTGCCACTGAAGCTCACGGCCAGCCAATGTTCAACTGGTCCAGGCTCATCAGGAATCACGACGTGCTTCACCGTGTCCATAAAGTACGTCCTGCCCTGTTACGACGTCAACAGCTCCTCCTTCATCCTCCACAAACGGCCACGCTGACAGCGAGCGACATCACCTGCTGAGATAAGCACAGGTTCGCATCCCAAGGATTGTGGCAACAACTGTCGCGGCACCGAATCCATCGAGGCCACATTCTCAGCCTAGGAGAATACCGTGCAGAAGTCACCCGGCGTCTCCCGTAGCAAGGACACCTTGTGGTCTAACTCATAAAACAGCGGGAACGCCTCCCTTGAAGACCAGCATACTTAACATTGATGCGGGCCAGGTCGCTGCAAGGGCTATCGGCCACCACAAATATCCACTTCACACACGGAACTCAGTCACGACGGCCACCCCCTCGGCGACCCCAAAGGATCAGACGTCGCCGATTCCAGTACGTCTGGCCACGCATACTTGGTCACCCGCTTCGCCTCGGTGTCGACCTTGGCGGATTAGAACAGTGCGGGAATGAGCCCCCGAAGGTCCAGGGCGCGGCGAGCCCCACCGATGCCGTCGAGCAAGGACAGGAGCACCACCTCGTCGCGGAAGTCAGTCACCAGCTTTCTGCTGGCCGCTCTCGCAGCGGTCACTCCATCAGGTCGAAGGCGAACAGCTCGACACACGGTGCCACGCTGCCTGCCCGCATCCGAAATCGTCACCAACCCACTGATCGGCACCCGCAGGTCGCAGCGAAGCAAATGGAGCAACGTCCAGGCCAACGCCAGCTCCTCGCGCACGCCACGTGGCAGCTTCGCATCACCACGCATCGTCACCAAGAGTTGCCACAGGTGAGTGATGCACATCATCGCCCGCGCCTCAACAAGAGGCACCGAGCCCAGCGGCCCGCCAGGATCTGCGTCCACTTCTGAGTCATTGTGGGCCGTTGCAAGGTCGCCAGGGTGAGGGAGATCAGCCGTCTCACGAATTCTGCGGGCGCCCGATGGTGCCCCGATCCCCATCGATCGCCTCCCTGAAGGAATGCGTCGTTGTCTCGCGGATCACGGCCTTGTTCTCACTCCTCGGCACGCTGACATACTCATACCTCCGACGGGCTAAATCGACCGCCTCGCTGATTCCCGTCTCCCGAAGGGTCTTGGCGCGCCACCAGCTGGTGATCTCCAGCAATTCCAAGTCAAAGAGGTACACCTGCCAGGCCCTCCAGGGGGATGGCGCGTTGAAGCGCTCCAACCACTTCGCGATCAGGACATCGTTGAAGCGTTCCTTGCAGTGGCGAAATAGCCAAGCGCCACTCAGTGGAGATAAATCGGCCAGAAGGTCGGGCGACTTCTCCAGGTGCTCTGTGAGCAGCTTGAAGGCGTGGTTCTTGTCCAGACTGCCCCGAATGCGGAACGGGTTGCCCCACTTTTACGGAGCTGGCTGCAGTGAGACGGAGCCGCGCTCGACATAGATCATCCACCCGTCGTCATCGCAAGTGTGCTCGACCTAATCGCGGACGGGAGCCACTCCTGCATTGCTCAAGCCACCTCTGCGAGCAGAAAAATACGAGCGTCCTTGCGCAACTCCTCCGATGCTGGAGGTTGCCGTAGCTCATGATGCCGAGCTCGCCGAAGGCGACGATGAATGTGCTGAATCACCTCTGAGGCCGAAATCCATTCCATGGGCATGACAGCGGCGACCAGGCATATCATGCCCTTGCCTGGGGGGCCAGCGATGCATCTCCTCACGGGCTTTAAGATGGCCGTGTACTTCAGCCACACACTGCGAAGGCTGTACACGTAGAGGTAGCACTTCAGATCCTCTGCGCCCCATAGCATCACCTCCCCGGACCTGAGGATCATGCTCTCCCACTTGTCGCTGTGTGGAAGCATAGGCGTGTCGCCCTCTACGATGTCCTCGTACTCGATCGTCTTGACGGTCCCCTTCTCGAGCAGGTCGCCAGTGATGAGCTCCCACTCCGCGTTCGATGCCCAGACCTTCGGAGTGGGGGGCAAGCTGCCAAGCTCTGACACGCCCTTCGGGATCAGACCTGGATCGGAAGGGGCAGCTCTGATCCAGCCCTCTGCCACCTCGACGGCCCGCACGGCAGCGCACGTCTCGAGGAGGCAGCGCTTCGAGTAGAAGACCACAGTCCAGGGACACGGCAGGGAACACCACCTCGCCGTCGTAGGATGTGGCGGCGGAAGCGAGCTCTGCGCCCCAATCGATGTCGGGGATCAGGCCAGCGCAATGCTCACGAAGGACTCTAACCTCATAAGGAAGATAATTGAGGGCTTTGCGCTGGGTGCCGCTCGAAGGGCCATGAGGTGCATCGACCTAACTGCGAGGGTATGGAGGGCCGCGAGGTGCATCGACCCAACTGCGAGGGTAGTGAAAGTTGAGACCAGGCACGGTACAATGCAGCCAATCTAACTCCTCGGACTTCGCAACTGCCAGCTCTTGACTGCCCTCACGAAGGTCTCCGCGACGCTGAGGAACAGTCACTTCATGAAACACGATCGGGAGCGTGAGTAGATCACGACGTTCTCGCCGACCGTTCGGTGATGGAGGCGGATCTCCACAAACCGCACCAAGGTCGGAAAACATCGAAGCCATCGAGGGAGTACGTAAAGAAGCCCGGTATGAATCATCATCGCGCTCGGGACCAACGTCAGCACTACCAAATGACTGATTGACTGAACCACCAGCGGATGTACGTAAAAAGCCAAAAGTGAAGAATTGCCCGTCTCGCCGTGGGCTGCACCAGAGGCAAGCCCAGCACCACCAGAAGCGGTAGCCAACGTAGGCGAAGGTGGCGTCGAATGATGTAATGCGGACTTACGTTCAGTGTCAGGGTGTAGCGTAGCAAGTAACCGAGGCAGCAGGATGGCGCCGAGGTTCTCAACGGGCGAACCAGGCAGCACACCCGACAAGGAAAAAAGGAATTGACGGCGACGTTCTTTGCGTCACAATCGACAGTGTGCTCCGCGTCATGCAATGAGCCCGAGTCAAAATTGGATGACCTCTGGGAGAAGATCTCCAACTTCTGATCATCAGATGGTGTGTCATTCTTCTCGGGCTCAGACGGAATTACAATCAGGTCTGTGGGGGCTAGGCGCACTGCCTGCCCTTGCCCTTGCCCTTCGGCTTGCCCGTGGAGCCGGGTCCCTGCCACCTGCCTGACTTGTTGCCGCCCTTCCCCTTCTTGGACTTCGGCTTGCCCGAGCCCTTGGTCTTCGCTCTCTCGCCCCTGCGCTGAAGTGAAGGTGACCCTGGGCGGCTCCTCGGCGCGGGTGATCGCTGCCGCCCGCCTCGCTCGACCTGATCCGCGAGCTGCCCGCGCCTCACTGGCGACGTTGGGCGCGCCTCCCCCCCAGTGGGCGGGCGCGGGATCAGTCGGCGGTCGGGGCCAGGGCCGACGGCGCCGCGCGCAATGGCGGCCGGTGACCCTGGGGCGCGAAGCGCGAGAGGCTGCGATGCTGCAGGGCTGCCCGACCGCTGCGTATGCTCTTCTCCGTGAACTGCTGGCGCTGCGGCCTGCTTCTTCGCGGCGGCAGCCTGCCTCCGCTCCTTCCGCCACCGCGCCTTTCTCGATGTCTTCACGCGCTCCACTATGCTGTTGGGCTCGTCGGCATTCGTCTGCGCCACTCTCTCGGCCAGGCCAAGCATCCTCTTGTGCTCGCTCACGGATTCGTGCACTTCCTCCTGGCGAGCCAAGCCCACGCCCAGGTCGTCGCAAGGCTCGAGATGTTGAGCCACCTGCCGGTGGTCGTCCCTGGGCACCTGCTCGATCGCCTTCAGCCTCTGCATCAGGAAGTTGCCCAGGTGATCCAACTCTCCTCTGAGAAGTGCGTCGAGGCACGCGCCGACGATCCGCATCGCGCGCACATCTCTCACCCCCACCTCGCTCTGCGGGTGGTCACCATGCCAGACGCTCGTGATGTACTGCACCACTGTCGCTGCCAGTTCGCCCAGGCCCTTCTCGGTGTCCGCCCCACCACGCAGTGCAAGATAACGCTTGATCTGATCCATACCGCTTGACATGAGAGCTCCTGGAGCGGCCTGGGCAAGAGAAGCTATGCGGCCTGGGTCGACGTGGGGGGCGCCTTCAAAAACTGAGCCCTCGGAGCTGCCGTCGTCACCGAGGCGCCGTCCCCGCCTCTTCTCACGACGACCACCGCGACGACCGCCAAGAGCCAGCTCAGCGCGCTCAGCAAGGGCCTCACCTATCCCTCGCTTGCGCTGCAGCCGCAGGCGCAACTCTGCCACCTTCCTCTTCAGCTCCTCGGGGGTGGGCTCCGCGCCAGCTATGGCGCCTCCAGCAGCAGCTCCATGCGTGCGGGCACCTCCGACAGGTTCGCTAGAGACGCCAACGGCTGCGGGTCCCCCAGCTGCTCCGCGACCTCCTAGCAGCGCCTGAGCCCACGGCCCAGTCACACCCTCGGGGCTCCGCATGCGGTAGGTCTCCGCGTGCAACACCGAGCGCTGAGGCCACCGCACCAGCCCTGAGCACACGCTGGCCTGCTGAGTACAGAGGTGCAGCACCACGCCACCGAGGTGATTGATGCTCCCCGACAACGCCCGCCATGAGGCGGCGCCGCTGCACCCCAGGAACGACGCCTCCACGAAGATACCCATGCCATCACCAGGCCACACACTCTGGATGTGGAACAGCGTCGTGCCAACGGCGTTGCTGAAGCTGTCCAGGGTCACGCACCCCAGCAAGCCTCCAGGTGACAACCCGAGCCGCTGATAGGCCATCGGTGATGATGGGCCGTGCACCCAGGGCCCTGCACCTCCAGGAGGCGCCGCCAGATCGAAGCCACAGCCTCCAGGAAGCCCGACTCCACCTCCAGCAGCCGGCACCCGACTCAGCAGCTCACCCACACCTGGGGCTGCTCCTGAGCCTGCGGGCGCACCTCCAGCTGCACCGCCGAGAGCGCCGCCAGCAGCAGGGGCCCAAGCGCCAGCGCCACCGTGGCCTCCGACTCCGAGAGCTCTCCCTCCTAGTCCAGGAACAGCTCCAGCGGGAGGTCCTGCAACGCCTTCAGCTCCATCGATCACAGCAGCCGCACCATTCGCCAGAGGGGGAGACACGAGCCCGCCCCGTGGGCCTCCTCCACAGGTGGCTCCAGCCGCTCCAGGCGGACCTCCGCCTCCAGCCGCCGCAGCGCCTGCAGCCGCTCCGACTCCCGCGGGCGGTCCGCCGCTGCCACCAGCCAGTGCTCCAGGAGCACCTCCCGCCAGCACGCTCGCGCCAGCAGCTCCTCCACCTGGTGGGCCTTCGGCGACAGGGGCTGCAGCGTCTCCTCCGGCGACTCCGCTCACGGCGGCTGCGGCGTCTGCGCCGCGTCCTCCTCGGCGGGGCCTAGCCGCGACGCCTCCGCGACCTCGAGCGCCTTCAGCCGCGGTGGCCGCGTGCGCCCCCCTGCTTCCAGCAGCCCCGCGCGCAGCAGTCGCGCGACCTCCGCGGGCTCCGTGGTCCGCCGCCGCAGCCGCGCATGCCGCTGCGCGGGCGCGCTCGGCCTTGGCCTCACGCAGCTGGGCCGCCTCCGCGGCCACCATCTCAATGCGGCGCTGGCGCTCGGCGTCGGCGTAGGTAGCCAACTCCCGAGATTCATGCGCATGCGCCCACGCCTGCCTCTCGGCGTCCAGACTCTCCAGGTTCGCCAAAGCAGCCTGGATCCGCTCGGCCTTGGATCCCTTGGACTAGCCCTCCACGCTCGAGTTCGATGGACTCGAGAGCAAGCTCGGCGGGGAGCCAGGGTCCGTGAGGACAGGGACCTCGAGAGGGGAGGACACGTGCGTCACCTCGCCGGGGCTCATGGGCCAACTCATGGACCCCGATGAACTCATCGACAACGGCTCCCGCGAACGTGCTGGGCTCGGGCTGCTCGTCAGGCTGAATGTCGGGCTGCGCGTCGGGCCGTCGGCGCCAGGGTCGCCGCGGTCGGCCTGAGCGGCGTCGTGCTGCACGGCGTCGGGCTGCGCGTCAGGCGCGGCCAAGCCGAGACTCGGCGGGCGACCGCGGTCGCCTCCGCGGCCTCCTGGGGGCGCGGGCAGCGCGGCAGCCGAGCCCACGGGCAGCACATCGAAGCCGCCAGCGGCGCCGCCCGCGGCGGCCGCCGCCATCACATGGCCGAGCCGCCGCGTCTGCCGCAGGCGGCGCCCCTACACCTGAGGTCACCCCCTGACCTCAGGCCTTCAAGACAAAACGCCTGCGGCGAGGCGGCATCGCGGCGCATGCACAAGAAAGAGGGGCCCCACAGGACGAAACAATCAACATGTAATACATGGGTTTCTATGTTTGCCTCCTCGGGGTCCTCTTGGGGCCCTCGGGACGTTCTGGGGCCGTTTTTGGGACGTCCTGTGGCCCCTGCCTTTAGGCCGTCTTGGGGCGTCTTGGAGGCCTTCGGCCGTCTTGGAGCTTTAACGTCTGAAAACGTTATGTGCTGTTTCAACATTCTTTCCAAGCCAGATCCAATGGTGAGTGCCGCAAGTGTGAATATCTTTTTCGGTGGAGCTCCTCGTGGGGCCACGAAACGCTGTACTGGGTGCGGCGGACGCATGCGGGCACCCCCACTGGGGCCGTCGGTGGAGCTCCCCATGGGGCCACGAAGCGCTGTACTGGGTGGGGCGGACGCATGCGGGCACCCCCACTGGGGCCGTCGGTGGAGCTCCTCATGGGGCCACGAAGCGCTGTACTGGGTGGGGGGGGCGCATGCGGGCACCCCCACTGGGGCCGTCGGTGGAGCTCCCCATGGGGTCACGAAGCGCTGTACTGGGTGGGGCGGATGCATGCGGGCACCCCCACTGGGGCCGTCGGTGGAGCTCCCCCCATGAGGCCACGAAGCGCTGTACTGGGGGGGGGGGGGGGGGCGCATGCGGGCACCACTGGGGCCTTCGGTGGAGCTCCCCATGGGGCCACGAAGCGCTGTACTGGGCATGTCGAACGCATGCGGGCACCCCCACAGGGGCCTTCGGTGGAGCTCCCTTGGGGCCACGAAGTGTGTAGTGGGTGTGGCGAGCGCATACGGGCCCCCCCGCTGGGACCTTCGGTGGATCCCCCTATGGTGCCACGAAGCGTCGTGCTGGGTGGTGGGGACGCATTCGGGCACCCCCACTGGGACCTTCGGTGGAGCTCTATCGGGCCACGAAGCGTCTGAGGCGGAGGAGAGGAGGAGGGAGTGGGCAGCGGGAGGAGTGGGACGCGGGGCGCTGTCTCTTCAAAACGAGGACCCAACGCCACAGGAGGGTTAGGAAACAATCCCGGGGAACAGTTCAACAAATAATTATTCCCAACGCTGTAGCTCGCAAGCGCAAAACAAAAAAGAATGCGGGGCAAACCAGACCGCCGGGGCCGTCCCTGCGACCGCCCTGGCGCTCCGCGTGCAGGGTCGGAACCCTTCCTGCGCACCCCGTCTTGGCGTCAGGCCACGGCGGCCATGCCCTGCGAACTTGGGATTTTTGGATCCAGCCAACATAAGGCCATTCAACCTTACAAAAAACAGCGGGTGATACGTTTCACCTCCGAAACCGCGTGATACAAAAAATGTAAGTCTGGGGTTCTGGAAATCAACACAACGCCATTCAAAACAACGGGTGACACGTGTCATCCCCAAAACCGCGCGAGAAAAAACAATTGTAAATTCAGGATTCTGGGAGCCAAAATAAAGCCGGTCAACTTCATACAGACCAACGGTTGACACATGTCACCCCCGAAACCGTGTGAGAAAAAACAATTGTAAAAGTTTGATTCCAGGAGCCAACATAAAGCCACCCAGCCGCGCAAAAACAACGAGCAACACGTGCCACCCCCGAAACCGCGTGAAAATAGCCAATAGTAAATTTAGGATTCTGGGTGCCAACATAAGGCCATTCAATCTGACAAAAACATCGGATGACACGTGTTGCCCCCGAAACCGTCTGAGAAAAACAATTGTAATTTGGGATTGTGGGAGCCAAAATAAGGCCATTCAGCCTCACAAACGCCAGCGGGTGACACGTGTCACCCTCGCAACCGCGTGAGAAAAAAAACAATTGTAAATTTGGGGTTCTGGGAGCAGGCCATTCAACTGCACAAGAAACCATGGGTGACACGTGTCACCCCCGAAACCGCGCGAGAAAAACCATGTGTAAATTCTGTACCCTGGGAGCCAACATAAGGCCATTCAACCTCACAAAAAAAACAGCGGGTCACACGTGCCACCTGCGAAACCGCGTGAGAAAAAAACACATATAAATGATAAATTCAGGGAACCAACATAAGGCCATGCAACTGCACAACACAACGAACGATACGCGCCTTCCCCGAAACCGTAAGACAAAACACGTGAAACCTTGGCATTGCCAACATAAGTCCTTTCAGCCTCACAAGAAACAACTGATGACACGTGTCTCCCCCCCGAAACGGCGTGGGACAAACCAGTTGTAAAGTCTGCAATCTGGGAGCCAACATGAAACCACTCAACCTCACTAAAAAACGGGGGAAGCGTGTCACCCCCGAAACCGCGTGAGAAAAAACAATTGTAAATTTGGGGTTCTGGAAGAGAACATCAAGCCATTCAACCTCACAAATAACAACAGGTGACACGTGTCACCCCTGAAACCGTGTGAGAAAAACCAATCGTAAATTTGAGATTGTTGGAACCAGCGAAACGCCTTCTAATCTGTTACCAAAAGAACGGGTGACACGTGCCACCTCCGAAACCGCGTAGGAAAAATACAAATTCAAACTTGGACTTCTGGGAGCCACCATAAGGCTATCCAGCCTCTCATAAACAACGGGTGGAACGGGTGGCACGTATCAACCCCGAATCCGGGTGAGAACAACCAATTGTAAATTCAGGATTCTGGGAGCCAGCAAACCACCATTCAATCTGACAAAAAACAACGGGCGACACGCGTCACCCCCGAAACCGCGTGAGAATAACCAATTGTAAAATTCGGATTCCAGGAACCAACATAAGGCCATCCAACCTCACAATAGAAACAGGTGTCACGAGTCACCCCCGAGACGGTGAGATTGTTTTTTTGCTAATTATGGGCTTGTGGGAGCCAACATAAGGCCATTCAACTTTGCAAAAAAACATCGGGTGACACGCGTCACCCCCGAAACAGCGTGAGAATGACCAATTGTAAATTTAGGATTCTGGGAGCCAACGTAAGGCCTTTCAATCTGACAAAAACATCGGATGACACGTGTCACCCCCGACACCGAGTAAGAAAAACAATTGTACAGTTTGAGATCCTGGGAGCCAAGATGAGGCCATTCAGCCTCACAGAAACAGCGGGTGACGCGTAGCACCACCGCAACCGCGTGAGGAAAACCGTGTGCAAATTTAGGATTCTGGGAGCCGGCATAAGGCCACCCAGCTTCACAAAAACTAGTGGGTGGCACGTCTCTCCCCCGAAACCGGGTGGGAAGCAAGCATAAATGTGGGATTCCACAGGCCAGCGTAAGGCCATTCAGCTGGGCAAAAGCCACGAGCGTCACGCGCCGACCCCCGACACCGCGTGAGAAAAGCACACGCTGAGTTCTGGATTCTGGAAGCCAGCAGAAGGCCATTCAGCCTTGCAGCAGCACCGGGTGACACGTGCCATCTCTGAAGCCGCGTGGGGAACACCAGTTGTAAGTTCTGGTGGTCTGGGAGCCGGCAGAAAGCCATTCAACCTCACAAGAACAGCGGGCCACACAGGCCAACCCCGAAGGGAGGAAGCAACAATTGTAAAGTTGGGGTTGTGGGATCCAACATGCGGCCACTCAACTTCACCAGAAAAAGCGTGGCACGTGTCACCCCCGAAACCGTGTGAGAAAAGCAAATTGTGCATTTGGAACTCATTGAGCCAGCATAAGGCCAGTTAGCCTTGCACAGCACGCGAGAACTGGGCGCCACCGCGTGCGTGCAGTTGCGTGCGTACGTACGTACAGTGCCCCAGTAAGACGAAAACGACCCACTCGTCGACCGAAGTAGCCTGCACATCTGCACCCATACGGTTCATGCGCATATACCAATGCATGCGCGTGCGAGCGCGTGTATACGCATATATGTTTACACACATACATGTGTGCATTCATCTGTCGCATCGTTCTGTCCCCGTGGAATATGTTCCAGGGGGGCAGTTGAAACGATAGTTATTCGGCGGCGAATAAATTGCAGTCGGGATCTGGGGGGAAGGGAGGGGGGGCCATCATTTGTCCAAACCATCCTGTGGTGTTGGGTCTTCGTTTTGAAGAGAAGGTCCCTGCGCTCCTCCCTCCTTCCTTCCTCCTCCTTCCCCTCCTCCTTCCTCCCCCTCCTCCCTGCGCTTCACCCACCCAGTGCAACGTTTCGTGGCCCCATAGGGAGCTCCACCGAAGCCCCCAGTGGGACCGCCAGCATGCGTCCCCCAAACCAAATTTGGCAAACACTCAACGCTTCGTGGCCCCATAGGGAGCTCCTCGGAAGCTGGGACCGCCCGCAGGCGTCCCCCAAACCCAAACTCGCACACCCCTCACACGTTTCGTGGCTCCATAGGGAGCTCCACGGAAGCTCCCAGTGGGACCGCCCGCATGCGTCCCCCAAACTCAATTTGGCACACCCCTCACACGTTTCGTGGCCCCAGAGGGAGCTCCACAGAAGCCCCCAACAGAACCGCCCGCATGCGTCCCGCAAGCCCAATTTGGCACACCCTTCACACGCTTTATGGCCCCATAGTGAGCTCCACCGAAGCCCTCCGTGGCGCCCGCATGCGTCCCCCCCAAAATCAATTTGGACACCCCTCACACATTCCGTGGCCCTATAGGGAGCTCCACCGAAGCCCCCAGTGGGACCGCCAGCATGCGCCCCCCAAACACACTTTGGCACACCCCTCACACGTTCACGCGCTTCGTGGCCCCATAGGGAATTCCACCGACGGCCCCAGTGGCTGCTTTCGCATGCGCCCACCGAACAAAGTTTGGCACACCCCTCACATGTTTCGTGGCCCTATAGGGAGCTCCTCGGAATGCGGTGCATGCAACGACGGTACTCACAACTGCATTTGGCTGGGTCCCTCGCTAGGCTAATTTCATCAGGTTTGGGACATTACTTGGGGCCCCTTGGGGCCTTATTTGGAGCCTCGTGGGGCCCACTTGGGGGCCGCGAGGGGGCATCTCATCTCTTTTCCGGCGGACGGGGCTCTTTCCCGGTAAGCTGGGTTCTTTCCCGGCGCGGCGCCAGGAAAGAGTTCAGTTTGGAGGAGGGGGGCCAGGCGCGGGGGTCTTGGTGAAGGGGCCCTGGGACACACAACTAAATGCACACAAATAACAGGATTCCCTATATTGTCATATATTTTCTGTGTTTTCGACTTCCCCCCCCAGTTCCTATATCTTCCAATCTTTTCCTGGGAGTCGACGATGAATTGTGACTGTGTGATTTTTCCCCTCCTGACTTAGGTCAGAATACGACCCCCCCAGGGGGTCCCGGGTGCGGCCCAACAGGCCCTCCAGAGGCCCCCACGAGGCCCCGAGGCGCTCCCAAGAAATCGCCAAGAAGCTCTAGGAGGCTCCCAACAGGCTCCCAAGACACCTGTAAAACTTCGTGGGTGTTGTTGGGCACCTCTTGTGGGCCTCGTGTAGCCTCTACTTTTGGGAGCGTCTGTTCCCGACCTTCCCGAACGCATCTTCCGCCGTGGGGGTCGTTGCACTGTGACTGCGGCACCCAGCGTAAGACCTTCGCAATACATCCATACCCATCGCCTGCTGGTGCCCCCAAACAAGATCGACCCCCAAGGCGGTTGTTCTGGATCGGAAATGGGGGGGTGAGATCGAAGCAGAGCGGAGAGCCCCGCACCAGGAAATCAGTTTCGGATTCGGGTTCGTGTCGTGAGTGCGGGCGAGGCGAAGCCGCGTGGGCGGGCGAGAGGGATGACCTCGCCGTGGCTAGGGCGGGGCAAAACAAACGACCGCTCCTAGTCGGCCGGCCCCGCCGTGGTGTCCCGCCGTGGTGTCCCGTCGGTGTCCACGGCGGTGGCCAGGGGTGTCCCGTCGGTGTTCCGTCCGTGTACCGTCGGTGTCCCGCAGGTGTCCAGTCGATAGTGAGAGCGGAAGTGAGATCGATAGTGAGCTCGGTGGTCGGATCAATTGAATAAGACATTGGTTCCGCCCCCCCCACAACCTTCTTATCACCCGAAAGGTGGTCCTATAGGTTTACTCCCGTCTCGGAAATCATCCCCCCGTGCCTGTAGAGGAGCACTGAGGGAAAACCTGCTGACAGAAGCCTCTTCGAGGTTCAAGTGTATCGAACTGGCTACATCTGGAGCACATTTGCGTCCACCTCCGTCCAATCATGTTCCTAAGCTTGTGGGACATCATCATCATCATCATCATCATCATCATCATCATCATCATCATCATCATCATCATCATCACCATCAACATGATCATCACCATCATCATCAGCAGCAGCATCATCATCAACATCATCAGCATCATCATCAGTATCAGTATCATCATCATCAGCATCATCATCAGTATCAGTATCAGTATCAGTATCAGTATCAGTATCATCATCATCATCATCATCATCAGCATCATCATCATCATAATCATCACCATCATCGTCATCACCATCACCATAATCATTGTCGTCGTCCTCCTCCTCGTCATCATCATCACGATCACCATCATCATCAGCAGCATCGTCATTTTCATCATCATCATCATCATCATCATCATCATCAGCATCAGCATCAGCATCAACATCATCATAATCATCATCAGCATCAGCATCAGCATCATCGTTATCATCATCAGCATCATCATGATCAATATCATCGTTATCGGTACGACCGTCGCGGACATAATAACAAGCTCTGTCTAACGAAACCCTCCATTGCGTCAACTGCTGGATCCGGTGTTGCTGTATCTGCGTCGTCACTCCCAACACAACCGTGAATTCGTCGGGTCTCGTTTGGGGCAGTCAGCGCGAGTTGTCAGGTAACGTTGGCGGCAATGGCGACGGTGGTGGCGAGGATGATCCCCATGGTGATGGCACGCGCATCATCAGAGTAGACATCTTCGTCACCAACCCGATATCGGAGGCCTGGCAGGTGGCACCTGAAGTGAAACACAAGATGCCCCAACTGGGGAAACCAAAGGTACCGATTCCGCGCCTCCCCGGGCCTCGCCCGGGGTGCCTTCTGACCTGAATTGCTGGGCGAATCGGGCGGTGGCGACGAGGGCCTCCCAGGAGACCCAAAACGCGGGAAAACTATGGAAGGTAGCGGTATGGGTACCTGTTCCCCCTTCTCTTCCCCCTCTTCCTCCTCCTCCTCCTCTTCCTCCGCCTCCTCCTCCTCCTCCTCCTCCTCCTCCGCCTCCGCCTCCGCCTCCGCCTCCTCCGCTTCCTTCGCCTCCGCCTCCGCCTCCTCCGCTTCCTCCGCCTCCGCCTCCGCGTCCGCCTCCTCCTCCTCCTCCTCCTCCTCCTCCTCCTCCTCCTCCTCCTCCTCCTCCTCTGATCAACCAGAGAATCGTTTCGCTGCGTGCGCGACGCGCGTGCTGGTGAGGCAGAGCTGCGCATGGGCTCCCCCGCCGACAATTAGGGGCCGAGCCGCACCTCCGTGCGCGGCGCCTGGCCTGTGGCTTTCGACCCCTCTGGTGGCTCCCTGTCCCGCCCGATGCCTCGATGGCTGCCCCGATGACTTCCCTGATGGGTAGATCGTGCGGTCGACAGATACAGGGCAGTCTTTAATACATGGATCTTTTTATTTAGGATTTTGCATACATGATTAATGTATGAATAAATGTATGCATGAAATCATCGTTGTGCTTAATACTAAATCCCTGCATGTTAAATTCATGATCCGCACGCGGAGCATGTATTAAAAACGGCACTGTAGATTGTGCGATCCACATCATTTGGCGGCGCGCACGCCGGGACAGGGGGAGGGGGGGAGGCTTCTCAGAAGCCTCCCCCCCTCTCCCAACCGCCCCCTCTCTGCGCGTGCCTCCTTCTCCTACGGCGCAGCCAGGACGAGGACAAACTCGGATGAGAATAGATCGAGAATCTCTCAGATCCGGCGGCTCTGGAGGATGTCTCGGGCACCGCGGCCTTCTCAGAGAGTACCGGAAAGCTCTGAGAGCGTTCCCGAACGCTCTGGAATGGATCTATCCTCGTCCTAGCCTCGCCCGAAGGATCTCACGGCAGCGCGCGTACACCAGCGATGCCCCAGCGATGCGGCGCGATCCTCCAGCCCCGACTGATGTGGCCCAGCCTGAGGGCTTCCTGGGACTGTGGGGCTACGATGGGAGGGTGGGGCAGTGAAGCCATGCTGCTCCCGGTCTCTCTCTCTCTCTCTATCTCCTCTTCCTCTTACTTCTCTTCTCAGCGGTGTCCCCGAGCTCTCCAGCGGGCGGGCGCGGAGAAGCATGTTTTGTGCCAGTCGAGCCAGGCTGGTCGCGCACAACGGGCGCATCCGCGAGGCGCGAGAGGAGAGGCGCTCGCTGCAGGAGGGCGAGAGTCGCCAACAGCAAAGGCGCTCGTGCACGGCAATTACGAAGTTGGTCTGGCCGCCAGCCGATCGAGCGACCAAGCGACCGGCGCGGTCCGTGGGCCGCTGTCGGCGCTGACGATCGGCGAGGAGCCCGTCGTGCACGGTTGTTGCGAGGGCGCCGTGGCCACCAGCTGTGACCGCTGCGCCCGCTGCGATCGGCGAGGTGATCAGCCCGCTGTGCCCGCTGCTCTATGGCCTCACCCCTCGCTCTCGATACCTCTCTTTCTGGCCTCCCTGCCTCCCAGCACTCTCGCATGCAGGTGGTCGCGGAGGTGGCCCGAGGCGACGCGCCTTGCGGCAGCGCCGATCGTTGTAAGGGCGACCTCGCGCGCTTTGAGGAAAAGATCGGGCGCAGACAGGAACGCAGAGATGCTGGAGATGCCTCCCCTTGGAGGCTGGCCTCCACCACTGCTCTGGACCTGCTGCACGGCGGGGGATGCAAGAGTTGGAAGCAGCTGGGGAGTCTGTGCCGGAGGGGCCCCCAGAGAACCGCTCAACATCGGTCCCCAGACCCCTCCCAAGGCCGAAACTGGTAAGAGGGGGCACCTTGCCCCCCGCGTTCTGCTGGCTGGAGCCAATGCTGGGCTACCTCTGGGCACACCCGGAAAGGGTACGGAAAGCACGGGCACGATGCCCAACTACAAATGCTGTCCCAAACCGACAGCGGCCGCTGTGGGGTAGGCGACCGTATGCTTCAAGTGGTCAACGTCCGCGGAGACGCCGACATCGAGTCGTGCTCAATATGGACACGAGCCGCAATTGGCCTTCGTACCCATTTCGATCATACGGAACCTCGGCCCCCCAGCCAGCTCCAAGATGGGAGACAGGTGCCAACGCAAAACCGCTGAGCGCTCCAGGTCAACCCACTTTGGGGCCGACGCGGTGAGGCGCACAGCGGAGAGGACGCCCGCGGCATTGGCGAGGGGCAAAAACAGGTGTGAGCGGCGAAGGGAAGCGGGGCGGAGGCGAGGAGACACGACCTCGCACGACTGCCTGCGCAGGTCACCAGCGCGGCACACTGCGTGAAGCAGGAGGGCGCCCACGCGCGACCCGACGTGGGGAGCTTGCGCGCCAGTGTCCGTGCCATCGACCCCGTTTTCCTCCGTCGCCGAGGTGTGGCGGGACACTGGGAAGGCCAGGAGCCGCGGCAGTGGCGCTCCGCCCATGGCAGGGACGCCGCACGCGTGACGCCTGATGGCCTGTGGAGCCCCTCCCGCGGCCCCTCTGGAGGATGTGCATCCCCGGGAGGGGCTGGGGCGGGGGGGGGGCTCCAAACGCTCAGCGGCTACATCGCGGAGAGGGCCCAGGGAGGGGGGCCCAGCGCGGATCCAAGAAATCCGGGCGGAGCGCCAAAAGTTTATGTTTGTGTGGCTGTTTCTTCTTGGACTGATGAGGCGAAGCCAGGACGAGGATAACATCGGGTGAGGAGAAATCGAGAATCTCTCAGATCCGGGGGCTCTGGAGGATGTCTCGGGCGCCGCGGCCTTCTCAGAGCGTTACGGAACGCCGCTCTGGAACGGATGTATCGTCGTCATAGCCCTGTCCGATCACCCGTGTCCAGAGGTCCGGGGTCGGATGCCACTTCCCCTCCCCACCCGCCGCCAGTTCAAACAGCGCTGGGCCGAAAAGGCGAAGTGAATCCCGCCTGGCGTGAAGTCCAGACTTCCTGTCGGGCCTTGCCACGCCCCCCCCCCTCCCTCCTCGATGAAAGTAAAAAACTTGCCCGAAGAAAAACTACCTCGCGGCCTCTTGCAGGACCTGTCGGGCCCAAGGCCCCCCTGGGGGCCCTGACCACCTCGCGTCGCCGTTCAAGTTTTTCGGGCGTCTCCGTACACTTCCTCGGAGGTTTCCCAGCCTCGGGATGCTTTCCTGCAGCTGCGCCTCGCCCAGAGATTTTTCGGGGGTGCCGGAGTCGTCATGAAAGGCGCAGGAGTCCCGAGCTACATAGCCCGAATACCAGGCCCCCTTGCGACGTGTGGAAGAAGAACGACGGGCGTCATTTTACAATTTCAATAGGGGCCAGACCACAAGAAACCCAATCCTGAGACCCCAGGACGTTCGTTGATTGTCGGTGCGGGAACGTCACGCTCTCTATCGCAAAACCATCGAAAACCCAAGAAATCCATAGCCCCCTGGATGCAAGCAGGGTGGTTCTTGGCATGGGTTTCCACTGTACTGGCCTCACGGGCCCTTGCGAGGCCCCGGGCCAGAGAAACAACAGCTCAGGGTGAAGAGCGGGTCCCCAGGGAAGGGGTCCAAGCCTCTGGGGAGCCACACCGGGGAAAAAACACGGCGCCGGCGTTTGGGGTATACACACAACATGGCTGGCTCGGCCAGCGCTCGGTGCAACAAAGCCTCAACTATAGTAGAAGACAGGAAATTCCACCCCCCGCCCCATAATAACCACCCCGGTAAGCGAAGCTGTTTAGTAAACGCACCCGAAGAAGGAATCGAACAGGGCATGGCTGTTTGGTAAACGCCCACGGCCGGCTAGTAAACGCCAATTATCGGGTCTGGGTAGTTGTCCCCCCATTGATTTAGGTGGCGACATCCGAATCCTGCCACCACCAACCATCGATTCTCTGGAATCGACTGGAGGCAGGGTAGGGTTCGGATTCCGCCACGGACTCGACGAACTCCAAGCCTACCCCCGCCGCCAACAGGGCAGCCTGAATCGTTGATCGGCGAGGGAAGGGTTCAGATTTCGCTGCCGAAGCTTCCAGAGTCGCGGGGAAACGATGGCCGCATGAGGTCCCGCATGAGGCACTGCAGCATCGTACGAATCACGACTGGAACCCTAGGCCTCTCCTTGCTGCGCCATTTTCCGAGCTGGACCGATCCAGGGTGGTCCTGGAGTTCAGTCGGGCCTGTCCCCCTACAGGGGGATCTTCGACGAAGAATAACAGATTCCACCAAAAAGGTAAAAAAAGAAAAAAGAAAAAAAAAAAATAATAAAAAAAAACAAAAACGTCCCCAGACTATGTTTGGACTATTTTCTGATTATTTTTGGGGCATTATTTTCCGTCGGAGATCCCCCTGTAGGGCCTGTCCCCCTACAGGGGGATTTTCGACGAAGAATAACAAATTCCTCAAAAAAGGTAACAAAACAAAAAAAAAAACGTCCCCAGATTATGTTTGGACTATTTTCTGATTATTTTGGGGGTATTATTTTCCGTCGGAAATCCCCCAAAAAGGTCAAGCAATACTAAAACAATACCCCCAAAAAGGTCAAGCAATACTTTTAAAAAATCCCCAGAGCATGTTTGGACTATTTTCTGATTATTTGTTGGGGCATTATTTTTCGTCGGAAATCCCCCTGTACGGCAGGTTCGTGTCGTGCCGACCCCGGCGTTGGTTCCTGACACCGCGCTGGATCGTTCAACCTTGAACGATCGGCCGCTGCCGCAACGCCCGATCGTTCAACATCGATCGATTCTGGGTCGCTGGCGGCGTGCAACGTTGAACGCCCGCGCTGGGGTCGCAGCTGGTCGACACGACGCAAACCTACCGTAGGGGACACAGCCCGACTTCACCCTGGAGAGCCCGAGAGCGGGCCCCCGTGCGCCGAACTCCTCCGCCTGCCAGTGGCGACGTGGCGTGCGCACCGAGGCGCCCCCGAACGACGCCGCGCGCTCTGCAGCACGCGAGGGGGGCCTCCTCCTCCTCCCCCTTCCTCCTCCTCCTCCTCCTCCTCCCGCACGCGAGGGGGGCCTCGTTAAAGGCTTAACGACTTCTGCCGTCCTTCGACTCGCGCTGGAGCGGCCGCGAAGTGCTCGAACTTTCCCCGGAGATCTCTGGATCTACCTGGACTTACCCAGATTTATCTGGATTTACCTGGATTGACCTGGATTTGCCTCGATTTATCTGCATTTACCTGGGTTTATCTGGATCGATTCTCACAAGTCGATTGGCGAAAAGTCGACAAGCCCTTAGGGAGGGCCCCAGAGGCTCTCGGCCCCCCCGGGGAACTGGCTCTTCGCCTCGGGTTGAGTTTTGATGGCCCCATGGGGGGGCCGAACTCGTGGCAAAACACCCGCCGTCTGGATCTCAGAGGGGATCTCCGATCCGACATCCAGGACGATGTGCAAACATCCGACCCCGAACGAATATGTCGGCATGGCGACCGGACACCCAAGATCTAGAATGACGGATCCCTCGGACCCGATGTCTTGCCGGGGCTCGAGCAGTGGTGATACTTTCACGAACGCCTACAGAGGTGCCCTGGAGCCCCCTCCCAACACATAGCCCCCGCGACCTGTCCTGGAGCGCGTTGTGTGGCCCAAGACTCCAGGGTGGATGCGTCGGTGGCAACTCATGGGAGCCTCCCATACCGTCTTGTCGTCTCTTGCGAATCGACGCTCATCGACGCTAGTTGACGCCAAATCGACGCTAGTCGACGCTAGCCGACAAATCGGCGCGATCTCATCGACTCTAGACGCTAATCGACGCTAGTCGACGCCAAAGACAAGATTCAGAGGGCATGCCAGGCTCCCATCATTAGCTGCCGAGGGATGCAGAACAACAACAGCAACAACACACGTGCTGCGAGGAGGTCAGCTGCCACGCACGGCATGGCTACGGACAAGAGCTGGGCACAGTGCCCAACCGCCCATCCTGTGCAATGCCGGCATCGGTCGCTCTTGGGCAGGCGCCTTCCTGCCTCGCATGGACAACGTCCGAGGCTACACCGACTGCGAGACCTGCTGAAACCGGGCAGGAGCTGCTGCCGCTCTTCGCCACCAACTTTAAGTCGAGCCTGTCCCCCGACAGGCCGATTTTGGATGAAACATTAAAAATAATCAAACATGCAATAAAAATACTCAAACATGTGAACAACATCGTCCCCAGACTATTGTCGTTTCGATTGTGCGCCGAGTCGGGGACAGGAACCGTTTTTGGAGGCGCAAGTAATGACATGAACATGACGTGTCGGCGGTCTGCGCGGGCTTCTTGCATCGGCGCCAGAGGCGCCGCCTGGGGGGCCCCACAAACGATCCCAGATGCCCGCATGGACCTCCATGTCATGCCAGAGCCCCCCAACAAGTCCGCGAGGAGCCCGCGGGGAAATCCTGCCCAAGACACCCCGACGTGCTGTGCTTGCGGCTCGCGGTCAAGAACTCTGGGATGGCGCGTCGCAAGCTATCCCGACATGCTATCCACGGCTCAAGGTCAAGCACGTTCCCCCTCGACACGCCATACGCCCTGCCAGCGAGTGGCGTGTCGCTCCGCTCCGCTCCGCGGGGCGGGAGGCTGGGATTCGGCTCGGCACGCGGACGCGTGCGGGCCCAGGAGCGGCCGGCGCGTCGCGCCGAGGCGGGGTGGTGGGCCAGACCTGGCGGCGCGACACGCTAAGCCAACATTCTTCAGGAGATTCCGGGCTGCCGACTCCAGGAACGCGACATCCTGAATCGGTGGGCGTGTTTTCCACCACCACCACCACTATGAGTAGGAGGGGGAGGGGGTCCTCCTCCTCCTCCTCCACCTCCTTCCGGCCTCCATCTTATGGTGGGGGTGGAAAACAGGCCCATGATAAGCCGACCCGCGAAACCCGAAGGATTGGCCACAACATCCGAAGGAGCAACGAAGGGGCCCGCGACCACCAAGGAGCTGCGGAACGCACGCACATGCACCCAAGGCATCAGCGAGCCCCTGCCGACCTCGAACTGGGCCTTCCTTCGGCGACCTTGCCGTATCTTTGTGCCTTTCGTTCGTTCCTCGCCTCTTCTCCACGGTGGCTCCGGTCGCGAGCCTCTGCGCTCGGCCCCAGGGGCCCCGGTGCGGCCCGCGCGCCCCCTCGGCGCCGAGGCCGCACGGCTGGAGCCGAGCCCGCTGGCCAGCACCGCCGCGCCACTGACGGCCGGGGGCGCCGCTCGCGAGGCGGGGCCCGCTCTGGCAGCGTCGGCGACCTTGAGCGGGGGAGGGCACTGCCTCCAGAGAGGAAGAGGGAGGAGGAGGCGGAGGGAGGAGGGAGGAGGAGGGAGGAGGGAGTAGGGAGGAGGAGGGAGGAGGGAGGAGGAGGAGGGAGGAGGAGGAGGAGGAGGAGGAGGAGGAGGAGGAGGAGGAGGAGGAGGGAGGAGGAGGGAGGAGGGAGGAGGGAGGAGGGAGGAGGAAGAAGGGAGGAGGAAGGAGGGAGGAGGGGGAGGAGGAGAAGGAGGGTGGAGGGAGGAGGGAGGAGGAGGATGGGGGAGGCGGAGGAGAAGAGGGAGGGGTGCGGGGAGAGCGAGAGGGGGAGGAGGGAAAGGGGAAGCAGGAGGACGAGGAGGAGGAGGAGGAAGGGGAGGAGGAGGGGGAGGGGGCTGGCGACAGGCAGAAAAGGGAAACCAGAGTACACCCAAGATGCATCAACGAGGCTGCAATACAACCTCCCGCCCGAAGTCCAAGTCTACCCCCCTCAGGCCCGTACAGGCCTTGCTTTTGACAAAAGTTTGCCAGCGTGGATCACAAACAGTGTGCTTATAGTAATATATCGTGTGCGCTGTATGTGGAGCACTGTATGCAGTGGAACATCGGTGATGCAATCTATGATGCGCACGATATGTTGTGCAATCGAGGTTGTGGCATATATACATTGCAGCGCATGCCCCACATCTGGAGTGGGGTCCATATTCCCAGCATCCTAGGTGGATGTCTTGTTTGTCCTGCCCCCCCCTCCGCGCAGGAACACAAGACGGGAACAGTCCCCACATTTTCATATCATCATCACCACCACCATCGTCATCTTCATCACCACCACCATCATCATCATTACCATCGCCATCATCATAGTAATACTCATATTCATAATCAACATCAACATCGCCATCGCCAGTGTCACCGTCATCTTTATCGGCAGCATCATCATCCCATCGTTTTCATCATCAGCCCATCATCAGCACAGTCATGTTATCAGCATCGCCATGATCACCACCATAGTCGCCATCATCTCACAGTTCTTATCAAGCATCACTACTATCATCCCGTCATGACCATCAACCATCATCACCACTTAGTGGTTTCACGCTTAGCCCTCCAGCCAATCATCATCAGCATCATCATCATCATCATCTTCATCATCATCGTCGTCATCATCACCATCATCGTCACGTTTACGTATCATCATCACTATCACCATCGTCGTTACCATCATTCGCAACCATCGATTGCCATCGTCATCATCATAGTCATCATCATGATCATCATGATCATCATCCGCATCATCATCATCATCATCATCATCATCATCATCATCATCATCATCATCATCATTATCCTGAGCATCAGCATCATCGCCAGCGCCATCGTCACCGTCATCTTCACCGGAATCATCAGCATCGTCATCATAATCATCGTCATCATCACCATTAACTATCTTCAACAGCATCAGCACCAACATCAACACCATCATCATCGTCGTCGTCGCGCACACACTCAGGAACTCACGCACACACTCACACATGCATCTTCAATCTCGAGAGGGAGCCTCGCCCGTGAGTGAACAGCGAGGAAGTCTCGAGCGGGAGCCCCATCCCCATGGGAGGTTCGACTCCGAACGGGGTCATCCAAACCTTGTACCTGTCGTCACGTTTGGGCTCCTGCAGCCTGAACCTGGAGGAAATCTTGAACGGGGGAGACTGTTTTTTCGACACTAGCGAACATGAACCACGAGTGACCACGTGCTGGCGAGCTGCGCAAAACAAATCCTGCAAACACACGGAGGCGGCCCACCTTCCAATAGGCGAGCCAACGCGTAAAACCGTGGCTCGTGCAGGAACCTGCAGCGAGATGCGCATGCTGTCCAGGGAGGGGGGGATCAAAACTTCCACCTGGAAGCCCATCCCTCGAGGAACCGATGCACTCCGCGGCGCGATAAGCGGCTGAGAATGACCAGCGGTTGAAATTTCAACAACATCCCCCGTGCCTCTGGCACGAAGTGGAGTGCCCCAAGGCTCCCAGCTGTGCTACTGCTGTTGCAGCTAGGATTGTCATTTGTTCAGGGCCCAGACCCCCAATTTCCCAGGCGCTTGCGGGCGCTCGTGGGCGCTATTGGGCGCCCCAGGGGTGTTCCGCATGGGCCTCCAGGGCGGTTGCGACGCCCCAAACGATCCACGAAGCTTCGCGGAGCTGCCCCTCAGGCGCCCAAGACGGTCAAGGAACGCCTCTGCACGGCCCACGAGGCCCCAGTCTGCCCACGATGGCCTCAAGACGGCCCAACGTTGCCCCAAGACGCGCCCAAAGTGTCCCAATAAGTGCGAATGCCACGACAATGGACACTCTAGCGGTCCTATCATCGAATTGAAAATGTGCTTGAAATGCGGGTAAGTACCCTGAAAATGTTGCAAACCTGATTTCTACATGTTTTAAACAAGTTTAACACAGTTTTTATTCCATTGATCATCTTCCACAACCCAGGAGGACCTCAAAAGGCTCCCAAGCATCCAAACCCATCGGTTTCCATTCGGTGTTGAACAACATTTACTCGGTTTTCCCTACTTTCGGATTCCGAACGTACTAAGACGGTCCAAAGGGGCCCACAAAACTCCCCCTGAACGGCCGAAAAGGCTCCCAAGAGGGCCCCCCATACGGCCTGGGATGGCTCACGAACGGCCCAGGAAGCCCCCCAGAGGGGCCACGAAGAATCCAAGAAAATCTCTGGAGTGGCCCAAGACTTGGACCGGGAACCTAGATTTCGGCCCCTTCCCACCGAAGATAAGCCCCGAAGACTGCCCCAGAAGAGACCCCCAAAAACCCCCAGACGCCTCCGGGAGGCTCCTGGGAAACCCCCTCAAGGCGAGGCCCCACAACTGCTCCCCAATGGGCCCCCGAAAGCGATCCGAGGAGACCCCAAGAAGCATCCCTTTGGACTCTGACGACCAGGCGAGGCACGGTGGCGGATGGGCCGAAAGCCATTCGATTACAGCAACATCCCAAACGCAAGGGAAACACCCGCAACCAGAGGAGAAGGGGAAGGAAACAAAACGAGCGGGGAGGCGAAGAGGGGAAGAGGGGCGGGACGAGCAAAGCAAGGAAACGAGGAGACGACAAACGCCCCTGGCCGTGCCCGAGCGGGGCAGCGGCAAGTGAGGGAGAGCCTCAATATGACTTTGCACAGAAGCGAACATCAAAGGATTACACCAACATTCCAACGTGCAGACGGAAGGGGGAAAAAGAGAGGAAACCAACGAACATCAGAACCCCACTTTCTTCAAGCAGATGTTCCGTGCCCGGATTCCTTCGCGCATGCACTCACGATCAGCGCTTGCAATGCCTTCGGCCTCGTGGTGACCATGCCGATATGCATTGCGCACCTGGTAGGAAGCTGTCACTGGAGGGCCACTGCACGATGGCATCTGCCATATTCAGGAACCAGTCCGAGGCGAGGAGCAAGCCCGGCAAGACGGAGCTGGGGCACTGCATGTTTCTGCCACCCCGCCCTGCGCCGCCGCCCTGTCGCGCACTGCGCGCGCCGCGGACGTAGCAGCGGCAAGGGCCGAAATAATGGACTCATTGATCCTGTTGCGCAGCCAGGTGGCCGTAATGGTGCGCGTAGGTCAGCAGGTCAACGCTCCGCTCCCTGATCCGCAATGCGCCGCCTACCTCCCAGCTGGTTAACCCTGGCCTTCGCCGCGACCATCGTCAAGGACGGATCGGGGAGCTCGACCGGGAAACCCACCCCCTTTCATGTCCTTCAGCACGTCCATGGGCGCCCAGCCCCGCGGCCCCGGGAAGAGCTCCTGGCAGGCTCGGACTTCGCAATCCAGGGTGTCGTCGGGCGGGGGCTCCAGCTGACCTAAGAAAAACATGACCGAGGCGACGTATGCGTTGCACGCCTGCGCCTAAAGCAAAACGCCAGCGCCAGCGCGTCCCCCCCCGGGCAACGCGCGCAAAAACTTGACGCGGGGCTCGCCCCAGGATCTGATACCCTTCCCTATGCCCAGATCGATTCCCAAGTGCTTGGCCGCGTCCGCATGCTTCACCCAGCTGGGGGCTGTAGACGACAGGAGGGCGCGCGACCGCTCGTGGTCGATCGGGTCGGTTCGGACGGCCACTTTCTTGGACACGTTCAGGGTGAGCCAGGACAGGCGCACGAACTCGTCGAAGACGAGCTACAGCCTTCCCAACTCCAGCCTGGTCTGCGCGAGCACCATGGCAAACTCGTCCGCGAACGCCCTCTGAACAGAAAGGGGGAAAGTCCCAGGCCAGCTTTCGCAAGAGGAGGTCGGAGCACGCCGCGGGAAGCAACGGGGAGAAGGGGCACCCATGCCGGATTCCGCGCGCCAGGGGGAAGCCCGGAAAACGGGTGCCACCAAGGAAGACCTCGCACGTGTTCTCCCGGAAAAAGCTCACTATGCAGGAGAGAAGCCAGTCCGGCCAACCCAGGCTGCAGAAGAAGTGCAGCACAACCTGCTGCTCGACGGACGGGAAAGCCGCCGCCAAGTCGAAAAACAAGGCTAGCCCCCACTCCGACTCCAGTCCCGTCTTGACCATGCATTCCTCGGTGTCAATCGTGCTGCTGATCATGGGGCCCTCCGGCGAGAAGCCGCGCGGCGAGCTGGCGGTCAGCGGCTCCAGCCCCTGCTCCGCCGAGCACCGGAGGGCGCCCGCAGGTGATCGACAGCGGCAGCACCCCTCCAAGATCCAAGGGCGGCTCCCTCCCTGCCGCTGTGCCCCCGGGCTGCTCGGGTATAAGAGAAAAAAGGGCTTGTGTTATGATGTTCCAACCTACCTTAGCTTTGATTACCACAGATAATTTCGAGCCCCACAAAAAAACGAAACTCTATGATTTTCGCGTGTCGGGCCCTGGGAGACACTCGTCCGACACTATCTCGACACTCTTTCGACACTCTTCCGGGTTATTCATGGGATGTGGTCCCCAAATAGGATGGGAACAACGTAAGGCTTGCGTGGAGGTCGGGGAGGTCCGCCTCCTGCAGGGCCTGGGCCTCCGGGGAGCACAGGCCGCTCGCGGCACCGAGCAGGAGATCGGCCGCCAGGTCCTCCAGGGCGCGCCGCTGCGGCACACGGGCTCCACAGTTTCCCCGCGCCGATGGCGCCGATGGCGCCGATACATCGCCGACGTCGCCGATGCATCGCCGAAGCATCGGCGATGCGGCGCGATCCTCGGACTCAATCTGCTCGGGCCCCATCTGGGTGGCCTCCGGGGATCTTCTGACCCGGGTCAATCCAGACCCGGGTCAGCGGGAAACCAAAAACTGCAATGCAGGAACAAAAAACTGCAACGCAAGTCTTCGCAAACCCGGGTCAGCCAATATGCGCGGCCGCCTCGCGGCCACGAGCGGCTCGCTAACCCGGGTCAGCCAGAGGGGGTCTTCGCAGGATCCTGCAGGATCTGTCGCCCTGGCTGACCCCCGTTTGCATTGACCCCCATCTCAAGGCTCCCGAGGCCTCTAGGGCGGGAGGTCTCCGGCACATTTCGGCCACACGCGGCGCCGTGCGGATGGGGGGGGGGCCTAATGCTGAAGCTCTGCAGAGGGCGGCGGCTTCCGCCCAAGTGCCGCCCGCAGCGGTGACCGCCCAGGCGCGTGCCTCTCCCAGGCACAGCGTGCGGCTCCTCGGCCAGCCAGAGGAGGGGACTGCATGTCAGCATTGAGCCGGGCGTGTCCCCCTACAGGGGGATGTTGCAGGATTTCGTTTTTGAGAAGCAATCCAAGGAGTACTCCACCATACTCTAAACATGCTCACAGAAACGTGCCAGGAATATTTCTGGACTACTTTGGGATATTCCTCCTGTAGAGAGGGACAGGCCCGACTTAAGACCACATGTCAGCCGCTTCCCTCTGGCGAACTCGCTCGGCGAGGGCGGCCGTACGAGTCTCGCACGAAGGCGGCGGAGGACGACGGGGAGGCGGACAGTGGCTCGGCGGGAGGCCAGGACGCTAACTGGGGGCGGGCCAGCGCGCTGTGCCCACTTCCGTTGCTCCTGCTTCGGGCGGGCATCTTGCTGAAGGAGCTCGATGGCGACGAGCAGCGCAGGAGAGGGGAGGTCGAGAATCGAAGGAGAGGCAGCGGAGGGGGGCAGCAGGATCTTGTTTCTGGACCTGCGTTTCGCGGGGCGGATCTCAGGAAGGCGAGCTGAGTTGGCCAGCGACCGACATTCGGGCCAGACCCAAAGCGTTGCCGATGCCAAGGCAGCTCCACCAAAACCTGACCCCAGAGTGGGAGAGGAGGAGGAGGAGGAGGAGGAGGAGGAGGAGGAGGAGGAGGAGGACGAGGAGGAGGAGGAGGAGAGGGGGAAGCGGAAGAGGAGGAGGAGGAGGAGGTCCCCTGATTCTCAAGGTGCGCCATCTCTTGGCGAAGCGGGAGCAAAGCGCTAAACGGGATGAGCTCCTTCCGGGCACGGGGCTCAAGGGCCGCCAGGACGCGTCGGCTCGCCCTGCCACGTGCCACGTGGGCGCGGATGTCAAGGTCAGCAGGAGTTTCGCGGCAGATGCGTCGCTTCTTGCCGTCTCCCGCAGCTTCTGCTCCTCCGAGAGCTTGGGCAACAACTCGGACGCACGCTTCTTCAGCTATTCTGTCTTCGTCTCCGCGGTCCAGCATCTAAACAGACCGCTGCAGCTGCTCAGCGTCCCACAAAGAGAACGCCAGAGATATGACGTCGGGCCCAAGCTTCACCTCCCACATCTCCCTCGGCAGCGCCACAACAACTGGCGGCCAGTGTGCGCCCTCCTCGCACGGGCTGCTCCCAGCGCTGTAGCTGACTAGGGCTGACCCGCGGCCTTCCGGCCGCGGAGTCTGCCCGCCGCACCAGGGCCGCTCAGACGCCCACTCCGCACTGGGGCCGCTCGGGCGCCCGGTGCACGTAAGGATCGCCGATACGACGCTGGAGTAACTGTCCGTTTGGTTTACTTGGGCGGCTCGTTAGGAGCGGTCTCGGGGTGTCTGGGCTTCTTCGGGGCATGCTCGGGACATCTCTGTGGCTCAGTTCGGCTTGTGGGCCATTTTTGGCGCCCTCCTCGTCCTCCTCCGGATCCTTCATCCCGTCGATCTTCGTTCGGAGCCGTCTCGGTATGTCTGGGGCCTCCTTCGGGTCATTCTCTGGACATCTCGGTGGCTCCTGTCGGCTTGTGGGGCAATTGTGGGCGTCCTCCTCCTCGTCCACTCGATCCTTGATCCCGTCGATCTTCGATCGTCAGTCGTCGACGCTCCCCAAGAGACAAGCATCCAAGGCCTCTTGGGGGCCGTGTGGGGGCCTCTTTTCGTCCTCCTGGGGGTCTCTCGGTGTCCTTTTGGGCCGTCTGGAGTGCCTCTTGGGCCGTCTTGGGGCGATGTGGAGCCGTCCGGGGCGCCTCTCGGGCCATCTTGGGGCTGCCTTGGGGCTATCTTGGGCCGTTATTGGGCGCACTTGGGGCTGTCTTGGGTGCCTCTTCGGCCGTCTCGGGCCTCTGGAGCCGTCTTGGGCAGTTTTTGGGCCCTCCTGGAGGCGTCTGGAGGCGTTTGGGGCCATCTTGGGGGCCTGTACAGCCGCCGTGGAGAATGTGCAAACGGACAACAGGAACATAGTACCTAGATACGCTTTCCGTCGGGAATGTGACGATTTTTGCATCTTGGCACTATCCTGGGGGTCATCCTGGGCCGTCTCGGAAGCCTCCTGGCCTGCCCTGGAGGCCTCTGGGGCCGTCCTGGGGCTCGCTTGGGGTCCTGTGGGGGCGTCCGGGCGCTCTCTTGAGCGTCTCTGAGCCGCCTTAGAGCCATCTTGGGCTATTGTTTGGGGCCTCTTGGGGCTGTCTTGGGTGCCTCTTGGGCCGACCCAGCCGCCTCCCCACCCGTTCCGGGGCCGTCTTGGGCCGTTTAAGGTCTAGGGAGGGATCTCGTGTTTTCGGGGCTGTCTTGGGAGCCACCGAGGGCTCTGCCCTGCCGTGAATGGGGGGACGAGATGCTCTGGTCCCCGCAGCCGCAGTGTCCCCCTGTCCCTCCTCATCGGACGTAGATGGGGAGCGACCGAAGTGGCTGCACGTCCCCCCTGTCACCCCCAACAAGCGGAGTGGAGGCCCCAGAGCGGACAGAACCTCGATGAGGGAAGGAGGAAAAGAACAGAGGAGAAGGTCCCCCCTATCACCCTCAATCGGCCGTGAGGGGGGAGGTCTTGAGGGCAACTCTGGGCCATCCCGGAGTGGTCCTTGGATCGCTCGTGGGAGCTCCGTGAGAACTATGGGGGTCTCTTCCTGTGACCGCCCTTGGGAGCTCCGTGGGAACTGTCGGAGTCTGTCGGCAAGCGTCGGAGTCGTGTGGGCAACTCTGGGGAATCTCAGAGTGGCCCTAGGACCGCTCTTGGGAGCTCTGTGGGGACTATCGGAGTCTCCTGGGATGACCTGGGGCATCTCGGAGTGGTCTGGGGCCTGCCTTGGGGGTCAAGGGCTTTCTTGGGGTCGTTTGGGGTTAGAGAGATGTCGAAAAGGTGCCGTGGCTCGAGGGACTCTCCTTGGGAGCTCCCTGGGAACCATGGAGTCTCTTGGGAAACTCTGGGGCATGTGGGAATGGTCTCTTGGCCCATTGGGTGCTGCGGGAAGGGCGTCGTCTGGGCTCCCTTCGGCCCCTCTTCTAGCCCTCGTGGGGGTGTCTCCAGAGCCTCAAGGCCTCAAGGGGCTCTCTGGGCCCATATCGGGGCTTTGTAGGAAGTCTAAGAAGCCTCTTGGGCCGTCCTGGGGCCATGCAGGGGATCTCGGGCCGCCTTGGAGCTCAGTTTGGTGCCTGTTGGGTAGCTCCTAGGGCCCTCTTGGGGCTGCCTAGGGGCCACTGGGAGCTCTATGAGGTTGTGTTGGGCTTCTCCTGGGCAATCTTCGGGCTCGCTTGGGCCGTTTGGGTGCACTTGGCGGGGCCTCCTGGCCCGTCTTGAGCCGATCTGGGATGGCCTTGAAGCCGTCTGGGGTCATTCTTGGCCTGAAATGGCGAGAACACGGACACCCCTCAAACACCTCACGATTAGCAACGAGTTCTGGCCCCCAGGGACCATCATCGGGCTCTGGTTGGGCAAGCTACGGAAGCATGTGGCCCGTCGTCGGGCCGTCTTGGGCTTTCATAGGAACTCTGTTCGGGTTCTCCTGGGACGTCCTCCCGCCATCCCGAGCGTCTCGGAGCGGCAGAGGGGCTGCCCGAGGCCGTCTTGGAGTCACCTGGGGGCTTTCTGGAGCCGTCCGAGAGCGGCGGGGCGCTCCGGGCGCTCAGGGGTATCTCGTGACCTTTTCCCCCCTTTCGCACGCGCAACGCCCAGAATTGTAGTACAAATGACGTCGGGCTCCCTGGCTGGGGCGTTCTCTGGGGTTAGAGGTTTTCTTTGGACTACGGGTGTTCGGTAGAAGCGGCAAAGGGTGCCGGGACCTGAGGCTCTCCTGGGAGCTCATTGGCAACAATCGGAGTCTCTTGGGGGGGCTGTGGGGCATCGAGGGGTGGTCTGAGGCGTGAGTGGGGTCAGGGACTGTGATTGGAGCGTCTGGGAATCTAGAAACGGCGACGGGTGCTGAGGCTGGAGGCTCTTGAGAGATCTCCTTGGCGATTGTCGGAGTCTTTTGGGAGGCTGTAGAGCCTGTCGGAGCGGTACTTCTTCAACAGCTTTGAGGGCCCTCTTGGGCAAGTGTGGGGCCTTCTTGGGCCGTCTCGGGGCATCCTGGGGCCATATTGGGGGTCTGGGGTAGTCTGGGAGCCCGCTTTGGGCCCTCTTGTGCACTTCCTGGGAGCCTCTTGGGGCTGTCTTGGGGGGGCACCTGAAGCTCCGTTAGGCTGTCTGGGGCTGTTCTGGCTGTCGTCGGGTCCTCTTGACCAATCTTGGTGGGCTCGTCGGGGCCTCGCGGGCCAACTTGGGGCGATCTTGAAAAGACTGAAGCCCGTCTGGGCCCGTCATGGGGAGAATATCACAAACCTTGACAACTTTATGGTTTTTGCTTACTGTTCGGCCTCGTGGGGCCATTCATCGGCATCGGGGCCCTCGTGGGCCTCTCTGGAGGCTCCCGGCTGGTCTTCAGGCCCACTGGAGCCGCCATGAGGAGCTTTTCGGGTGTCCTCTTGGCCCGTCCTGCCGCACTCTTGAGCGTATCGGAGCTGTCCTGGGGCAGTCTGATGACGTCTTGAGGGCCCTCGGAGGGCCCCCTGGAGCCGTCGTGGAACGACCAGAAGCGCGGCCTCCCTGGGGCAATCTCAGGGCCTCTCTCGGGGCTCTTGGCGGGGCCTCCTGGACCGTCTTGGGGAACGACCGGGGGCTTCCTGGGACGTCTCGGGCGTGCGGGAAGCAAGGAAAGGGTGAACACGGAAACCATGGAGAAACCATGGGAAGTCGTCCATTTACTCCCGACGAGGCCTGTCCAGGGGCCTTCTCGGAGCTTTCGAGAGCGACCTGGGCGCTGCTGGGGCCCCCTGGGGATGCCAGCTCGGGCCGCCCAAAGTGGCGCTTGGGCCGCCCTGGAGCTCTCTTGGGCCGTCTTGGGGCTCATCGGAGCGCTCAGGAGCAGCCCCGAACCGCCGAATGCGCGGCCGGGGGCCGTGAGCGCGGACGGGGGGGCCACGCAGTGTTGGCCGCTTTCGCACGCGCTCCGCCCAGCATTTCAGCACAGATGGCATCGGACTCCAGCTCAGCCGCTGGTGAGGTCCAGGTCGCGTCTTCACTAACGCGCATTCCCGAGGACGACCTCGATGTGGTGAGCTCGTTCAGCCTTCTCGCACACGCTCCAGTTCCAAAGTTGTAGCCAGTGATGTCGGCTCCAACCTCGCATCCCCCCTCGCTGAGCAGCAACAGTGCCCGCTGCCAGCTTCGACCATTCTCGCTCGCGCTCGTGCTAGCGTTGTCGTTGATGACTTGGGGCACCATCTTCGATTTCACGAATTTCCCTAATGCATGCTGCGGCTAGTTACCTTCCCCGCACTCGTTGACCCCATGATTGGAATTGAGCCTGCAAATCCTTGAGCAACCAAATCGCCCGTTGCCCTTGTCCGCTTCTATCGCAAGCCAGAATCCCAGCGCTGCAGCTCATGGCGTTGGGCACCAGCTTAGCTTCCCACATCTCGCTGAGCAGCGACAGAGCCCGCTGCCATTGTCCGCCTTTCTCGCACGCGCTGATCCCAGCGCTGTAACTGATGTCGTCGGGCTCCAAGTTCGCCTCCCACATCTCGCTCAGCAGCGCAAGCGCCCAATGCCACTGGTCGCCTTTCTCACACGCGCTGGTCACAGCGTTGTAGCTGACTGGGGCTGACCCGTGGACTCCGTCCACGACATATTTCTGGAATGGTTCTCGGAGGAACGGAGAAGATGTTGTCGAAAACCTATAAGCACGGGGGCGGCCGGGGGCGCCTTCGTGTCCGAGCTCTAGCAGCGCTTTAGTTGCTTTGCCGTCACGGGGCCGCCGTCGTCGCCGTCATCGTCGGCGTCGTTGCCGTCGCTGCCGCGAGGCCACCGCCGTACCCGTCGTCGTCGTCGGCGTCGTTGTCGTGGTGTTGGTGGTGGTGGTCGTCGTCGTCGTGGGTTGTGGGCACTGGAAGGAGGCTGGCGACGTCGGTAGGACTGACCCGCGGATCCCGTCCACGAAATCTGCGCAAACTGGCATCTGATTGCGGGGCCCGACCTCGCATTCTTCGCATGCTACAGCATGCTGCTGCTTGCCGCCGTTTCTGCGTACTGTTGGTAGTGCTTGAGGCCGCTGCTGCGTGTTCTTGCTGCTTATGGCTGCAAGTTGTTGCTGATGGCCAATTCCGCTTGGTGCGTGCTTCTACCCGCTACCTGCCGCTGCTTGCTGCTGCTGTGTGCCGCCGCTGCTGCTGTCTGCTTCGTACCCACGGAAGAGATCGATGCTGCCACAGGACACTCGGAATGTCGCACGGTGGACTGCGCATGGGGGCTCACTGTGGGCGCGCAGGCTTTTGGGTGCCGTCTCTGCGCCACTCTGGGATCAGACTGTGGTGGGGACTGTGCTCCCTGCTGGCCTCTGGCGTATCTCGCCCCACTTGGGCGGCAGCGGCGCAGGGCGCCCTGGAGCTGGGAGGCAATGGTAAAGAGAAGTAGCGCCCATGTTGCTGTTCATTCGTCGGCGCTCTTTCGCTCGCGCCCGCACCCACGGAAGAGAGCAGCGCTCCCTATGCGGCCACTGTTGTCGGGCGCTTCCTTCTCCTTGGGAACCGTTTGTGGGCCTGTCGGGGTGTCTTTTCAACCTTCTGGGGGCCTTCTGGGGCCCCCTTGGACTGTCTTGCGGCCTCCTGGGGGCCTCTTGGGGCTTGGGTGCCCCGTGCGCCGTCTTGGGGCTGTCTGAAGCTGTCTTGGACGCCTCTGGGGCCGGCTTGGGGCCGTCTTGGGGCCGTCTTGAGCCGTCGGGCTGCCTTGTGTGACTCTTGGGCCGTCGTGGGAGCCTCAGGTGCACTCCTGGGGCCGTCTTGGGCGGTCCTGGGGCCGTCTTGGGCCGTCTTGGGGCCCTCATGGGGCGCTCCTGAGGCGTCCTGGGGCGATCTTGGGGGCGTGAATTGTCCTCTTCGACGCTTTGAATATGAAAAGCATGGGAATTGCGAAAATGTACCTTTGTCCTAGGGATTGGGACGAGTTTTGCTTGCGCGGGCCCTCTCGGGACTCTTTTTGGAGCCCACTTGGAGCGTTTTGGGAGCCCCTTGGGCCGTCTGAAGGCCATATTGGGCGTCTGCGAGCGCTCTGGGACCGTCTCGGAGGCCCTCTGGGACAATCTTGGGCCGCCCTTGGGGGGCCCCCGGGCCGTCTCGGGTCCGCCTCGGGGCCCCCCTGAGGGGCCCCGGGATCACCAGCACGCCTCCCAGATGGCTCCACAGTGGCCGCCCGCCAGCCCCGAGTCGGCGGGACCGATCCTGGGCCCCCGCGCCGCCGACCCGAGGATCCCGCCCGACGCGGCTGCGGCGCGCACTGCCGCGGTCGGCCGCGGCGATCCTGCCACCAGGAGGGCGAAACGCGGCATGGCCCCAAGAGGCCACAGAGGGGGCTCCAGGCCGACAGACAAGAAGGGTGAGGGATTTTGGGCCGAATCCGGCGGGGAGCGCCAAGGAAGCATCGGAGCCCCTATGGTGCGCTGGGAGGCGTTTTGGGGCCGTCCGTGGCCGTCTGAAGCCGTCTTTGGCTGCCGTTGGTGCCGTCTTCGGTGCTTCTTGGGCCGTGATCATGGGGCCTCTGGGGGTCGTTTAGGAGCCTTTCGGCGCTTCTTTTCGGCCTCCTGGAAGCCTCCTGGGGCCCTCTTGGGCTGCCTCGGGTGCCTCTTGGGCCGTGTTGAGGCGGTCCGGGGGCCGTCTGCGGGTTCTGGGGCCGTCTTGGGCATCTCTGGAGCAGTCTGGGCACCGTCTGGGGGTCGTCTAGGGCCATCCTGGACCGCTCTTGAAGCTGTCTACCCCGTGGGCCGTCAGGGGCGCCTCAGGAGCCATCCTGGGGCCATCTGGGGCCCTTGTATGGCCGTCTTGGACGCTATGAAGAGGGCAAGCCCGAGAATTGCCAACATGCATGTCTCCCCCAACAGAGGACTTGCACGCTTTTTATTGTGCTCGGGCTCTCTTGGGGGTCGTCGTGGAGCCCACTTGGAGCGTCTTGGAAGCCTCTTGGGCCGTCTGGAGGCCGTCCGGAGCGTTGTCGGGGCCGTCTGGGGGCTGCCTGGAGCCACCTTGGACGTCTCTGGAGCACCGTCTGGGGGTCGCCTTGGGCCGCTCTTGAGGCTGTCTTGGGCACCCCGCGGGCCGCGAGGGGGCGCCTCGGGAGCCGCCCTGGCCGTCTTGGACGCGGAGAAGAGGGCAAGCTCGGGAACTGCCAGAATTCACGCTTTCCCCCGGGAATGGGACGGTTTTTCGATGTTCGGGCTCTTTGGGGGCTCGTCGTGGCGCCTACTTGAAGCGTTTTGGAAGCCTCCTGGACCGCCTCCGGCCGTCTGGGGGCACTCTCGGGGGCCTCCTGGCGCGTCTCGGAACACTCCTGGGCAATGGTGGAAGCGCGCCGAGGCCTGCTGGGGCTCGCAGGGGCTGCCGGAGGGGGCCAGTCCGCTGCCACCGATCGGCGCCTCCGCGAGCGCTGGGCCAACCATTGTAGGAGAGACTAGGGCTGACCTGTGGACTCCGTCCACAACTAGGGGGAAAACAAACCTACCTCGCTTTTGACCACCCTCGCTTCCAAGAGATACCAAACGATGCCAGACTACGGCCTGTACTGCTCAGGCCGCTTGACGAGGAGGCGCGTAGTATGACTTGGTTTTGCCTGGAAGCGAAAGCGGGGTAGGTAATTCACGCTCCGAACGACATCTTTCTGGAATGGCTCTCGAAGGAACGGAGAAGATTTCGTCGAACGCCCAGAAGCACGGCGGCGGCCGGGGCGGCGGCGGCCAGACCGCGCCGTCGTGTCCGAGCTCTTGCAGCGCTCCAGCAGCTTGGCCCTGGCACACGGTTCGTGCGCCTCCCTCCTGCTGGGGGGCAGTTTTGAAATCTCTTGGGGATGCGCGCCAAAGTCTGAGCCCATCTGAAGCGTCTCAGGGGCGCCTGAGGAAGGGCTCGGGAGGCCCTCGGGGAAAGCCGCGGGGACAACCGGGGAGGCTCGCAAGAGGGGCGCCCGCTGCTACTGCTCGCCCTTCGCACGCGCTGATCCCAGCGCTGTAGCTGACTAGGGCTGACCCGTGGACCACGTCCACGACAGGGCTGAACCTAAACGGCGTTCTTCGTCTTCGGTTTGTTTTCGTGTGCCCTCGCTTTTGTCTCCAATCCGCCGTTGCTGCAAAACGAAGTCGAAACGAAAACGGCCACGAAATCACCAAGCACACACTGTTGAGGTCCAGACCTTGTCCACGACATCCGCTCCCGGTGGCGAGCGGTGTCTGGGCAGGCGTGCTGGCACCTGCCTGGTGATTTTTGTTACAGCTGCTTGATGTTGCCGAGTGCTGCTTGTAACAATTTCCGTCCTTTCGTTTGTGAAGGGGCCCCAGGACACACACATAGATACACACAAATCAAAAGATTCCCCATATCTTCCCATATTTTGGGGGTTCTCGTCTTTCCCCCCACTTCCCATATTTTTTCCATATTTTCTGACGAATCGACGATTCATTGTGTCTGAGTGTTTTTGTCCCCTCCTGAGTTTGGTCTTTCTTCTCCTGCCGCCTGCGGCAGCTGCTTGCTACGGACTGGCGCGTGTGCTAGCTTTTGCCTGGTGGTGGATGTTGCCGCCTGCCTGCTGCTGCTTGCTGCATGATGCTGCTTGGCGCTGGTGATGTCAACGCGCTGTGCCCCTGCAGCTGCTGCTCGCCGTTGCTACTGTTCCCTGCTGCTGGATCCTCTTTTTTTCAGTCCCTCCACCCTTCTCTCCCTCGATACTCCATCGTGCCAAGCATTGCTTCTACGACGACGCTTCCAAAAGCACACGCATCCAGGGCCTCTGGAGGATTATGTTTGCCTCTTGAGGGTCTCTTGGGCTGGCCCGGCGCTATCTCGGGCGCCTCTCAGTTAGTCTTGGGGCCGTCTTGGGCCCCTTGGGCCGCTCTTCGGTCTCTCTATTGGGGTTCTCTTGGGCCGTCTGGGCGTCGCTGGGGACGTCCTGGGGCTGGCTTGAGACGTCTTGGGGCGATCTTAGAGGGTTGCAAAGTGCCGAGGGCGGACCCATAGGCTCTGCCCACGAAAGCAATAATGTCAGTGTGTGTCTGCTGTCGCTTGTTGCGCTCGGTTGCTTGCTGCCGGTTCATTGCCCATGCGCGCGTGATTTACCTAGCCTGCACCGTCTTGCCGTTTGCGTGCTGCTTGCTTGATGCTTGCCTGCGGGTCTTGCGAGTTGCTCCTGTTTGCCAGGGCCCTCGGAGCGTGGAAGACAACTCCTTCGGGCGTGCGGCGAGCGTCTCGCCTCTCGTGCGCTGCGCGTGTCTTGAACGCCGGCCCGGACACCCTGCTCGCCGCCTGCGCTCCTCGCTTGCGGCCGCGACCCCCCCCCAAAAAAAGGTCTTGAGAGCAGCTTTGGAGCCTCTTCTGGGGGCCTCCTGGAAACCGCTCGGGGGCCTCTTGGGTCTTTTCGGCATCCTGGGGGCCTCTGGGGCCGCCTTGGGCGCCTCGTGAGCCGACTTGACGCTGTCTCGGGTGGCTCTCGGGCCGTCTTGGAGCCTCTTTGGGCCGTTCTTCGGGCCCCCTGGGGGTCCTTCTGGGCCTTCTTGGGCACACTCTGAGCCGTCTTGGAGCCGTCCTGGGGCGTCTTGGGGCCCTCAGGGAGGCCTGCATGGCCGTCTTGGGGCCTCTTGGAAGCCGCTCGGGGGCTTGGGGGTCTCTTCGGCCTCATGGAGGCCTCTGGGGCCGGCCCAGGGCGCCTCGTGGGCCGTCCTTGGGTCTGTCTCGGGTGGCTATCGGGCCGCCTGGGGGCCTCTTCGGCTATCTTGAGCGCCTCCTGGGCCATCTTGGAGCCCGCCTGGGTGGCTGTGGCGCTGATTCCAGGGGCGAACACGTGAACTTCGTCCACGTGGTCTAACGTTTTGGGCCGTCTTGGGCGCCTCTCGAGCTGTCGTCAGGCCGTCTTGGGCGGCTATTGGGCCATCTTGGGCGCCTCCTGGGCCATCTTGAAGCCCTCCTGGGTGGTTGTGGGGCCTTTTCCGGATCCTCTTGGACGGCCTTGGAACATATGGGGGCGCCCCAGCAGCCGTCTTGGGCCAGTCTTAAAGTGGCGAGAAGATTGGAAATCGTACAAAAACCATTGGAAATCAATGAGTTCGTTTGTGCCTGGCTGGACGGAGTCTGGGGCCGTGTAGGGGCCATATTGGAAGTGTTGGGCCGTCTCGGAGTTCTCTGTGAGCCCTCTTGGGCGGCTCTTGGGGCCTGTCTGGGAGCTCCTAGGGGCTCTCTCGCGCCGTTTTGGGGCTCTCTTGGGCCGTCTTGGGCTCCTCCAGGAGCCGTCTTGGAGCACTCCTGAGCCGTCTTGGGGCCCTTGCCGGAGCCTCTTGGGCGGCCCTGGAGCGTTCGGGGAAGGGCCGTCTTGGGCCGCTCTTGGCTCGAAACCGCGGGGACCTGAAAATCAGGCAGCAACAGCATTGGAGGAATCCATGACTCTTGGCCGTCGCGAGCCGTCTGGACGGCCTCTGGGGCCGTCCTGGGGCTACAGTGCGGGCGCGGCCACAAGAAACCCTCGCAAGAAACCCAACCCTGAGAACCCGCGCGCGAGGTGCACCTGAGGGGAAACCCGGAGCACCCCTAACGCAGCAGCTCATTCAGCGGCTGCGGGAAGTCACCGCGGAGCGCGCGGAGCGAAGAGATCCAGGATACCCTGACGAACGGCATGTGGTTTCTTTCTTGATGCGCGCCCCCACTGCACACGTCGTTCATTTCTAATCGTGCTCATCTCGACTTGTGCTCGCTTCTAACTGTTCCTGGCCCCGTAGTGGCCAGGAAGAGGCCCAGGATGGAACAACTAGAAATGAAAGCATCTTGGCCCCCCAAAAAAAATCAAAGAGCTTTCGAACACTTAGAAACGAGCGCTGTATGCAGGGACTCCCGGCCCGACCTCGGCGCTCCCCGACGGCGCCCCGGAGCGTGCTCGAGCCGCGCGGAGAGGCACGACGGGCGGCGCCAGGGGCGCCGGGGGGGGGGGGGGGCCGCCGAGGCCGCGCAGGGAGGCCCGCCGCGGCCGATGTTTGTGGCTGCTCGACGTGGCTCCCTTCCCTCTGGGCAGGGGCCGACCGTCCTGGCATGCCTGTAGCCCTGCCGCGGAGTGTTCTCGGCACCTCCCACACGTGCTGAGAGCAAGAGCTCCCTTCCCTGAGGGCCGATTGTGGCTGCTCGACATGGTTCCCTTCCCTTGAGCAGGGGCCGACCGTCCTGGCATTCCTGTAGTCCTACCACGAAGTGTTCTTAGAATCCAAAAATGTTCTGAGAACGAAAACAATGCTCTTAGAACATGAACCCGATGTGGTAAAACAAGACAGGGTCCGCCAGAAATGTTCTAAGAACAGCTTGTGGATATCACAAAAAGGTTCTTAGAACATGTTTGATAGGGCTATAGGCAAAACAAGACGCTTCACCACTCACTGCTTGATTCCCGCTCGCGCTTCCCCTGGCCATGCAGGAGAGTTGACGTCGGGCTCCAGCTTCGCCGCCCGCATCTCGCTCAGCAGCACCAGGGCCGGCTGCCACTGCTCGCCCATCTCGCACGCGCTGATCCCAGCGCTGTAGCTGATGACGTTGGGCTTCAGCTTCGCCTCCCACATCTCGCTCAGCAGCGCAAGCGCCGGCTGCCACTGCCAGCCCTTCTCGCACGCGCTGATCCCAGCGCTGTAGCTGACTAGGGCAGACCTGTGGACTCCGTCCACGACATCAGCTCGACGTGGCGAGGGGTCTCTGGGCAAGCGCGGGGGGGTGCGGCTGCAGGGCCGAAAGGCAATCAGCTGCTGCTGCTGCTCGGAGGTCCTGCTGCTTCCTCCCCCTCCTCCTCCTCCTCCTCCTCCTCCTCCTCCTCCTCCTCCTCCTCCTCTTCCACCTGCTTCTCCTCTTTCGCTGGATTCTCCATGCCCTCGGTCGGCAATCGTCGATCCTACGACGACTCTCCCCAACAGAGAAACATCGAAGGCCCTCGGAGCGTCCAACATTGTTCTTTTGTGCCTTCGATATGCCGGTCGCCTCTCGTCCGCTCCCCCCCTCCTGGAAGCAATTCTGAGGCCACTTAGGGCTTCGTGGGGGCCGTTTGGGGATCTCTTGGGGCGTTTTTGCCTGCGATATGCCTGTCGCCTCTCGTCCGCTCCCCCGCTCCTGGAGGGAATTCTGAAGCCACTGAAGGCTTCGTGGGGGCCGTTTCGGAGCCTCTTCGGCCTTCTTTTGGGCCTCCCGGGGGGGCTCTTAGGGCCCTCTCGGGCCGTCTTGGGTGCCTCTTGGGCCGTCTTGGGGCCGTCTGAGGCCCGCCTCGGCGCCTCTTGGGCTGTCTTGGGCCGTCTTGGGCCGCTCCTGGGGCCGTCTTGGGTGCCTCTTGGGCCGTCTGGGGCGCCTCCTGGGCCGTCCTGGGGCCGTCCTGGGGCGTCTTGGGACCGTCTTGGGGCCGTCCTGGCCCGTCTTGGGGCTCTGTTGGGGTCATCTTCGGCCGTCTTGGGGCGGTCGGGGGGACTTCTTGGGCCGTCTTGGAGCGTCGGGAAACCGAAGAGGCGAGGAGGCCGAAAACATCGAAAAACACAATAGAAATCGACGATTGCTGTCGCTCGGGGCCCTCTTGGGAGGCCTCTTGGGAGGCCTCTTCGAGCGTCTTGGACGCCTCTTGGGCCGTCTGGGGCGAATCTCGGGCGTCTTGGGCCCATCTTTAAGCGTGCCGGGGCTCTCCGGGGCCGTCTTGGGGGCTTCTGGGGGCCCTCTCGACATGTCCTGGAGCCTGCCTGGGCGTCCCGGGGCGGCCCGGGGCCAGCCCAGGGCGGTTTTGGTGCATTGGGGCCTGCGCCCTTCTGGCACGCACTGGGCCCTGCAATGTAGTAGAGACTAGGGCTCACCCGCGGCCTTCTGGCCGCGGAATCTGCCCGCCATGGCGTGGACGTGGAAGTGGAGCTCTGGGGCCTCGCGGGTAAGGGGAGGTTGGAGGGGACGGCGTGGATGGAGGAGGTGGCCGCTGGAGGTGGAGGTGAGCGAGGGATGCATGCAAGCAGGCCTGAAGGCAGGAACGCGGTGGTGGAGGCGGTGCCAGTGGAAGCACACCCATGTAGGCATGACACGGCGTGGACAAAAACTGTTTCTGACGCCGCAGCCTGTGTTCATCATAGCTTCTGTGGGGAGGGTAACCGTGAGAAGTGTATCTGCTCTTCGCCGGGTCCGAATGATAATTTGATCTGGTAGTGTGGTGACAATGGGGGCAGTGGGCGCGGCATAGGAGGCCCGCAAGAGGGCGGCGAGACGGCCCAAAAGGTCTCCAGGACGGGCCAAGAGGCTTCCCAGACGGCCCCAGAGGGCCCCACGAACTCCCTAAGACGGGCCCCAGTGCGAGGACTCGAATCGACCTTTCGAGCGCACCGCCCCAAGACGACCCCACCTGGCGCAGAGATGGCTCCCAGAGGGTCCAAGTAAGCCCCCAAGACGACGCTGGAAGTTCGACGTTCCCCAGGAAAATGCCTCTTGGGGGCCGTTTGGGGGCCTCGTTTCGTCCTCCTGGGAGTCTCTCGGGGCCCTCTTGGGCAATCTTGAATGCCTCTTGGGCCGTCTCGGGGCGATGTGGGGCCGTGTTGGGCGCCTCTCGGACCATCTTGGGGCCGTCTTGTGGTCATCTTGGGCCGATATTGGGTGCTTTTGGGGCTGCCTTGGGTGTTTCTTGGGCCGTCTCGGGCGCCTCTGGAGCCGTCCTGGACGGCCCAGAGACCGTCGTGGAGACTGTGCAGACGGAAAGACTTGGAGACGGGGCGGTGGGGGCCTCAACAGCCGTCTTGGACACGGGGCGGTGGGGCCGTCGTGGGCCATTATGAACTGCTCTTGGGGCTGTCTTGGGTGCGTCTTGGGCCGTCTCGGGCGCCTCTGGAGCCGTCCCGGGGCCGTGTGGAGCCGTTTGGGGGCCCTCCTGGGGGCCTCTGGGCGCGTCTTGGGGAGAGCTGGGGGACCTGTATAGCAATCTTGGACGCTACGAGAACGAAAAAGCAAGATATTGCGGAAATTTGAGTTTCCCGTCGGGAATGGGACGTTTGGGCCTCTTGGGGCTCTTCTGGAAGCCCTCCTGGGCCGTCTTGGGAGCCTCCTCGCCTGCCTTGGAGGCTTCTAGGGCTGGCTGTCTTGGGGCTCCCAAGGGTGCTCTGAGGCCGTCTTGGCGCCCCCTGGAGCCTCTCGGAGCCGTCCCGAGGCCGTTTTTGGTGCATCTGCGCCCCGGAGGGCGCCCTGGAGGGCCTGGGAGTTGGATTTTCTCGCACGCGCGGATCCCTGCATTGTAGAAGAGACTGGGGCTGACCCGTGGACTCCGTCCACGACATCTTTCTGGAATGGTTTTCGGAGGAACGGCGGATATATTATCGAAAACCTATAAGCACGGCGGCGACGGGGGCGGCGGCAGCGAGACCGCGCTTTCGTGTCCGAGCTCTAGCAGCGTTCCAGCAGTTTGGCCGTCGCGTGGCCGCCGTCGTCGCCATCATCGTCGGCGTCGTTGTCGTCGCCGCCGAGAGGCCGCCGTCGTACCCGTCGTAGTCGACGTCGTTGTCGGGTGGTGGTGGTGGTGGTGGTGGTGGTGGTGGTGGTCGTCGTCGTCGTGGGTTGTGGGCACCAGAAGGAGGCTGGCGACGTCGATACAACTGGCCCGTGGACTCCGTCCACAAAATCTGCAAGAACTAGCCTCTGATTGCCGGGCCCGGCCTCACATTCCGCGTATGCTGCTGCGTGCTGCTGCTTGCTGCCGCTTTTGTGTATTCTTGGTCGTGCTTGAGGCCGCTGCTGCGTGTTCGTGCTCTTTGTGGCTGCAGGTTGTTGCTGATGGCCATTTCCGCTTGGTGCGTGCTTCTACCCGCTGCCTGCCGCTGCTTACCGCTGTGTGCCGCCGCTGCTGCTGTCTGCTTCGTGCCCACTGGAAAAATCGATGCTGCCCCAGGGCACTCGAAATGTCGCACGGTGGATTGTGCATGGGTGCTCGCTGCGGACGCGGAGGGAGCCACGTAATTTTGGGCGCCGTCTCCGCGCCCCTCTGGGATGAGACTGTGCTGGGGACTGCGCTCCCTGGAGGCCTCTGGTGTATCTCGCCTCACTTGGGCGGCAGCGGCGACGAGGGCAACGCTTCCTATGCGGCCACTAATGGCGGGCCCTTCCTTCTCCTTGGGAACCGTTTGGGGGCCTCTCGGGGTCTCTGTTCGGCCTCCTGGGAGGGGCCTTTTGGGACACCCTTGGACCGTCTTGCGGCCTCCTGGGGCCTCCTGGGGCCCTCTTGGGCCGTCTTGGGTGACCCCCCCTTGCGCCGTCTTGGGGCTGTCTGCGGCCGTCTTGGACGCCTCTGGAGCGGGCTTGGGGCCGTCTTGGGGCCGTCTGGGGCAGTCTTCGGACGCTCTTGGGGCTGCCTTGGTGACTCTCGGCCCGTCGTGGGCGCCTCAGGAGCGGTCCTGGGGCCGCCTTGGGCCGTCCTGGGGCCGTCCTGGGGCCGTCCTGGGAGCCTCATGGGGGCCTCCTGAACCGTCTTGGGCCGATCTTGGGGGCTAGTATTGTCGTCGTGGACGCTGTGAAGACGAAAAGCACGGTGGTTGCGAACATGCACGTCTTCCATACATTTTGGAACGATGTTTGCTTGTGCGAGCCATCTCGGGCGTCTTCTGCGAGCCCACGTGGAGCGTTTTGGAGCCTCTTGGGCCGTCTTGGGGCTATCTTTAAGTCGGGCCTGTCCCCCTACAGGGGGGCTTTCGGCGAAAAATAACACATCCCCCCAAAATAATCAGAACAGCAAAATTTTAAGAATAGTCTGGGGAGTATGTTTTGAACATGTGTTTGCCTGTTTGTTGTATTTTTGGGGGGGATGTTTTAACTTTCGTCGAAAATCACCTGTAACTGGCCCCGGGGTGCGACAGGGAGGAGTTATTCACAAGGAAAGCAATGGAGGAGGAGGAGGAGGAGGAGGGAGGAGGAGGAGGAGGAGGGAGGAGGAGGAGGAGGAGGAGGAGGAGGAGGAGGAGGAGGAGCAGGAGGAGGAGGAGGAGGAGGAGGAGGAGGAGGAGGAGTAGGGGGACAGGCCCGACATAAGGCTATCTTGGACCGCCTCGGGGCCGCCCGCGGCCCTCGGGCCTCCGTGGGGAGGCCCTCCGAGGCCGTCGTGGAGCGCCTCGGGGGCCGCCCGGGAGCGCCTCGGGGGCCCCGCCGGAGGGCTCTGCTCGAAGGGGCCCCGGGACACACAAGTAAAGACATACAAATATCAGGGGGACGTAAGACCTGGGTAGAGGGGACGCGGAAATCCCCGACGAGGTCGTCAACAAAAAGGACGAGGCCGAGCCTGCATTTTTTGACGAGGCCTCCCGCTGCAGACATCCCGAGAAACTGCTCCTCGTCAAAATCCGAGGCGCGGTCGTCAAAAAACGATGGCGAACCCGAGTCCTGGCAAACCCGGGTCTTACGCTCCCCCGGAAATAAAAGGATTCCCTTATATTTTCATATATTTTCTGGGTTTTTGTCTTCCTCCCCACTTCCCATATTTTCCCAGATCTTCTGGGGAATCGACCATCCATTGTGTCTCTGTGTTTTTTCCCTCTGAACTACTGACAATTGGCCTTTGTTTCCTTTCGGCACGCGTTTCTGCCGGCCACGCAGGAGATGACGTCGGACTCCAGCTTCGCTTCCCGCATCTCGCTCAGCAGCGCAAGCGCCCGCTGCCACTGCTCGCCCTTCTCGCACGCACTGATCCCAGCGTTGTAGCTGACTAGGGCAGACCTGTGGACTCCGTCCACGACATCAGCTCGACGTGGCGAGGGGTCTCTGGGCAAGCGCGGGGGGGTGCGGCTGCAGGGCCGAACGGCAATCATGATGGCGTCGGGCTCCAGCTTGGCTTTCCACATCTCGCAGTGCAGCGCCTCCTGGGCCTTCTTTTGGGCCTCCCGGGGGGGCTCTTAGGGCCCTCTCGGGCCGTCTTGGGTGCCTCTTGGGCCGTCTTGGGGCCGTCTGAGGCCCGCCTCGGCGCCTCTTGGGCTGTCTTGGGCCGTCTTGGGCCGCTCCTGGGGCCGTCTTGGGTGCCTCTTGGGCCGTCTGGGGCGCCTCCTGGGCCGTCCTGGGGCCGTCCTGGGGCGTCTTGGGACCGTCTTGGGGCCCTCCTGGCCCGTCTTGGGGCTCTCTTGGGGTCCTCTTCGGCCGTCTTGGAGCGGTCGGGGGGACTTCTTGGGCCGTCTTGGAGCGTCGGGAAGCCGAAGAGGCGAGGAGGCCGAAAACATAGAAAAACACAATAGAAATCGACGATTTCTGTCGCTCGGGGCCCTCTTGGGAGGCCTCTTGGGAGGCCTCTTCGGGCGTCTTGGACGCCTCTTGGGCCGCCTGGGGCGAATCTCGGGCGTCTTGGGCCCATCTTTAAGCGTGCCGGGGCTCTCCGGGGCCGTCTTGGGGGCTTCTGGGGGCCCTCTCGACATGTCCTGGAGCCTGCCTGGGCGGCCCTGGGCGGCCCGGGGCCAGCCCGGGGCGGTTTCGGTGCATTGGGGCCTGCGCCATTCTGGCACGCACTGGGCCCTGCAATGTAGTAGAGACTAGGGCTGACCCGTGGACTCCGTCCACCACATCTTTCTGGAATGGTTCTCGGAGGAACGGCGCAGATTGCACCGAAAATCTACAAACACGGCGGCGGCTCGGGCGGCGGCAGCGAGACCGCGCCTTCGTGTCCGAGCTCTTGCAGCGCTCCATCAGCTTGGCCCCGGAGCACTGCTCGTTCACCCCCCTCCTATTGAGGGCAGTTTCGAAGTCTCTCGGGGATGTGCGTCGAAGTCGAAGCCCATCTGAGGCGTCTCGGGAGCGCCCGGGGAAGGGCTCGGGAGGCCATCGGGGAAAACCACCGAAAGCGCCGGGGAGGCTCGCAAGGATCTACAGGCAGGGCCCAAGAGAGCTGAAAGAACATTTGAAATTCAGTAAAATCTTAACAGAAACCGCTGTTGGGTGGGCCATCACCTCCGGGCACGCCTTGATGGTGCGATCCAGTCGCATCGCCGCCAACGACAGGGTTTGTTCGCCAAGTCTCATTCTGTTCGCCCTGAGGGTCTGTGGTCCGAAGAGTGCAGAGAGGTGCCTGGGTCATATCAATTGGCTGCTGTCCCAGGGGTCCGGTCTGGTTGGCCCGAAGAGTTTGCCAAGGCCCCTGGGGGAACAGAATGGCACAGCATATCGGGCAAAGGGGGGCGGTAGCTGGCCTGTCAGACCGGCGTTCGTCTTCTGCCCAAGCGGCGCGGGGCCCACGGGCCCCAGGGTTGGCGGCCCGCTGGGTTTCCTCTAGTTCGCCCACAGGGTTGGAGGAGGCCTCCAGGCGAACAGAACGGGGCAGGACGATGAATGTGGGAGACTTGTCGCAAGCTCCCAGCCCCCCCAAGTGTTCGCCCGAAGGGTGTGGGGCCATGTTGGCTCCCTCAAAGGGCCGTCATGGAGCCTTTCTATGCCCGTCTTGAGGGCGCCGTCTGCCGTGATGGGGCCGTCTTGGTTCGTCGTGGGCCCCTCATGGGCGCGTCCGTAGGCCGTCGTAGGCCAGCCTGCCCGGAACTGACGCGGGCCCTCTTGTTCGGGTCGAACTTGGGGGCCATGGCGGCAGGATCCAAGATCGAGGGGGGGCGCCGCGAAAGCAGGATGCAAGCGAGGGAGCTCGTCGAGGTAAGACAACAAGCGAAATGGGCGGCGTTGCACGGGGCTGACAAAAGGATCGTCTGGATGGTGGATGGCGCGCCCGTCGTCGTCGTCGTCGTCGTCGTCGTCGTCGTCGTCGTCGCCGCCGCCGCCGTCGCCGCCGCCGCCGCCGCCGCCGTCGTCGTCGTCGTCGTCGTCGTCGTCGTCGTCGTCGTCGTCGTCGTCGTCGTCGTCGTCGTCGTCGTCGTCGTCGTCGTCGTCGTCGTCGTCGTCGTTGTCGCCGTCGTCGTCGCCGCTGCCGCCGCCGTCGTAGGAGGGTGCTGAAAGGGCCCCAGATCACCCCAGGTCCCGGGACGCGAGAACGATCCCCGGTGCGTGGGCCGTGGCGTTGCCCTGGGGGCCGATTCTCGGAGGCCGAGGTCCAGGAGGACGCGTTTTGGTCGGGGTGATCCGCGGCTTTTCCCGCAGGGGCCTGCGGGTAGTTTTTCTGTAAAAACCGGCGTGGAGATCCCTCTGGCGGCGTCTGTGGCGCGACTGGAGGGGGGGGGGCCTGGGCCCCGAATCCTAGCCCGAGGCCGAGCCCGTGCTTTGAGCCCGAGCCGAAGGCCAGGTCGGAGCCCGACCCCGAGCCCGAGCCAGTGCCCGAGCGGAGGCCCCAGCCCAGGCTCGAGCTCCAGTCGAAGCTCGAGCCCAAGCCTGAGCCCGGGCCCGGGCCGGAGCACGACTCAGGCCCGAGCGCCGAGCCCGAGCCCAGACTGAAGCTCGAGGCCGAGCCCGATCCCGAGCCCGGGCCCGAGCCCAGAGCTCGAGCCTGAGCCCGAGGCGGAGCAAATTTTCGGAGGGGGGCGTTTTGTCGTTGCTTTCAGTGTGTGGCCCCGCAGGGGCTGCCGGGGAGTTTTTTGTGAAAACCTGCCCGGAGGTCCCTGTGGCGATGCCGTTTGGGCTGCCTGGCGCCAGGGCCGCCGACAGCGACGACGACGGGGACGAGGCACTTTTCCTGTCTGGCCATATGCAGGCGCTGGACCGCCGAGGAGGCGTCTTGGGACCGTCTGGAGCCCTCTTGGCCCGTCTTGAGGCCCTCTGGGCCTCGTCGGTGGTCTTGGAGCGGTCTTGGGGACCTCTTGGGCCGTCTTGGAGCGCAGGGACGGCGAAAAGGGGAGAATGCGAAAAACATCGAAAAACACAATGGAAATCGACGATTTCTCCCGCTCGGGGCCCTGCTGGGAAACCTCTTGGGGCATTTTGGCCGCCTCTGGGGCCGTCTTGGCCCAATCGTCGGCGTCTTGGGCCCATCTTGGGGCGTCCCGGAGCCCTCTGGGGCCGTCTTGGGGGCCTCTTGGGGCCCTCTTGGCGCGTCTTGGGCCGATCTTGGGGCGTCCCGGGGCACTCTGGGGCCGTCTTGGGGGGCCGTCTTCGGCTGTCTTGGGGCGTCTTGGGACCGTCTGGGGGCCCTCTTGGCCCGTCTTGAGGCCCTCTTGCGGGCCTCGTCGGTGGTCTTGGAGCGGTCTTGGGGACCTCTTGGGCCGTCTTGGAGCGCAGGGACGGCGAAAAGGGGAGAATGCGAAAAACATCGGAAAACACAATGGAAATCTACGATTTCTCCCGCTCGGGGCCTTGCTGGGAAGCCTCTTGGGAGGCCTCTTGGGGCATTTTGGCCGCCTCTGGGGCCGTCTTGGCCCAATCTTCGGCGTCTTGGGCCCATCTTGGGGCGTCCCGGAGCCTTCTGGGGCCGTCTTGGGGGCCAATGGAGGCCCCCTTCGCGCGTCTTGGGCCCATCTTGGAGCCTCCCGGGGCCCTCTGGGGCCGTCTTGGGGGCCTCTTGGGGCCCTCTTGGCGTGTCTTGGGCCTGCTACGCTTTTTGACCAGAATCGCCCTTCTCGCACGCGCGGGTCCCTGCATTGTAGTATAGACTAGGGCTGACCCGTGGACTCCGTCCACGACATCTTTCTGGAATGGTTCTCGGAGGAACGGCGCAGATTGTACCGAAAATCTACAAACACGGCGGCGGCTCGGGCGGCGGCAGCGAGACCGCGCCTTCGTGTCCGAGCTCTTGCAGCGCTGCAGCAGCTTGGCCCAGCGCACTGCTCGTTCACCCCCCTCCTATTGAGGACAGTTTCGAAGTCTCTCGGGGATGTGCGTCGAAGTCGAAGCCCATCTGAGGCGTCTCAGGAGCGCTCGGGGAAGGGCTCGGGAGGCCATCGGGGAAAGCCACCGAAAGCGCCGGGGAGGCTCGCAAGGATCTACAGGGAGGGCCCAAGAGAGCTTCAAGAAAATTTGAAATCCAGTGAACTCTTAAGAGAAACCGCTGTTGGGTCGGCCATCACCTCCGGGCGCGCCTTGATGGTGCGATCCAGTCGCATCACCGCCAACGGGAGGGTTTGTTCGCCATGTCCCATTCTGTTCGCCCAGAGGGTCTGTGGAGGCCTTCGGGCGAACAGAACGGGACAGGGCAAGGAATGGGGAAGACATGTCCGAATCTCCTGGGCCCCCCAGATGCTCGTCCGAAGAATGCGGAGAGGTCCCAGGGTCATATCAATTGGCTGCTGTCCCAGGGGTCCGGTCTGCTTGGCCCGAAGAGTTTGCCAAGGCCCCTGGGGGAACAGAATGGCACAGCATATCGGGCAAAGGGGGGCGGTAGCTGGCCTGTCAGACCCGGCGTTCGTCTTCTGCCCAAGCGGCGCGGGGCCCACGGGCCCCAGGGTTGGCGTCCCGCTGGGATTCCTCTTGTTCGCCCACAGGGTTGGAGGAGGCCTCCAGGCGAACAGAATGGGGCAGGACAATGAATGTGGGAGACTTGTCGCAAGCTCCCAGCCCCCCCAAGTGTGCGCCCGAAGGGTGTGGGGCCGCGTTGGCTCCCTCAAAGGGCCGTCTTGGAGCCGTCTAGGCCCGTCTTGAGGGCGCCGTTTGCCCTGATGGGGCCGTCTTGGTTCGTCGTGGGCCCCTCATGGGCGCGTCCGTAGGCCGTCCTGGGCCCATCGGGGTCCTCGTGGGGCTGTCTTGGAGCCGTCTGGGACCGTGAGGAGGCCGCCTTGGAGTCGTCTTGGGCCCCTCCTGTGCGCCTCCTTGGGCCGTCCTGGGCCCAGCAGGGGCCGTGTTGGCACCCTCTTGGGGCTGTCTTGGAGCCGTCTTGAGCCGTCGCAGCGCGCCTTGGGTTGTGCTGGGTCCGTCTTGGCCCGTCTTGGGGCCTTCCTGGGCGGTTCCTCGGACCCTCCTGGGACTTTCTGGGGCCTCTTGGTGCATCGGACCGCCGAAACGGCGGGAAACGCAAAGGGTGTAACAGTAAACAATGGAAAATTGACGATTTTTGCCAGCTGGGACTCTCTTGCCATCTTGGCCCGTCTTGAGGCCCCGACCGGGCGCGTCCTTGGGCCGTCCTGGGCGCACCCTCCTGGGACCGTCTTGGAATCGTCTTGGGCCGTCTTCAGCGCGCCTTGGGCCGTCCTGGGGCGGTCTGGGGCCGTGTTGGCACCCTCACGGCGAGGAAGCTCGGAGGCGGGCTCGAGGCCTCTTCGGGGCCATTTTGGAAGCTGTTGGGGCCTCTGTAGGGGCCTCGTTTGGGCTCCTTGGGAGCCTCCTGGGGCCTCTTCGGGGGATTCTTGGCGGCCCCTTGGGGCCTCTTGGGGGCCTGTTTGGGCCTCCTGGCGCCCTCTTGGGGCGGAAGGCTCGGATTTTCGGTCCGTGGTCCCCCTCTTGGCCCCCTCTTGGGCCTGTCTTCGGGCCCTCGTGGGCCGTCTTGAGCGTCTCTTGGGTCGTCTTGGGGCCCTCTTGGGCTGTCTTGGGGCGCTCTTGGAAACCTCTTGGGCCGTTCTGGGGCGCTCTTGGAGGCCTCTTGGGCTGTCTTCGAGCGTCGGAAAGCGGAAAAGGCGAGAAGGCCAAAATCCTTCCAAAACCGTCGTAAAGCGGATGATTTTGAGGCCCAAAACCGTCCAAAACCTCCTGAGGCGGTCCTCTCGTCCGCCTCCCTCGCTTCGAAGCAGTTTTTCTTTTTTTTTAGCAAAAGCATTCACCAGCTTCTTTCCCCACACCGATACCGCACATAATCCGCTTCCCCTCATGGGGGCTATGAGCGCTCCCCAAGATGAGCCGCTGCTACCCACCGGCATTGCGCACGGACACGGCCTCGTATCGCTCTGAAGCTGTTTAGCGGCAAAGCTCGAAAAAAGGTGGGCCGGGTAAACGTCACCACAAACAAGGAGGAGGAGGAGGAGGAGGAAGAGGAGGAGGAGGAGGAGGAGGCAAGGAGGAGGAGAGGTCAACGTGGTTGTTAAAACCTGCTGCATTGTGCAGCATCTGCTGGACATACACAGGCACAAAAGTGAAACAGCGCAGGAGGAAGGAGGCGGAGGGGAAGCCAGGGAGACAAGCCCGAATCAAAGAGCACGCTCAAGCCAACCTGCAATAGGTGAGCCGATGCATGTACTCACACCCTGGAACAAAATGGATAATTGCAGATCTATGCATCCCTTGCGGCCCAAATGGCCACGTCGATAAATCCACAACGGAACAAGAGAGGAGCCCGGGGGAGGGGAGGCGACGGGGGAGGACAGGAGGGGCGGAGAAGCGGGGTGCTCAAGGCAGCACTTCCTGACACTAAACGACGAGCTGAGCTCAGCCTGAAGATTTTCAAGATCATGCAAGATCGCCCGATGAGCATGCATCTTGGGCATGCGGCTGGCAAAAAACGGCGGGGCCAGGAGCGCCGCCGAAACTGCGGGCCGCGTGCGGAAGACCAGCCGCGGGCAATTCAAGGAAAAGGAAGGGGCGAGAGCGGAGGGAAGGCGAAGGAGAGGGAGGAGGAAGAAGGGGACCTGGTACCAGGTGGCCAAGAGGGCGCACTCGCCGTGGAGCACACGGTGGTTGCCGCGAATGCGTATGGTGCTCTTCACTCGGGCTCCCACCAAGGTGATGTGAGCCTGAGAAGTGCGGTCGCTTCGAAGCAGTTTTTAAGCCCCGTGGCACCTCTTGGGGATCTCTTTTGGGCTCCTGGGGGCCTCTTGGGCCTCCACTGGATTCGCTGCCCTCGGTCGGCAATCGTCGATCCTACGACGACTCTCCCCAACGGAGAAACATCGAAGGCCCTCGGAGCTTCCAACATTGTTCTTTTGTGCCTTCGATATGCCGGTCGCCTCTCGTCCGCTCCCCCCCTCCTGGAAGCAATTCTGAGGCCACTTAGGGCTTCGTGGGGGCCGTCTGGGGATCTCTTGGAGCGTTTTTGCCTGCGATATGCCTGTCGCCTCTCGTCCGCTCCCCAGCTCCTGGATGGAATTCTGAAGGCACTGAAGGCTTCGTGGGGGCCGTTTCGGAGCCTCTTCGGCCTTCGTTTGGGCCTCCCGGGGGGGCTCTTAGGGCCCTCTCGGGCCGTCTTGGGTGCCTCTTGGGCCGTCTTGGGGCCGTCTGAGACCCGCCTCGGCGCCTCTTGGGCTGTCGTGGGCCGTCTTGGGCCGCTCCTCGTCTTGGGTGCCTCTTGGGCCGTCTTGGGCGCCTCCTGGGCCGTCCGGGGGCCGTCCTGGGGCGTCTTGGGACCGTCTGGGGGCCCTCCTGGCCCGTCTTGGGGCTCTCTTGGGGTCCTCTTCGGCCGTCTTGGAGCGGTCGGGGGGGCTTCTTGGGCCGTCTTGGAGCGTCGGGAAGCCGACGAGGCGAGGAGGCCGAAAACATCGAAAAACACAGTAGAAATCTACGATTTCTGTCGCTCGGGGCCCTCTTGGGAGGCCTCTTGGGAAGCCTCTTCGGGCGTCTTGGACGCCTCTTGGGCCGCCTGGGGCGAATCTCGGGCGTCTTGGGCCCATCTTTAAGCGTGCCGGGGCTCTCCGGAGCCGTCTTGGGGGCTTCTGGGGGCCCTCTCGACATGTCCTGGGGCCTGCCTGGGCGGCCCGGGGCGGCCCGGGGCCAGCCCGGGGCGGTTTTGAGACATTTGAGCCTGCGCCCTTCCCGCACGCACGTGCCCCTGCAATGTAGTAGAGACTAGTGTGAACCCGTGGAAAATCCATGGCCCGCAGATCCAGGCGTTGGTCCCGAACGCGCACGTGTCGGAAGCGCTGGAAGCGTCAAAGTAATGTGTTGTTGCTAATCGCGCGAGGCCTGGGCGCGATTAGCAGAAACACGTAGGTTTTCAGACACAATCAGAGTAAGGAGGCTCGAACGATCTTACAGAGTCCCTGTGCGCGAGAAGTTCGATGTGGGGGGTGGACGCGTGGGGGCCAGAGTTGGGCGTTACGTTGGGGGGCCTCGTTCGAGGGCCACGTTGGGGGGTCTCGTCAGAGGTTCATGATTGGGGGCAACGTTCGCAGCCCTGCCGGGGGCCATGTTTGGGGGCCGCGTGCGGGGTTCGGGGGCACATGTGACGGTCGCGTTTGAGGGTGCGGGGTTCGGGGGCAGATGTGACGGTCACGTTTGAGGGCAATGGTTGGGGGCTGTGTGTCTTGGGGCCACGTTTGGGGGCGCCTGGGGGCTACGCGTGGGGTTGACGTTCGGGGGCCACGCTTACTGGGGCGGTAGGGGCGACCTTCGGAGGCTTTGTGTGGGGTTGCCTTTGGGGGTCCCGTTTGGAGGCCACGCGTGGGGCCGACGTGTAAGGGGCCACGTCCAGTGGCGATCCCAGAAAGCAGTCGGGGAGCCGCGGGGGCACTGACCTGGAAGCGTGAAAAGGAATGGGTTTTTGCCAATCGCGCTGGGACTGTGCGCGATCACCCCAAACTCAAGGCATGGTCCACGGGGCCCTCGAGGCACGTCTCTGGGGCATTTCGAGGCCGTCGTGGGGCTCTGGCCGGATCGGCTTCGGCTCTCTTGGACGTCTTTGGGGCCGTCTTGGAGCGATGTGGGCGTCCGGGAGCCGTCGGGGAGCGCTCCAGGGGCGTCCTGGGGGCGTCGGGGAGCGGATCAGAGCTCTGGCAGGTCGAAGCCAGCAGAACCGAGAGAGCAGCGGTGAGGCCCCCGATACAGCCAAGGGTGCTGGTACTGGTATACGTAGGGTCCCCGAACCGGCTGTAGTGGCCTGAGGGCAATCTCGCCGAGGGCCTGAGATCTCGTGGATGCTGGTTAGGATCTCGTGGTTGGCCTCTCGGGAGCCTCTGGGAGACAGTTTGGGGGCTTCTTGGTAGCAGTTTGGGGGCGTCTTGGGGCCTCTTGGGCCCTCTTTTGGGGCCTCTTGGGGGCCTTTTGGGGCGCTTGGCGGCCTCTGGGGGGCCTCTTGGAGCCTCTGTGGGGCGTCCTGGGGCCTCCTGGGGATGTCTTGGGAGCGTCCCGGCGTTTCTTTGGGGCGTCTTGGGGCTTTCTGGGGGCCTCTTGGGGTGGAGGCCTGGATTTTTCGGTTCCGGGTCCCTGTCTTGGACCTCTCTTGGGACCTTCTTGGGGCCTCTTGGGCCGTCTTGGGCGACTCCTGGGCCGTCTTGGGGCCCCCTTGGGTCGTCTTGGGGCCGTCTTCAAGGCCTCTTGGGCCGTCTTGGAACGGTCTGGGGGGCCTCTTGGGCGGTCTTGGAGCGTCGGAAAGCCGAAAAAGCGAGAAGGCCAGAAACATCTGACAAAAACAAAGAAAATTAACGATTTTGGCTTCTGCGGCCCCTCTTGGAGGTACACTTCGAGCGCTCTGGGGGCCTCGTGGAAGCGTCTCGGGCCGTCTTGAAGGCGTCTTGAAGCCATCTTGAGCGTCTCGGATCCACTCTTGGACCGTCTTGGGCCGTCTTCGGGACCTCCTGAGGCCGTCTTGGGGCGATCTGGGAATCCTGGATCAGTCCGCCAGCGGTCCGGGGGCCTCCCGGGCCCGTCGGGCAGCGGCCCGGAGGCTCTCCGGGCGGCCCGCGAGCTCTCTGGGCGGCCCGGGGCGCTGCCACTGCCTGACCTTCTCGCGCGCGCTTCGCCCGGAATTGTAGTACAGACTAGGGCGAACCCGTGGACTTCGTCCACATCATCTTGGGCCAGTCTTGGCTCGAAGAGGCCGTCTTGGGCCTGTCCTCGCTCGAAATGACGAGAAGGTGGAAATCTGTCAGAAACCATAAAAGAATCAATGATTTCATTTGCCGCGGCTCGTCTGGAGCGTCTTCGAGCGGTCTTGGGCTGTCTCGGAGGACCTCTTGGACCGCTCCCTTCTCTTCGTCCGCCTTCCACTCTACCTCCGCCTAGACAGCCTTCGGAGCGTCACAGACGGCTATGGTGGGTCTGCGGTGTATGTCTCACCGCTTGTCAATTTTGAAAGCACCTGGGGCCTTGAAAAAAAATCACCTTGAGGGCTCTGGTGACTTTTTTTCCGGCTGCCTCTTCCAAGCCTGATGGCGGGCGCTGCCGTCTCCTCGGGAACGGTTAGTGGGCCTCTCGGGGTTTCTTTTCGAGCTCCTGGGGGCCTGTTGGGGCCTCGTTGGCTGTCTTGCGACCTCCTAGGGGCCTCTTGGGGCCCTCTTGGGCCGTCTTGCGGCCTCCTGGGGGCCGTTGAAGTTTTTTGGGGCGCCACTGGGGCCGTTCCCGGGCTCCCCCCGAGCCTCTTCCGGGGGACAGCCCAGGAAATCGATTGTGCTTGCGTGCTGTGCGTGCGTGCTCCTGTGTGAAAGGTCGGAAGGGTGTCCCGACGTCACCGCTCGCTCTTGCGAGCTGTGCCTGGGAGAGCTCTCTACGCTGCGTCTCGCTCTTGGGAGCCTTGATGAGAAGAGCTTTGTACTTCACCGATCGCTCACTTAGTGGGCGTCTCTGGGCCTGCTTGGTGTTCCTTGTGGGGTTTTGTACTCGGGAAATTCTGACGCTTTTGGGGGCTGCTCTGGGAGCGTTTGGGGACGTTTTGGGGCCCTTTTGGGCCGTCACGGGGCGTCCAGGAGGCCTTGGACCGTCTTGGAGCTCTCTTGAGGCTGCCTGAGGCCGTCTTGGGAGTCTCTTGGGGCCCCCTCAGGGCTCTCTTGGGGCCGTCTTGGGGTTCTGTGAGGCCGTTTCAGGGCTCTCTGGCGTCTTGGGGCTCTTGTGGGCCGTCTTGGAGCTCTCTTAGGGGCCGCTGGCGTCTTCTTGGGGCGATTTGGGCGGCCTCTTGGCGTGTCCTGGGCCGCTGAGGAGCACACGAGGCAGGCATGCTGAAAATATACGTTTTCCCAGTGCCTATTTGGCGTGCGCTCGGGGCCCTCTTGGGGCGTCTTTGCGGCCTCTTGGATCGTCGTGGAGCCACCCCCGGAAGGCTTCGGGCCCTCGTGGGCCGTCTCGGGACCCACTGAGGCCGTCTTGGAGCGCCCTTGGACGGTCTGGGAAGCGCCTCTGGGACCAGCCTGAGCGATTCGGCCCCGTGGGGGCGCAGTAGACCGGCGATGTTGTGCATTCTGAAACTTGTTTGGGCTGCTCTGGGAGCGTTTTGGGGACGTTTTGGGGCCCTTTTGGGCCGTCACGGGGCGTCCAGGAGGCCTTGGACCGTCTTGGAGCTCTCTTGAGGCTGCCCGAGGCCGTCTTGGGAGTCTCTTGGGGCCCCCTCAGGGCTCTCTTGGGGCCGTCTTGGGGTTCTGTGAGGCCGTTTCAGGGCTCTCTGGCGTCGTCTTGGGGCTCTTGTGGGCCGTCTTGGAGCCCTCTTAGGGGCCGCTGGCGTCTTCTTGGGGCGATTTGGGCGGCCTCTTGGCGTGTCCTGGGCCGCTGAGGAGCACACGAGGCAGGCATGCTGAAAATATACGTTTTCCCATCGGAATTTGACGATTTGTGCCTCTTGGGGTGGGGCCACGTTTGGGGGCGCCTGGGGGCTACGCAAGGGGGTGACGTTCGGGGGCCACGCTTACTGGGGCGGTAGGGGCGACCTTCGGAAGCTTTGTGTGGGGGCCGCCTTTGTAGGGAGCCCACAAAGGACGTACGCGCCCAGCTATGTACATGAACACGGCCCCTCGATCCGCGAGACCGGCCGCGTTATACGAACATTTGCGCAATGCGAACTCTCGAAACCAGCGTGGACTCATGTACATGTACGTCCTTTTTCCGCTCCTGACTTTGGGGGTCCCGTTTGGAGACCACGTGTGGGGCCGACGTTTACAGGCCACGTCTGGGGGGCCACCCAGGCAAGCAGTCGGGGAGCTCCGGGGGCACTGACCTGGAAGCGTGAAAACAATGTTTTTGCTACTCGCGCCGGGCGGCATATGCGCGATTAGCAAAAACACCAGGGTTTTCAGGCACAGTCAGAGAGAGAGCGGGCACGTTTGCGGGCCCTGGTTGGGGGCCGCGCAGGGAGGCCTTGGGGCCCTCTTGGGCGTCTCCGGCCGTCTCGGAGGTCGCTGTGGACCCTCTTGGGCGGCATCTTGGGCCCTTCTGGGGGCGTCTTGGGGCCATCTTGGGGGTCTCCAGCCGTTTCGGAGGTCGCTTTAGGCCCGGTCGGGCGGGGTCTGGGGCCCGGTTGGGGATGACTTCGGAGTCACTTGAAGCTCTCTTGGGCCGTCTTGGGGCCCTCTTGGGCCGTCTACGGGCCTTCTCGGGCCGTCTGGGGGCCCTCTTGGACAGTGCAGGGGTGATGTGGGAAGCCCCCAGGGCCTGTGGGCTCGAAATGGCGGGAACAGGAAAAACCTCGAAACGTTGCGAAAACGTATAAATGTTGCCCCTTGGCGCCGTCCAGACGGTCCTCGGGGGCCGTCTCTGAGGCTTATTGGGGCCGTCAGGGGGCTACGGTCGGGTCGGCTTGGGTCCTCGTGGTCGTCTGTGAGGCCGTCTTGGGGCGATCTGAAGGTCGTGGAGCCGTCGGCGAGCGCTCCAGGGCCCTTCTGAAGCCGTCGAGGAGCGTCCCAGAGGCTCTCCGGGCGGCCCGCGGGCTCTCTGGGCGGCCCGGGGCGCTGCCGCAGATATTCGTTCCCGCACGAGCCGCGCCCAGAATTGTAGTACAGATGACGTTGGACTCCAGCTTCAACTCTCGCATCTCGCTCAGCAGCGCCAGCGCCAGCTGCCACTGCCCGCCTTTCTCACACCCGCTGATCCCAGCGCTGTAGCTGATGACGTCGGACTCTAGCTTCGCCTCCCGCATCTCGCTCAGCAGCAACAGGGCCGACTGCCACTGCTCCCCCTTCTCGCACGCGCTGATCCCAGCGCTGTAGCTGATGACGTTGGGCTTCAGCTTCGCCTCCCACATCTCGCTCAGCAGCGCAAGCGCCGCCTGCCACTGCCCGCCTTTCTCGCACGCGCTGATCCCAGCGCTGTAGCTGACTAGAGCTGGCCCGTGGACTTACGTCCACGACAGTCAGCTTGCCCGCGTGCACAAGCTGAGATCGCTTGCCTGCTTGCCTGCTGTTTTGCGCGCGTAGCTGGTAGCCAGACACTTGTCTTCCCGACGCCACTGCCAGCATGCTGGCAGGCCTGGCGGTCGTAACTGACCCTCTGCCGTACGCCACGGCAGATGGCCGCCAGCCGGACGCGGGCAATGCAGCGGCTGCTTGGTTTCTGCTGCCAGCTACTAGTTGCTGCCGCTGCTGGCCTGTGTGCTGCCGGATGTGGAGGCCGTGCTGGGGGGCCCCATGGCCGAAACTATTGGGGGCCTCGTTGGGCCCTCCTGGGGCCGTCCTGGGCCGTCTCGGGGTTCTGTGGGGGTCTGTTGGGCCGTCGCTGCGCTCTCTGGAGGGCGTGTCGGGCCGTCTGGAAACTCTCTGAAGCCTTCTTTAATATTCTGGAAGCCCTCTGGGGCCGCCCTTGGGCTCGCTTGAGGCAGTCAAAGACCGCCCAAGTTGGCCCTAAGACGGCCCGAAGACAGACCAGAGGCTCAAGGAGGTCCCGAAAACAACCCAGGAGGCTCGATGGGGGCCCCCAGAAGGCCCAAGGTGGCCCGCAAGGAGGCCAAGAGTCTCCCCCGAAGCCGTCTTGGAGCTGTCTCGCGTCGAAAAGCCTGCGAGGCAAAAGACATACATCTTCCTTCGGGTGTTGGAAAGCTCTGCAGTTGCTGTGGCCTTCTGGACAATTCCTGCAAGGCCTATTGGGGCGTCTGGGGGCCTCTTGGAGGCCTCTTGGAACCGCTTGAGATCTCTCGGGGGCCCTGTCTGGCGGATGTCGGGGCCACTTCTGGCCATCTCGGACGTTACCGAAGGCTGTCTCTGCGACGTCTTGGGGATTGGGCGTGGCTTAATGGGGGGGTCACAACTGGGGGGGTCAAAAAAGGTCCCCTTTCGTGCCCCTTTCGGGCCCCTCCGGAGCCCCAGGGGGCTCGTTTAGGTACCGTTTGGGTACCTTTTCGGACCACCCGCGACACCCCCCCCATTTATGACCCCCCCATTACGCGGCGCCCAAGGGGACCCGGAGCCCACAGGGACCGGGAGGCAGTGCCGACGCAGCTGGGGCCGAGAAGGCGACTGGCACACGCACTTGTCCCAGAATTGAGGGGATGATAATAGCTTCGGGCTCCAGTTTCAGAGTTTTTGACGCTGCGGCTCGCTCTCGGGAGCCTCGGGTTGAAGAGCTTACCGTGTCACCGCTCGCTCTTGGGAGCCTTGGATTGAAAAGCTTTTTACTGTACCGATCGCTCAATCATTTTGTGTCTGTGCGCCTTCTCAATGGTCCTGATGGGGGACTTTTTCGGGCCCGGGGCAACTTTTGGGCCGTTCTGTTGCCGTTTTGGGACGTCTTGGGGCCCGTTTGGGCCGTGACGGGGCGTCTTGGAGGCCTTGGACAATCTTGGGGCTTTCTGGAGGGCTTCCTGGGGCCCTCTTAGGAGCCTCGTCGGGCCCTCTTGGAGCCGTCCTGGGGCCCTCTCAGGCCGTTTGAGGGCCCCCTTAGGCCGTCTTTGGGCCCTCTTGGACTGTCTTGGGGCTCTCTTGAGGGCCGTTTGGGTCGTCTTGGGTTCTTTTTGGAAGCCTCTTGGTCTCTCCTGGACCGTGTAACAACGCAAAAGGCGGGTATGCTAAATATGTATGTTTCCCATGGGAATGTGAGACGATGGTTGCCTCTTTGGCGTCCTCTCGGGGCCCTTTCGGAGCGTCTTTGGAGCCTCTTGGACCGTCTTGGAGCCACCTTCTAAAATCTTTGGGGCGTCTTGGAGGCCTTGGACCGTCTTGGAGCTCTCTGGAAAGCTTCCTGGGGCCCTCTTGGGAGCCTCTTCGGGCCCTCTTGGAGCCCTCTTAAAGCCGTCTTGGGGCCCTCTCAAGCCGTTTGAGGGCTTCCTTGGGCCGTTTTTAGGCCCTCTTGGACTGTCTTGGGGCCCTCTTGGTAGCCGCTTTGGCTTGGGTCGTCTTGGGGGGGGTTGGGAGGCCTCTTGGTTTGTCCTAGACCGTGTAACAACGCAAAAGGCGGATATGCTGAACATGTACGTTTCACCATAGGAATGTGACGATGTGTGCCTCTTGGGCGTCCTCTCGGGGCCCTCTCGGAACGTCCTTGGGACCTCGTGGACGGTCTGGCAGCCACCTTCGGAGGTCTTTGGAGCGTCAAGGCCCGCCACGGCACCAACTGGGGCCGTAGTGGACCGCTCTTGGACCGGCTTGCAACCCCTCTGGGGCGCCTCTTGCGCCGTCGCGGGCGATTCGGCCCCGCGGTGGGGCCGTGGAGGGGTCTCTTCTGCACGTGAGTGCCCACCCTTCTGGCACGCGCTTCCGCCCGCCACGCAGGAGAGACCAGGGCTGGCCCGTGGACTGCGTCCACCCGTGGGGGGGAGGCAGCGCGGCCAAGCGCACTCCATTACGTTAGGCGCACGCCGGCTGCCCCCTTCTCGCTGAGAAGCGCCTCTCCAGTTGTGTTGTTCCCACCCTACTTCAGGACCACATCACAGAACTCATTTCGAGCACCTGGGAAAGTGTCAAAAGAGTGTCGAAACAGTGTCGGGCGAGTGCATCCCAGGGCCCGACACGTGAAAACCCTTGTGTTTCGGTACTTTTTGGGGCGCTCGAAATTTTGTTCAGGTGATCAAGGCTAAAGTAGGTCGGAGCATCATAACTCCCCAGTCCTTCTGCACCGAGACGCTCCTCGAGCCGTGGAAGAGCTCGAGGACAAAACTGAAAGCCTGGGCAGCGTTGGCTCTGTCCGCGGCAGGCCGGAGGCCTCAGCGATGGAGCCCGGGAGCCGCGGACAGAAACTAACGCGCCACCCTCGCGTTGAATTTTTCGCCCTCAAGCTCGGGGGGCGCGGGACCCTCACGTTAAATCTCGGTCTCGGGCCCAGACCCCGCGTCAAGTTTCGCCCTCGAGCGGTCATGCCGCGCACTGTGGCGGCCTTGGTGGGCCTCGATGGGCTCGGGTCGGAGCCGTCGTAGGCGGCGTCGGGAAGCTCCGTGGGCGTCTTGGGGCTATCCTTGAGGGTGTCTGGTGCCGTCTGGAGCCATTTCCGGGCTCCCTGCGGGCATCGTCGGCGGCCGGAGCCTGCAAAAAGCTGGAAGGGTGAAATCTTAAAGGAACCGAAAGGACATGCACAATTTTGGCCTCTTCGGAGTGTCGCTGGAGCACTCGGATTTCGAGAGTCGGGCGACTCGGCGCGCCCGTTTGTGCCAGAGGACAAAATTCAACGACTGGGCAGCGTGTTAAATCTTGTCCGCGCCAGGGCCGGGGCCTCAGCGCTCGGCCCCTAGGGGCGCGGACAATCTAACACGGCACGTTGGCACGAAATTTCGTCCTCGGGCAAGGAGTGAGTGCGCGTAAAATTTCGTCCTCGAGCTCGCCGGAGGCGCCCAGGTGCGTTTTCCCGGGTTTTGATCGACAGGCCCTTTTCGCACGCACATGCGCCTGCAGCGTAGGTAGGACTAGGGTTGACCCGTGGAGTCCGTCCACGACATCTTTCTTGAAAGGTTCTCAACGACGAAGATTTTGTCGAAAATCCGTAAGCACGGCGGCGGCCCGGGCGGCGGTAGCAAGACCGCGCCTTCGTGTCCGAGCTCTAGCAGCGCTCCAGCAGTTTGGCCGTCGCGTGGCCGCCGTCGTCGCCGTCATCGTCGGCGTCGTTGTCGTCGCCGCCGAGAGGCCGCCGTTGTACCCGTCGGGGTCGACGTCGTTGTCGTGGTAGTGGTGGTGGTCGTCGTCGTGGGTTGTAGGCACCGGAAGGAGGCTGGCGACGTCGGTGGGACTGGCCCGTGGACTCCGCCCACGAAACCTGAACGAACTGGCATCCGATTGTGTGGCCCGACCTCAAATTCCGCGCATGTTACTGCGTGCTGCTGCTTGCTGTCGCTTTTGTGCACTCTTGGTAGTGCTTGCGGCCGCTGCTGCGTGTTCTTGCTGCTTGTGGCTGAAGATTGTTGCTGATGGCCAGTTCCGCTTGGTGCGTGCTTCTACCCGCTGCCTGCCGCTGCTTGCTGCTGCTGTGTGCCGCCGCTGCTGCTGTCTGCTTCGTGCCCACTGGAAAAATCGATGCTGCCCCAGGGCGCTCGAAATGTCGCACGGTGGACTGTGCATTGGGGCTCACGGTGGGCGCGCAGGGAGGCACGTCCTTTTGGGCGCCGTCTCAGCGCCCCTCTGGGATCAGACTGTGTTGGGGACTGCGCTCCCTGGAGGCCTCCGGTGTATCTCGCTCACTTGGGCGGCAGCGGCGAAGGGCGCCCTGGAACTGGGAGGCAATAGCAAAGAGAAGTAGCGCCAATGTTGGTGCGCATTATTCGGCGCTCTTTCGCTCGCGCCCGCACCCACGGAGCAGGGCAACGCTCCCTATGCGGCCACTGATTGCGAGCGCTTCCTTATCCTTGGGAACCGTTTGGGGGCCTCTCGGGGTTTCTTTTCGGCCTCCTGGAAGCCTTTTGAGACCCCCTTGGCCGTCTTGCGGCCTCCTGACGGCCTCTTGGGGTCTTTTGTGGGCCGTCTTGGGTGCCCCTTGGGCCGTCTTGGAGCCGTCTGCGGCCGTATTGGACGCCTCTGGGGCCAGCTTGGGGCCGTCTTGGGGCCGTCTTGGGCTGTCTTTGGCCGCTCTTGGGGCTGCATTGGGTGACTCTTGAGCCGTCGTGGGCGCCTCAAGAGCGGTCCTGGGGCCGTCTTGGGCCGTCCTGGGGCCGTCGGGGGCCGTCTTCGGAGCCTCATGGGGGCCTTCTGAAACGTCTTGGGCCGATCTTGGGGGCCCGTATTGTCGTCGTGGATGCTTTGAAAACGAAAAGCACGGGAGTTGCGAACATGCACGTCTTCCACATGTTTCGGGACGACTTTTGTTTGCGCGAGCTCTCTCGGGCGTCTTCTGCGAGCCCAGGTGGCGCGTTGTGGGGGCCTCTTGGGCCGTCTGGAGGCTATCTTGGGCGCCCTCGGGCGCTCGTGGACCGTCTCGGAGGCCCTGTTGGACTGTCTCGGGGCCGTCTGGGGCCCTCGGAGCCTCTAACTACCTACCAGACCACCCCAACCCAACCCGAAGACCCGAATTTCGGGTTGGGTGGGATGAGGGTTCCACATGTGCTTTTTCGGTGTTTCCCGACCCCCCCCACCCACTGGAAATCGAGGGTAAGTCTGAGCCTTCGGGTTGGGTTGGGGTGGTCTGGTGGGTGGTGAGCCTCCGTGGGGAGGCCCTCCGAGGCCCTCGTGGAGCGCCTTGGGGCCGCCCGGAAGCGCGCGGGGACCCGCTTTTTCCTTCCGGCACGCGCTTCTGCCGGCCGAGTGGGGGAGATGACGTCGGACTCCAGCTTCGCTTCCCGCATCTCGCTCAGCAGCGCCAGCGCCCGCTGCCACTGCCGGCCCTTCTCGCACGCGCTGATCCCAGCGCTGTAACTGACTCGGGCGAACCCGTGGACTTCGTCCACGTCATCTAGCGTTTTGGGCTGTCTTGGGCGCATCTCGGGCTGTCGTCAGGCCGTCTTGGCCAGCTATTGGGCCATCTGGGGCGCCTCCTGGGCCATCTTGGAGCCCTACGGAATGCTTGTGAGGCCTTTTCTGGATCCTCTGGGACGTCCTTCGACCGTTCGGGGTAGCACAAGCAGGCGTCTTGGGCCGGACTTGGCTCGGAATGGCGAGAAGATGGGAATCTTCCAAAAACCGTAGAAGAATCATTGATTTATTTCGTTTGCCGCGGCCCGTCTGGACGGCCTCTGGGGACGTGTAGGGGCCATATTGGGGGTGTTGGGCCGTCTCGGAGCTCTCTGTGAGTCCTCGTGGGCGCCTCTTGGGGTCCGTCTGGGGGGCTCCTGCGAGCTCTATCGCTCTATTGGGCCGTTTTGGGCTTGTCTGGGAGCCGTCTTGGAGCACTCCTGAGCCGTCTTGGGGCACTTGCCGGAGCCTCTTGACTCTTGAGTCTTGGATTATGTCGGGCCTGTCCCCCTACAGGGGGACATTCGACGAAAAATAAAAAATCCCCTCAAAATACCACACAGAATACTCACAAAATAGTCCCCAGACTATTTTTATCATTTTTTTGACTATTTGGAGGGTATTTTTAATTTTTCGTCGAAAATCCCCCTGTAGGGAGACAGGCCCGACTTAAGCCTTGGAGCATTCGTGGGCGGCCCAAGTGCCGTCTTGGGCCTCTCTGAGCTCAAAATCGCGAGAATCCGAAAATCTAGCAAAAACCATAAAACAAATCAATGATTGTTGGCCGCCGCAAGTCGTCTTGACGGCCTCTTGGGCCGTCTTGGGGCCATGTTTGGGCTCTTGGGCTGTCTCGGAGCTCTCCGTGAGCCCTCTTGGGCGGCTCTTGAGGCCCGTTGAAAAAGCACCCGGGGCCGCTCTCGGGCCGTCTTGGGGCCCTCTTGGGCCGTCTTGGGCTCCTCTGGGGGCCGTCTCGGAGCCCTCCTGAGTCGTATTGGCGCCCTTGCCGGAGCTCTTGGGCGGCCTTGGAGCGTTTAGCCGTCTTGGGCCGCTCTTGGCTCGAAATCGCAAGAACCTGAAAGTCAGGGAAAAAAACGTAAAACGAATCAGTGCTTTTTGGCCGCCGGGAGCCCGTCTTGACGGCCGTCCTGGGGCCATGTTGGGGCTCTTGGCCCGATCTCGGCGCTCCCCGAAAACGTTCCGAAGCGTGCTCGAGCTGCCCGGAGGCACGCCGGACCGCGCTAGCCAGGGGCCCGCCAAACCCGCGCTAGGGGCTTGCCGAGGCCGATTTTGGATACTTGATCCGTTTCCCTTCCCGCACGCGCTTCCCCTGGCCATGTAGGAGAGATGACGTCGGGTTCCAGCTTCGCCTCCCACATCTCACTGAGCACTGACAACGCGTGTTGCCATTGCCCGCCTTTTCTGCATGCGCTGACGGTCGCTATGTAGTGGCTTGGGAGGAATTGCACACCCACTTGAATTGCTTCGCGGAGCAACCGCAGTGCGGCGATCCATTGTTTTGTCAGGCCGCAGTTCTTGGTCGACGCGTCGAGGGACATAAAACATAAAGCCTTCTTAAGACTGTTAAGGCGATTCAGAAAAACATGGCACCGCTACATGAACCAAAATGGCTTCCATGTGTGTTTGTGAACTTCGGGCCACTAAAATCTGAACGCGTCTCAAGCGGGAACCACATGTTGACAACGAACCGCCCTCCATCCGTGTAACTGCTTCGCGCGGTGCTAAGACAGGAGCCCAAGTTTGAGACTCACCCCCTCAATCCCTGTATTTGCCCGATTGTTCGAGACAAATGCACGCGGCGCCGCGGCGATAGCCCCATTTTGGAATACACACAGTGGTCATTCGTTTGATAGTAATGACGGGGAGGAGTGATCCATAAGGGAGAGGGAGAGGGTACAGAGGGGTGGAGGGAGGAGGACGGGGGGGGAGAGAGGAAGTGGAGGATGACGGGGAGAAGAAGGAGGAGGAGGAGGAGGAGGAGGAGGAGGGAGGAGAGGAGAGCAGGAGGGATGAGGAAGAGCAAGAGGAAGAGGAGGAGGCGAGAGGATGGGGATGAGGATGAGGAGGACCAGGGAGGAGGAGGAGGGAGGAGGAGGAGGAGGAGGAGGAGGAGGAGGAGGAGGAGAGGAGGAGGAAGAAGGAAGAGAGGAGAGGAGAGAGGAGGAGGGAGGAGGAGGAGGAGGACGAGGAGGAGGAGGAGGACGAGGAGGAGGAGGAACTCGGGATCGGGAAGGCGGGAGGCGGGGAACAAGGATAATGCTCAAGAGGAGTTAGAGAGGAGGGGGGCAGAGAGGTGAGAGAGGAAAGCGAGGCGAGAGAGAGGGGGCGGGGCGAACTGTAGCTCCAGGTGAGAAAAGCGCTCAGGAGCCTCCGGAAGGGATGCACCGGCCCCCGATCATCCATGCATCGCCGGTCCTCCTCCTTCTCCTCCTCCTCCTCCTCCTCCACCACCTGCTCCTCCTCCTCTCCTCATCCACCTCCTCCTCCTCCTCCTCTTCCTCCTCCTGTGCCCGACTTCCCGGCCCGCCCAGGAGCGTGCCGCCTCGCCGCACCCACCTGGTCAGGCAGCACGCGCACGCCCTGACCCCGTGGGGCGGCGCACTGATGAGTGCGGCTGGACGGGGCTGCCCGAGAGACCCCACAAGAGCCGCCGAGACACAGTGCCCGCGGCGAGGGGAGGGACGGAGGAGCGCTTGCTGGCAGAGCCTGATCACCGACTGGCCGAAGAGAGGGAAGCATGGAAGCGGAGGGGAGGGAGGGGGGCAGAAGAAGAAGAAGAAGAAGAAGAAGAAGATGAAGAAGGCAAGGGGGTGCGCGCCTGGGCTGCCGCCACCTCGGCGCGGGCTGGCCGTTGCCCTCAGGCGCTGGGGTGAGCCGGCTTGGCTGCGACGATGTACTCGAACTCCGTGCCCCGCACCATCAGCGACCAGGACGCGATGGCCACGGGCACGAGGCCGAACCCGAACAGCGTGGACTCCCCCCACGCCATGTAGTCGGAGAGCACCCCGAGGAACATGAGCGCCCTGGTCCTCCAGCCGAGGTCTCCCACCGTCGCGCCTGGCGCCGCAAGCGCGGAGCCCTCCACATCCGGCACCACCGGCGCCAGCGCGCCCGAGCCCTCGCAGAGGAGGAGAGGCAGGAGAAGGGGAGAGAGGAAGGAGGAGGAGGTGGAGGAGGAGGTGGAGGAGGAGGAGGAGGAGGAGGAGGAGGAGCAGGATGGAGGATACACCGCCCCGCGCTGACCTTGCTCGCGCACGTGCTACACAGAGGGAGGTTTGCGTGGTAGCAAGAGTTCTGGGTGGGTGGCCAGTGGTGGAGGAACCACCATGCGTTTCCTTGCCATCGCAGAAGTCGAATACTCCCGCACGTGACTTGCGGGGCGTCTCTGCTTTCAGGCTTTCCCTTCGCAGCTCCAGTCCCGCTTAGCGCGCACTTCTGAAATAGGAAGTCGAATTTGATGTAGTTCGTCCGCTCTGGAGTCGTTTCTCCCAAATCCCATTGTTCAGACGCAACGGCCACCCCGCCAATGCCTGCGCAACGCCCCATGAAAGGGGAAGGAGGTGGAGGAGGATGAGGAAAAACGCAGAGCATGAGCAGGAGGAGGAGGACCAGATGCTACGATCCTGGCTATCGAAGTCCAGAGGGGAGGGGGCTGCCTCCAGATTGAAAGGACGAGGAGGAGGAGGAAGAGGCGGAGGAGGTGTAGAAGGAGGAGGAAGGAGCAGGAGGAGGTGCAGAAAGAGAAGGATGATGATGATGCTGATGATGATGATGATGATGAGGAGGAGGAGGAGGAGGAGGAGGAGGAGGAGGAGGAGGGGAGGGAGGGAGGGAGGACTGTTACTATCAAGCGATGTGTGACGAAGGTGTCGATCGCTCGTTTTCGCGACTAGCACAAATGCAGCCCGAGCCAGTACTGTTTGAGCACTGCCTGCTCTCCGGAGGGCTCGGTGATACAATATGGATGGCGCCGCTGAGGCGCTCTTCGAGCAATCAACGGCGACAGGTTCATGCTACAATTCTGGGGGGGGGGGTAGAAGAACGTCTTTCTCTGCGGGGAAGGGGGGGGTCGACAAGAAGGGGCGGGAAACGCAAAACTGGCGCCCTCCTTGAAAATCGCATGGAGCAGCGGCTAGTGCAGCGGAAGACCTGCCGCGACTCGCAGCGAGAGCCTGGCCACGTCCATCTCCATGGAAGCCTGGCACCCTCTCACTGAAAACCACACATGTCTGAAGTGATGCGGTGCCCATCCGCACGCCTTCAAATCCACAACCAATCGCGCAGAATGGTGGATCACCTGATCTAGGCACATGCCTACCTCCCTCCATCGGGCCACCCGGGACAGCACGTACGCTCGGAGGGCACTCGGGCTGGAGGCCCACGCAGGTGCCGTGGAGAATGCCTTTGGGAACAAGTCGATCATCAACGAGTCAAGGTCCACTGTCAAGTCCAGCCACTTTAGCCGCCGGCTGTGCGGCGAAAGTTCGAATGGCACATCGTGCGTACACTTGAGGGCATCCTCCAAGCATGTGCGGCACAAGACGCGGGACAACATGATCATATCGTCAACGTACCGCGAACACGCCGCAACATCCGACCAGCGCCACCCCGGAGGCACGAAGCACTGTGCCTGGAGGTGCGCGTCGTCTTCGTCCCACTCGGTTTCCCGGCGGCACAATATCAGTGAACAACACACCTTGCTCATGAATCCACCGATGGGTACCCCGCTGAACTCCGCGACAACGTCTCCGACACTGACAAAGGTCATCCGCACGAGCGCCGCCAGGCACAGGGCGAGCTCCATGAAAGCGAAAATGTCTTTAGGTCGTGGCGAGGATTATCAAGCCTCCATCCGAGAAATGCACGACGACGCATGCTGCGGAAAACCGTGACCCGGTCTGGGGCCCCTCAGTGAGCGGCACGGCGAAACAAAGCGGCAGCAGCAACATCAACATCAGATGCGCGGACACTCACGAAAAACTGTCCGGCGTCAGCCACAACTCCCTCGACCGGCCTCTTCCGCGAGCCGCGCCTGAAACATGTGCAGCCGGACCCATTTGGATGGGCTCTCAGCTTGGCGATGCCATCTCGCAGAGTCGGCGCCGCATCCCGCAGTCGCCATACTTCAAAGCCAGGGGAGAATCGCTTCAGCAAGGTCTCGTACGACCGCGACAGGAGCTGCCAGTTCCGCCTTTTCGGCCACGAGGCGAAGCTCACGATCTTGCGACAACAGCTGCGGGCAGCCCTCGCACACGAATGGACCCTCGGCGGCATGCCATCAAAGCATTTTTCTTTCATTGTGCTGTACATGTGCGGCAGCCTCGGGGTATCCGCACTGATCCCCAGGAATGCATGGAGTCGATGTGGGACCAGTTCGGCCAAAGTCATTTGTAACATCTTGTTCGCCGCAGCCTTGCTGATGTATGTGATTTTCCAGGAGCTGCTGTTTCCACATAATGGAACAGATTTGCCACAAAGCATCTGCGCGGAACTAACCATGCAACTTTCTTGTCTTTGTCATCTGAGCAAATGTGCGTGTCTCTCGGTGTATCCTGCTGCTCGCGGGTGTGGTTAATGTAATGCGAAGCTCACGTGCTCCACTCGAAGATCTGCCTGTGGACGGCACGGTCGTCCGCGAAACGGCCGGCAGGCCATGCATGCGCGGCATGGCCGGCACAAACTCGCCCGCACCATCGTCGGACATGGCGAAGCGCAAGGCGACGGGCATCAACAGCAAGAACATGCAACGGGAGACGGACTGGCACATCCCAGCGTGCGCTGATTCGACGCATGCCAATGCCGCTGATCGCCTGAGCGGCCCGCCTGTCAGACATGCAGTCGAAATCTGTTTTGCTAGCATGCTTGGAGGCACGAGAAGCGCCCTCGTAGCCGAGGTGCATGGGACGACGGCCTGCAACGACGCGGAGGTGCCCGGACATCCACGCCGATTCACTCGGCGAGCGTCCGCAATGACATACCGCGTCGCGAATGCACTTGCGAACTGAAGGCACTAAACAACGATATGGCACTTTGATGGTGCTGCCGCCGACTGGTGGGAGGCGGCGGTACCGGAGGGCCGCGTCGACGCGCCTCAGGGCACGCTGCCTGCGGAGCGGGCCGGTGACCAAGTCAAGGACACTAGCTGCTGCCACTGGTCCACTCTGCACGCCCCAAGACAACTCCAGCCTCTCCCAATCAATCATCGCGCGGAGCGTCCCGAGGAAGAGAACGAAGAGGGGCCAGCAAGCAATAGAGTATACATCCACTGGCCCTGGCGATTGCATCACAACCTTCTGCCATGCGACATAAATGTGGGCAAAAGATTCCTGCCACCACCACTCATGCTGCCACTGCCCGCAATCGCGTGCCGAACGTGGAGGCCCACTCCGGTCATCATGGTCGCGTGGCGCAGGTGGAAGGGGCAGGCCACTGTCGAAGATGCCAGTCGAGAAGGGGTCCCCGTTCTTGGCGCGCACTCCTGGCGGGGGTCTTCGGCAGGGCGGCCCTCCCCTGACAGAATGAATCCGCTTCAGCAGAAAAAGACGTCCCCCGTTTGCGTTGCACGGGAGAGCGTGGATGCAAACGGTTTCAGTAACTCGCATCTGTGCGCTCGGACCCTCGCGGAGGCAGAGAAACGTCTGATGAAATGCACTGGCCCGCCGGGCCAGACGATAACGCAGCCTTCCTGATTCTGGCAGATGGCGACGAGCACGCCCGGTTCCGTGTTCCAGCCAATGGTACAGAACTCCTCCATGACAACTTTGAGCTCGTGCACGCGTGTGCGAAGCAAGTCCAATGTACAGGAAGCCCCTGCCAACCCATGCGTAAACAGCGGACTCTGACTCCGGCGTCACGTCAGGAGCAAGGGCGTGCCATTGCAAGTTCACGAGAGACCTGAGAGCGCATTGAAGAAACGACGTGCCTCCCGCCTGCACGAGACGCGCTGGATTGCCAAGTGCATCTCGGTAGTGCGGCGGCATGGTCTGTAGAACGGCGCGAGCTTGTTTGCGACAGCTTGCCTTCCGAATCCACAACAAACTCTTGCAGCAATTCAGGGCGCCCCACAACAGCTCAACGTCCGGGTCGTGCCTGCGGTACTTGTGCGATGACGGGAACATGTAAGCATCAACGGTAATGAATAGATCGCAAAATGTCCGGAACACTGGCTGCGACACTCTCTGTTGCAGGAGCTCCTGTACCGTTACATCGAAAAGTGTCTTAATCAGCACTGGAGTGGCAACATAACATCGCAAATCATGGTCTCGCCTGGCGCGGCCGGGCACGATGTTGACCTGCTCGGCGTCCTGCGCAGACATTCCCAGGAGCTGGACAGCAATGTCCTTCGCAACGCGGCTGACCACTGCCACAGACATCGCTACGGATACACAAGACTCCAGGTCGAACTGCCTGCTAGTATCGTACTACTGCCTTCAAGTGCACACTGTACCTGTGCGTGAGAATCTGTATATCGTGTCACGTCGCACCCCGTTGCCAAAGCCGGAAGATGAGACGAAAAGAAAGGACTGTTACTATCAAGCGATGTGTGACGATGGTTTCGATCGCTCATTTTTGCGACTAGCACAAATGCAGCCCGAGCCAGTACTGTTTGAGCACTGCCTGCTCTCCGGAGGGCTCGGTGATACAATATGGATGGCGCCGCTGAGGCGCTCTTCGAGCAAGCAACGGCGACAGGTTCATGCTACAATTCTGGGGGGGGTAGAAGAACGTCTTTCTCTGCGGGGAAGGGGGGGGGTCGACAAGAAGGGGCGGGAAACGCAAAACTGGCGCCCTCCTTGAAAATCGCATGGACCAGCGGCTAGTGCAGCGGAAGACCTGCCGCGACTCGCAGCGAGAGCCTGGCCACGCCTGTACTGTTTGAGCACTGCCTGCTCTCCGGAGGGCTCGGTGATACAATATGGATGGCGCCGCTGAGGCGCTCTTCGAGCAAGCAACGGCGACAGGTTCATGCTAC